>CM035209.1:4866185-4886185 GCA_020233015.1 Callinectes sapidus | reverse complement strand
TGATTCATATGTCACTATTATTCGTCGATAGTGATAGTTTGAAAAAGTCATGGAGGTAAAAAGTTAAAGCGTCTTATTGTTATAATAACCTGTGTTTATTTGCGATTGCCTGCACTTTCTTTTCATTTTGATTTGTCATAGCTTTCCTTTGCAGTTCATATTATGTAAGCTAAGGTGTTTTTATATCTTTTAATTTGAGTTCCACAAGTTATCAGCCATTCGGCATAATAATCTCTGTAATCTGTTATGTTCTATGGTGAACCTTTTTTTTATATGGTGTTATATAGGATTTGTTTACATGTTCTCTCTCTCTCTCTCTCTCTCTCTCTCTCTCTATATATATATATATATATATATATATATATATATATATATATATATATATCTATATATATATATATATATATATATATATATATATATATATATAGAGAGAGAGAGAGAGAGAGAGAGAGAGAGAGAGAGAGAGAGAGAGAGAGAGAGAGAGAGAGAGAGAGAGAGAGAGAGAGAGAGAGAGAGAAATCTATTATATATATATATATCTATATATTTTTTTTTTTTTTTTTTTTTTTTTTTTTTTTACATGGAAATGTTTATCGCATAAGTGTTGAAAATATCTCATATTTATCAAAATCCTCTTCAACTCCTTTTTTTTTTTTTCGTTCTTACTGTTTCCATGTTGGATTCGCCCAATTCTGTTATGATATTCTGTTGAAAATTTGTTTAGAAAAGTAGATATTTGTAGGGCTTGAATAAAAAAAAAAAAAAAAAAGCAAATGAACCGAAAACAAGAAAACGGTCACTTATATTTGCATATAATATTCCACAAATGACATAATTGTACCTTTCGTTTGTCCATATAATTATGAGAAAACTATATGTTTGAAATGTCATGTTCATTACTTGAAAGGATATTGATACTGAAATCACACATTACATAGAAATGGTATTTTACCTTAGTCTCAAATTCTAAGATGTCCTGTAATATCACAAAAAAATTAACTAATTTTTCAATTAAGTGTTCTGTATATGTCTCTGTGTCTGTGATACATTTAAAACCAAAGACTCCATTTGTATCCATTTATGATATAAACTGTAAAGATATTGTTGTTTTAGCAAGATGCATATAAGCTAAGTTATCGGAAATCTCAAACCAAATTGATTTATGCATCGGTCACAAAAAAAAAAAAATAAATAAAATAAATAAATAAATAAAAAAACTTCAAGGTGAATGGGAGCACTGCTAATGTTAGCTGAGAAAACATTGAAACTTGTCTTATATATTTCTGCCCAGGATCATGCCAAGTCTGTTCTTCAATTTATCAAACACTCCTTCAATAGAAAATGTCAAAAACTTTCCAACTTCTATTCCCACGGAGTCTTTTGGCACGTGACAAAAAAAAAAAAAAAAAAAAAAAAAAACAGCAGTAATTGTACTTCTTCATCTTTCGCTCTTTTATTTCAATCTGATATCACCACTGACATCATATCTTTCTCTAAATCTGAACTTTTCCCTCAAAGTTTTGCTAATAACTCTCCCTTGGTTGATTTGGGGTTTGTTCCTCCCTCTCCTCCTCTTTCTTAATATTTCATGCATTTGTTTAAAATTCTTCGCACTATTGTTTTGCATGATCTAGCTGGCCTTAATCCTCCGAACTCTTATGATGGTGTCCCTCCCATTATACTAAAAAATGCATACGTGCTTGCATCTTGCTTAGCCAAATTATTCCAGCTCTGTCTGTCGACTTCTACCTATCCTTCTTGTTCGGAGCCTATCCCTAAAAAGGATAACTGTTCTAATCCCTCAAACGTCCGGCTTTAGCTTTTACATAGCTTTTATTTCCTATTTGTCTAAAGTTTCTAATTTATCCTATATAAGAAGATTCGTAAACAACTGTCACTTCCCAATCTTCTATATGACCGCCAGTATGGCTTCCGTAAGGTCGCTTTACTGGTGATCTTCTGGCTCTTTTTACCGAGTCTTGGTTATCCTCTTTTAGATATATTGGTGAAACTTTTGCTATTGCCTTAGATATATAAAAAAAATATTTGATAAAGTCTGTCACATATCTTTGATACCACAACTGACCTGATACTTGTACTATTTCCATCTTTCTCCCTGCAATTTTATCTCGTGTCCTCTCTGACCGTTCTATTGCTGCTATCGTAGACGGTCATTTTCTTCTCCTAAAGTTATAAACAGTGGTGTTCTTCAGGGCTCTGTCTTATCATGTATTTTCTTTCTATTAATCATTAATGATCTTCTAAACTAAACTTTTTGACCTATTCACTCTTTTGCTGATGATACCACCTACTCTTTTCAATGTCTTTTAGAGACGACCAACACATCAGAGGGTTAACAGATCACTTAGGGACACTACAGAACGACTGACTTTTGATCTCCGATTGGGTAGAGAAAACTTAGTAGTGTTCAATATCTCATAAACTCAACTTCTCCATCATTTCGACACAACCTTCCAGACATTTATTTCTTCTTACTCAATGACGCCCAACTGCCCCCTTCTTCCACAGTGAATATCCTCGGTCTCTCCTTTATTTATATGTAATCTGAACTAGAAACTTCACATCTCATCTCTTGGCAAAGCAGCGCCTATAAAATCAAGTATTCTGAGGCCTCTTCTCAAGTTTTCACCCCTCCAACTACTATCCCTGTAGAAGAGCCCTGTCTGTCTATGTATGTGGATTAGTCCTCCCATGTTTAGGGGAAAGGGGTGATTCCACTGATACCGTGTTATTAGATAAGGTGGAATCAAAAGCTATTCGTCTCATCAACTCACCTTCTCTGAATGACTGACTGACATTAGTTCCATTTCATGCTGTCTTTTATCATTATTTTCAGGCTAACTACTCTATTGATCTTGCTAACTGCATGGCTCCCCTCATCCTGTGGCCTCGCCACACAAGGTTCTCTTCTTCCCCTCACCTCCATTCTGTCCAGCTCTTTAATGGAAGAGTTAACCAATACTCTCAATCATTCATTCCCTTGCCCAGTAAACTCTGGAACTCCCTACCTATTTCTGTAATCTTGTAATACTGTTAATAATGAACTTCAATAATTATAACAATGGTGCCTCCGCAACAGACTCGCAATTAACACTGACAAAACTTTACCTCGTGCTATTCTCTGGTAAAATTATCCGGAATCTACCTGATATACATATAAATAATAAAACAATCTTAAAAGTAGATAAACCTAAATTTCTTGGTGTTACTTACGATGATTCTTTAATTTTTGAATTTCATATAGAAAAACTTACATTAAGAATTTCTAGATATAATGTTTTATTATACATATTAAAGATTTTATGCCACCTGATGTTTTAAAATCTATTTACTATGCACATACATGTATCTATTCACTACTAACATACTGCAATCCAATATGGTCCACTACGTCATTATCTTTGATACCATAGTATTCTCGTATTTGATATAATCATTATCATCGTTTTAACTATTCTATCATCTTTATTGTTATGGTAAACTTTTAATGATTATGTACCTTATCGGTTTAGGGTTAGTACTACATATAATTTTATTTACATTAATTTCATTTTATTTATTTGTTTATTTCACCACCAGTTGATACAATGGAAATTATATTTTGATATATTTTGCCTAAAAAGCCTAAGCTGTATAATTATAGGCTAGCAAAATTATTTTCTTACTTTATATAGGACATATAAGTAACAATGTACTGCAATTTGGCTATTAATAAATATAAAATGTATTTCCAACTTCCTATTACTTGACATTATTAATTCAAGAAGGAGGCTTCAAGACATTTGTCCGTCTTTTGGCTAACTTTTTCGATCTTTTATGGGAACCAGCAAATTAGTTTTAGGCTATTTTTTAGTATCATTTCTTTTGTGCAGGAAGGGAATCTGGATAGGAGCAGAATAAAACCTAGTAAAGAAAAGAGGTTTTTTTTCTTTTCTTTTCTTTATTTATTTATTTACTCTTCTTATTTGGATGAAGAATGTACAGTATGTATAGTTAGATGCATGTAGTGTTGTGTGAAGGAAGAGAGTTGTTTTCAGAGGTCAAGCTGTGACTGCTCCCTTTTGTAATGACAAAGAGGGAGACGTTCAGTGACGCTTTGATAATAACTTTACAACATTCCCTGAACCAGTGGTATTAGAGGACTCACTGGGAGTAAGTATTATTTCAGCAGGCGTCTATTACCTCCTCCTATTGTCCTTGTCCAGCTTTTCTCCCTTACGTAAAAAAATGATAATAATAATAAATAGATAAAAAATACACAAGTAAATAAAGATAATATTATTATTATTATTATTATTATTATTATTATTATTATTATTATTATTATTATTATTATTAACAAAAATAAGTAAATAGAAAAATAAAACAAAATAATAATAATAATAATAATAATAATAATGATAATGATAATAATAATAATAATAATAATAATAATAATAATAATAATAATAATAACAATAATAATAATAAAATAAATGAATAAATAAATAAATAAATCCTCGATACTGTCTCATCTACACTACACCTTTCGCATTTCATTTTTTCTGTATACAAAAAAGGTATCAAGCAGAGTAATAAGCAGCAAATAGTTTGCACAAGTAAAGTGCAAGTAAGTAAGAAAAGTATGGTGAAATTAAATACCTCGATCACATTCCTATTTGCATACCATATTCCATAACTCAATGTAAAAAACAAACAGTTAAATAACAAAAAGCCAAAGAAGATGAAAATAATTATCTTTGTAATAAACAATAAAGCTAACATAAAATATTAGAAGTACATAAATAAATGAAATTAAAAAGTTTAAAATTTGTTTAAATAATCAAGTAAATTTTGTCTATGATTACACAAAATGACTCTGAACTTACAAGTCGATTTTTTAGTCTGGACTTAAAATTATGTAGGCTTCCAGAGTTAGTGATAGTCATGCAGATCATTTCATGAAGTAGGTTCAGTAACCGTAGTGGCCCTGGTGCCGGAGTCTACTGTCTTGTTGTGCCTCCTGTATTTTTTTTTTTTTTTTATCTGACAATGGGAAACTGTAAAAGCCACGTACATTTACACGTACAGTTCCACGTACACTCAATTTAAAACATTATGCATAGTGACTGATATCTCAAAAACCAATTCGAATTTGAATGTCGTTCATTGTAGTTCTTTTATGATTGGAATAACATGGTCATATTTTTTTAATACCCCAAGTGATTAATTTGGCTGCAAAATTTAGTAATTCCTGTATCCTATAAAGAAGAGTTATATTTTTAAAGCCTCGTATAGATATTGTTGTGGCCGCGCCTAGTGTGAAGATAGCGTTGTTAACGCTGTCATGAGATTGGCAATGTTGTCTGAGCTGCAGAGGTGGTAAAGATGGCCGGAGTTTGCGGCCAGGTGGATATCTTGTGCCTGATTGGCCAGTAGAAGGAACGCGTCTGGGATGGGAGAGAGAGAGAGAGAGAGAGAGAGAGAGAGAGAGAGAGAGAGAGAGAGAGAGAGAGAGAGAGAGAGAGAGAGAGAGAGAGACGCGTGTCGGAGGAGCGACACAAAGGGAGGGGATTTTGACGACTCAGCAGTTGGTTGCTGGCCGGCCGGAGAGTGAACCGAGTGGAGGCAGTTGCAGCATAGTGAGAAGATCGCCGCGGGTGGGTGCGGGAATCACCACCCGCTCTCATTCCTGCTCTGAGACGTAACCAGCCTTGCATTGAGAGGACGTCTTCCTCTCCCATACTCCCTGAGTACGCGCTCCTGCCCTGTTTGTGTTGTACTGTGTGTTACCCTGTATTTACTCTGTTGCATGCCAGAAAAGTAAGAAAGTTGTGCCGTGCCTTTGACTGTCTTCCTGCCTCTCTGAGTAAGTCTGGGATCTGTGGGTCTGTTACCTCGCTCCCCTTGCTAACCACGAATCTTCGCCGAGAAGTGTCCCGGTCTGCTGCCGACCCGTCCTGTGCTATCCCGTGAGGCTGGCGCTGTTGGTACGTGAACCTGTTGTCGGCCGTGGAAGCTGTGTGTGTGTGGATGGGAGCCAGCGTAAGAATATGCAATAATTCATCAAGCTGAGAAGAAGTCTGCAGAACAATAATGGGGGTGGCTTTGTCAAAATTTCCTTTTATTCGTCTGATATACATCAAAAGATCCATCATTTTCACTAATATGCACATCAAAACGCCTAATTTAAACATATCAAAAGCTTTTTATAGAGTCTGGCATAAATCTTTGATCTACAATTTCTATGCTTCTCTTTTGTAACTTCATCTCAAGTTTTCTTTATGTGTTAGAGGGCCACTGTTCTCATAAATATACTGACAGTGGTGTTCCTCCCCATTTTGTCCTTCCACCCACTCTTTTCCAATTATTCATCAATGATCATCGTTGATTTACCAAACTTCTTGTTCTATCCATTCCTACGATGATTATACCACCACACACTTTTACACACCCTATCACAAGGGACTGACTTACCAAGAAATAAGTAAATCGTACAGGAACACCACTGACTTCCTTACGTATAGTCTCTCTAAAATTTCTGAATGGGGCAGTATTCATTGCCTTAAAAAATCAATAACAAAATAAATCAACATATCCCTTTTTTTCATTAACACGTAACTTTCCATCCTTCTACAAATACATTGAATATCCTCGATCTCTCATTTGTTTATAATCTAAACTAGAAACTTCACTTCTCTCTTGCTAAAACAGCTTCTATGAAGTGTTTTCTCATCTCCTCAAACGATAACTCTGTTTGTATGAAGTACTCTTCATACAGCCTTATTAGACAGGGTAAAATCAATTTTATTTATTTATCTATTTATTTTATCTTATTTATCTATTTTCTTTTCGTCTTATCAATTACTTTCCTCTCAATGATTGTCTTCAACCTCTTTCATTTTGTTGCGTTTCTTGCAATCCTCTACCACTATTTTCATGCCAACTGTTCATATGATCTTGGTAACTCTAACTTAGATGATTCTGAGATCGTTCCTCCCTCTCCTCCTCCCTTTGACTATTTCATGCCTTCGATTGAAATTAGCAGTGATGTATTCCATGCCCTTGCTGGCCAAAATCCTCGGAAGGCTTATGGAACTGAAGGAGTCAGTTTTATTGTTCACAAAAACTGTGTTTCCGTGTTTGCATCTTGCTTGGCCAAACGTTTACAACTCTGGCTACCGACTTCTACCTTCTTGCTAGAAGTTTGCCTTCCTTCATTCAGCCTCTCCCTAGAAAAGGTGACTGTTCTAATCCATCAAACTACTGCTTTATAGTTTTAATCTCCTGCTTGTGTAAAGCCTTTAAATGTATTGAAAAGATTCTTAACATGTGTCATTTGACAATTTCCCTTATCACTCCTGTATGGCTTCCGTCAAGATCGCTCTACTGATGATCTTCCAGCTTTCCTTGGTTATCCTCTTTTAGAGATTAATTTGAAACATTTGTTGTTGTCTTAACTCTATCAAAGGCTTTTGATAGAGTCTAGCACAAAGGTCTGATCTAGAAATTGCTCTCATATGGTTTTTATCCTTCCCTCTGCAACTTTATGTCAAGTTGACAGGCATGGAGAGAGCAGCTGCTTATATTCACTCGTGGATCACCTGTGCGGACGTCTGCCAGGGGAGCGCGCTGATTGGTCCATTAGCGTGAGTTTGGCTGCCAAACGAGATAGGCTTACAAAGCCCTCTCTATGGTTGATGACGAAGGAGGTAGCAATGTATGCAGCCTCCACCAGCTTCCTCTTCCTGTACTCCATTTTTGTGTGCAGGGCCGTCGGGTTTTCCCAACGTGGCAAATGTCCATGCTCCTCCGCATGTAACACGAGGGTGGTTCTGTGGTGTCGTAGGTCGCTTCTACGCTCCTTTGATCTTCTTCACATCCCCCGTGCAGTTTCACCATAGTACACAGCAGAACATCTGACATGGATGGATGTACACCACACTTTCTCGCCTCGTGTCATCACTCGTCCTTGCACGCACTAAGTCTTGTAGTTTCTGCCCAGAGGCCTACGCTATACGCATGACTTCATCGGATAAAACCCTCGTGACGACTTCTACCTCTTTCGCGGATGGTACGACTAAATACTCCCCACTCATTGTTTCTCTCTCTTAACCGCTTTTCTTGAAGATGCCCATTGCCTTATTTCTTTGCTTTTTTCAGAAGTCCTAAAGGATAGGACAGCTTCTGAAAGGCATATGTCACGTACGTTAATTCGTCGTTTAGAAACTCTTCGTCACATAATTTAAGCGCCCGTAGGTAGAAGCCAATCACCACTTCTGACTTGGTCCTATCACTGTGCCCCGACAAGTAATGAATGAAGTCGTCCTTGTTAGTGGGCTTCCTGTGCACGGAGAATTTGGCAATATAAGCAGCTGTCCTCTCACTCACTCTCTGAAGAAGACATTCTGTCGAAATGTTAGAGTAAAGAGTATCCCTGACCCACCCCAAGTTTTTCCTTACCATCTTTACCATTTTTTTAATCTGTCTTACTACTACTCACACAACTTTGTTAGATAGGATGTAATCAAAAAGTTTTTTTTTATTTCATCAACTCCTCTCCTTAGACTGACTATCTTTAGCCTCTCTATCACCGCCGGAATGCTGCATCTCTTGCTATCTTTATCGCTATTTTCATGCTAAATGCTCTATGGATCTTGCTCACTTCATGCCACCTCTCCTCCTGCGGGCTCATCACACAAGGCTTTCTTCTTCCTCTCCTCTCTATTCTGTCCAGCTCTCTAATGCAAGAGTTAACCAGTACTCCCAGCCTTTCATCCATTTCTTTCGTAAATTCTGGAACTCCCTGCCTACCTCTGTAATTCCACCTCCCTGTGACTATATTTTATATAAAAGAGAGGTTTCAAGGCATTTGTCCTTATTTTACCTCGGCACCGCCCTCTGCTGGTGGAGCACTTACATGAGAAAGTTTTCGTCACGTCACACCCAGTCGCTTTTGCGCGTTCGTACCGAGCAGACGTATGAGGCGGCTGGCGTGTCTGCCCCGGCAGCTCTACGGAGGTTCTTCCAAGGCATTATCACCTGTCACGCAGGTACTTGCCCTCTTCCCCTTATCCCGTGGGTGCGGGTTGAGCTGAGTTTGTGATTATATTACGCCTGTGTGCGTCAGCCACGGGCTCACGGCTCGCTGGGCCTTTTCTCTGGCAGCGGCGGCCATGTTGTCTTCTTCGTACGACGAGCCAAGTGCCCGGCCGGGTGGAGATCGCAGGATTTCTTCCGAGCAGCAACAGAATGTGGCCTTGGCGCGGTCTTCCCCCTCCAAGGGAGACACATGTTCGTCGGACCGGCGCGCTGGCAGGGACAGCTGGCGGGAGCACAACCAACACCCAAGGCAGAACACGGACCCACCAGTGCCGTGGTCTGTGCTGCTTGAGGCTTTGGCTGACCTCAGGGGCGAGGTTGAAAACCTTAAGAAGCAACGGACCTCGCCTCCTAGGGCTTGTGCTGTGAATGGAGGCGCAAGTATGTACTTCCCACGCTAGCTCGCCTGCTCCTCCGCACGACTTCTCCGGGTTCCGTGAGTTTCCCCGTGATTTGGAGGAAGGGCAAGTGTCGGATGAGGGCCCTCTGGGAAGCGGCCTGATGCTTGGGGTCAAGGTGTTTGGACCGGCTGATACCTTGTCAGAGGACATTGATGCCAAGGTAGCTGACATGGTGAATCATCTCTTCAGTAAAGGTATGAGGGCTGATGAGTACCAAAACATGTTTGATGATGATATTATCAAACGACCTAACAATTGCCAGGCGCTTGCCCCAGTGGAATGTAACCCACAAATTTGGGATGCACTTAGACAAGAGGCAAAGAGAAATGACTTTCGCCTTAAAGATGTAAGTAAGGATATCCTGGGTGCTTCTACAGTTTTTACAAAGTCACTGCTGACTCTTGACAAAGTGGCTGAGCACACACAAGACCCAATTGTTGCACAGGAAGTGGGGTTACTCAATGGCGCCCTGGCTCTTTTGGGTAATGCTAACTACAAAAACAACATCGCTCGTCGAGCTGTTCTTAAACGTGAAATTAACACCAAATATGCCCATTTGTGTTCCGACAAGGTGCCGGTGACCAGGTTTCTGTTTGGGGATGATGTTTGCCTGTCTACTAAACAGATTGAAGACGCGGAGAAGCTGAGGAACAAGATTTCTAGTAGAAAACCAGCCTCGTCTTGGAAGGGTGCCAACAGCCGTCTGCGGATTCCCTGGGCTAAGCAGACACAGAGGGGTTTTGCCTCAAGGTTCCAGCCATATGGTCGGCAGAGGTGAAGCTTCAGGGGCAACCAACGTTCATCCTCTCTGCGGCTGGACTCGGAGTCAAAAAACTCCAAGAGACAGGGGCACTGGAAGACCCCGGTAAATGTGGAGACAAGTGACTGTTTTAAGGCAGGTAGAATTCATAATTTTCTGAAGGAATGGCAAAACATTACCAGTGACCCAGTTATTTTAGACATTGTGTCACATTGTCACCTTAGTGTTGATGTTGATAACATTGGTCATTTATTCCATCATGAGTTGGAGTATAGGTTTAACCAGAATGAACAGAAATTCATTGATGATGAGATCGGTAGACTTTTAAAACTTCAGGTTATTTGTCTAACGGAAAGACAGGCTGATCAGGTTATCTCCCCCATTTTTCAAAGGGCGAAGAAAAACGGGGAGCACAGGGTGGTGATTAATTTGGAAAAGTTGAACAAATTCATTCCATATAGACACTTTAAAATGGAGAACTTTGAGCAAGCAGTTAGGCTCATAAACAAGGATGATTTTTTGGCATCAGTGGACTTCCGGCACGCTTATTACTCCATTAAAATCGCAGAGGAACACCAACGTTTCTGTGTTTTACTTGGAAGGGTGTTTTATACAAAATTCACTTGCCTACCCAATGGTATTGCAGAAGGACCTAGGATTTTTACAAAACTGATGAAACCAGTGTTTGCAACGCTTAGGACACAAGGTCATACTATTACTAGTTTCATTGATGACACACTCATTTGTAGCAATTCCTTTCTTGGATGTCTTTCTTCTATTCAGGACACCACCCTCTTTTTAGAAAAGTTGGGGTTCTGCATTAATGTAGAAAAGTCAACTTTAACTCCAACTAAACGCCTTGAATATCTCGGGAACATCATTGACACTGAGGGAATGAGAGTTTTTCTGCCGGTTCGCAGAAGGGACAAAATTATTCAAGCATGTAATGGTCTTTTGAGCAAAGATACCCCTAGAATTAGAGAGGTTGCTCAGGTCATAGGTTTACTCGTGGCAGCCATCCCAGCAGTTGAAATGGGTAAGCTTCATTATAGGCAATTGGAAGCTGCTAAAATTCTAGCTCTAAAGAAAATGAAAGGCAACTTTGACTGCCGCATGTCCATCACTGAGGAGATGAAACATGAACAAAGGTGGTGGATCAAAAATGTCGCTAACCAAGACCGATAAATTTTCAGATCTAGCGCGGAAGTCGAGCTTTTCACGGATGCGTCAATTGAGGGTTGGGGTGGCTGCCTCCATCAGCATACGATTAATGGCAGCTGGTCCCTGGCAGAGAGACATTTACACATCAATGTCCTGGAGCTTAAAGCCATCCTATTGACACTCCAAACTTTCGAGTCTGAGCTCAGAGGGAAACACATAAAAAAATTTTGTGACAATACTACGGCAGTGTCATATGTAAGTCTCTTGCCTGTAACAAAATCGCAGTCGTAATCTGGGATTGGTGCATTGCGAAATATGCCTGGGTTACATGTTCGCACATCCCTGGCAATCGCAACATCAAGTCGGACTTGGCCTCGCGTAAGATAAATGACAGGCTAGAGTGGAAACTAAACTCAGATGTGTTCCTCTCTCTTTGCAGTGTTTTTGGCACTCCCTCCATTGATCTTTTTGCTTCTAGGATCAATACTCAGCTTAAAACCTTCTGTTCATGGAAACCGGACCCATTAGCGACATATATTGATGCGTTTTCTCTTCACTGGGCCCAGTTCGACCTTCCCTATTTATTTCCACCCTTTTCGCTTATTGCTAGGTGCCTCCAAAAGGTCCGGGAAGAGGGAGCGAGTGTCTGGATGGTGGTGCCCTTTTGGATGTCGCAGCCTTGGATGGGGATGCTGCTCGGCATGCTTACAGATCATCCCCGACTAATCATGGGGAAAAAAGGGGTGCTAACTCACCCAGCGTCAGGAGAGGAGCACCCAGTCATGTCGCACACAAAACTGATGGCGTGCCGTCTATCCGGGATACTTTACGACAACAGGGTATTCATGCAAAGGCTGCAGACATTATCATCGCTTCCTGGAAGCCAGGCACAGGAAAGCAGTATCACCCACACATTAGACGGTGGTCCCAGTTTTGTATTAGAGGGAATATCTGTCCCCTTGCTCCCTCTCTGGCCAACATTATAAATTTTCTAACAAACTTTTCACAGGAATGTTGGCTATGAATCTATAAATACAGCTAGAGGTGCCTTGTCTTCGCTTGGTATCGTGGTGAATGGGTGTAGAGCAGGCTGCCATCCGTTGGTTAATAGATTTATGAAGGGTGTTTTTCATCTTAGACCACCTAAACCACGTTATGCAGAGACATGGGATGTAGGGCCTGTGCTCCAGAAATTAAAATCTGTCCCCGCTTCATGAATTGTCCCTCAGAGAACTAACTCTCAAACTGGTGATGTTGATGGCTTTGACTCAGGCAGCCAGGGTTCAGACATTTCATTTGCTCGTATTGGATGGCATTTTTATTAACCAGAACTCTATTACCTTACCATTGGGGGGTAACATTAAACAGTGTAGGCCCAATTTTAATGTGCAGACTGTGCCATTCCAGGCATACCCGGCTGACCCTAGGTTGTGTGTGTGTGTGTGAGACACTGCAAACGTACATCCTCAGGACGGAGGCACTTAGACAGGATGTACCGCACAAGGCCGTTTCCAGGGACACAATTGCTAGGTGGATTAAAACCATGCTTCATTTGACTGGTATTAATACTTCTAGGTTTACGGCAGGTAGTACTAGGCCAGCGGCGGCATCAAAGGCCAAAGCTATGGCGGTGCCAATTGCATGCATTATGGCAAAAGCAGGTTGGACTAATGAAAGAACTTTTGCAAGGTTTTATGACAAGACTATTATTCCGATTGCAGATACCTTCCAGGAAGCAGTCTTAGCTTAAGGACGACAGGAATGATCAAATGTGGTTGAACACTGATTCACAACATTAGTTTAATTTTAGTATGTCTCTACAGTTTCTTTTTTCATGGGCTACCATGAAATACTAGTCCTTACAATTTGGGACTCTTTAATTTGTTGTCCATTTCCCTTGTCATTATTCATATTATTATCATTGCTTTGTTATTACATATGTATTACTATTTGTAAGTGACGGGAGTTATTAGTAAAATGGAAGGTTTTGGGGACGTTCATACTTTCCTTTTCCATCCCTACTTCTAAGTCTTGTTTAGAAGATACAGCATACACATACGACACCCACATGGCTTCAAAGCCTCATGTAAGTGCTCCACCAGCAGAGGACGGTGCCAAGGTAAAATTGTTGAAGTACACGAGACTTACCTCGGGTCAGTTGAAGTGTGCTTCATAATTTTACGAGGCACGTCGCCTTTGCTGGTTGGAAGCGCTTACATGCCCTCCTCTCGCTCCCGGTTAAGTACCGAATTTTAGGGTTAAATAGCATGTGGGTGATCGTATGACTTCAAAGTCTGGGTGTGACGTGACGAAAGCTTTCTCATGTAAGCGCTCCCAACCAGCAAAGGCGACGTGCCTCGTAAAATTACGAAGCACACTTCAACTGACCCGAGGTAAGTCTCATGTACTTCAACAATTTTTCGGGTAATTCTTCAGATCTTATGTGGACATCTAATTATTTCTGTTATCCTTGGCCAGCTTTCTCCTCTTACATAAAACACACGCTCGCGCACACACACACACACACACACACACACACACACAGTGCAGTGGTAGCACGCTCGACTCACAATCGGGAAAGCCTGGGTTCGATTCCCAGGTCAGGTTGGAAGTTATTTGGGCAAGACTTCTATTCAAGTGTGTCGCCCCTGTCCACCCAGCAGTGATTAGGTATCTGGTGTAAGTCGGAAGTTGTGATCCGGTTCTGGGTAGGAGAAACAATCTCCAAATAAAAAAAATGTACGGGATGGCCTGATCACCCCGGGGCCTAGTCCACTAGGCTTGTTGGCGCTATCTAGCAGCCACTCATCGAGTTGTCAGATACGACAGGGTAGGCTTAAGGTGTGTGAATGTTAGAACATAAGGATTTGTATGTTAACCTGTAGATTTTCAGCCAACAATTGTAAGCTACTTTCAAATAAACTGTCAATTATTATTATTATTGTTATTAGTAGTAGTAGTAGTAGTAGCAGTAGTAGTAGTAGTAGTAGTAGTAGTAGTAGTAGTAGTAGTAGTATCTACATATTTCATACCTACAGTATATGTATAAAAAATCCAGATTAATTTTCAATCTAGAATGAATTTTACCACTAATAAGCTCTAATTGTAGTAGTTTTTTTATTTTTTTTATTTATCTGTTCAGTGGTATTTTTTTACAAAGGGCACAAAAAAATTGTTCCAGTCAATGGGAGTTGAACTCATGACATTAGGAAGCATACATCTAGCAATCTTACTAAACAATTTACAGTAGTAGTTTCGAAACCGATACATACTTACACTTTCGTCTCCTCTTTCATATCCCTCAGTGTCTCTTGTACTATCTCACCACCTATAGATCATACACAATAACAACAACAATCTTTTCGACACTTATCATTGCAATTATAATGTACCAATCTCGTTCTTCAATCTAAACAATAAAGTTTAGAATAAGTTTACTTGAAAATTAAAATAATTTATGACTAAACCAGGAGTAAGATGTCTTTCATTAAAAGTAATGTTAACGAACATAATGAATCTCTAAGGTGATCATTCACTTTTGGGACAATGCGCAGTGCTACGTACTTTACTATTGTAAATCTCTTGCAATACCTCTAAAGAAAAAATGACAAACGCAAAAGAAGTTCCTATAAAAAATAAAAAATAAACTCCTTGAAGATGCTTAATGGTCAGTTTAACAGTTCTTTCTTTCTTTTTACTTGTCTTTTGCAATTCTTCGGCCAGGCTGTCCTTCCCTCGTTGTTCCAACAGGCTCGAAGTGCGAATATTTCGCAAAACGTCTTCAGTCCACTTCATGTACATGCCGCTCTGAAACCCCCCAAAAGGCCCAAATGGGACATAGATTAAAAAAACAAAACGAAAAATGAACTAATAAATTTAGTATAGTGAGATTAGCCATTTATATATATATATATATATATATATATATATATATATATATATAATATATATATATATATATTATATATATATACTGTATATATACTGTATATAGATTATATATATAATATATATATATATATATATATATATATATTATATATATATATATATATATATATATATATAAGATAAGGATAGGATAAGTGTCTTGTTACCTCTCTCTTGAAACAGTTCAAGTCATATTCAGGTGGAAGTACAGAAACAGGGAGAGAGTTCCAGAGTTTACCAGAGAAAGGGATGAAAAACTGAGAATACTGGTTAACTCTTGCATCAGAGAGGTGGACAGAATAGGGGTGAGAGGAAGAAGCAAGTCTTGTGCAGCGAGGCCGCGGGAGCAGGGGAGGGATGCAGTTAGCGAGAGCAGAAGAGCAGTTAGCATGGAAATAGCGGTAAAAGAGAGCAAGAGAGGCAACATTGCGGCGATGAGAAAGAGGCTGAAGACAGTCAGTCAGAGGAGAGGAGTTGATAAAACGAAAAGCTTTTGATTCCACCCTGTTCAAAAGAGCTGTATGAGTGGAGCCTCCCCAAACATGTGAAGCATATTCCATACATGGGCGAATGAGGCCCCTGTATAGAGTTAGCAGTTGGGGAGGTGAGTAAAACTGGTGGAGACGCCTCAGAACACCTAACTTCATAGAAGCTGTTTTGGCTAGAGAGGAGATGTGAAGTTTCCAGTTTAGATTACAAGTAAAGGATAGACCAAGAATATTTAGTGTAGGAGAAGGGGACGGTTGAGTGTCACTGAAGAAGAGGAGATAGTTATTTGGAAGGTTGTGTCGAGTTGATAGGTGGAGGAATTGAGTTTTTGAGGCATTGAACAACACTAAGGTTGGTTTGCCCCAATCAGAAATTTTTAGAGAGATCAGAAGTTAGGCGTTCTGAGGCTTCCATGCGTGAGCTCTGTACTTCTGAAGGGTTGGTCGTCTATGGAAAGACGTGGAAAAGTGCAAGGTGGTATCATCAGCATAGAAGTGGAGAGAGGAAGAAGTTTGGTTTAGAAGATCATTGATGAATAATAGGAAGAGAGTGGGTGATAGGACAGACACTTGAGGAACATCACTTTTGATAGATTAAGGGGAACAATGACCGTTTACCACAGCAGCAATAGAACGATCAGAAAGGAAATTTGAGATGAAGTTGCAGAGAGAAGGATAGAAGCCATAGGAGGGTAGTTTGGAAATTAAAACTTTGTGCCAGACTCTATCAAAAGCTTTTGATATGTCTAGGGCCACAGCAAAAGTTTCACCAAAATCTCTAAAAGAGGATGACCAAGACTCAGTAAGGAAAGCCAGAAGATCACCAGTAGAGCGGCCTTGGCGGAAGCCATACTGGCGGTCAGATAGAAGATTGTGAAGTGATAGATGTTTAAGAATCTTCTTGTTGAGAAAAGATTTAAAAACTTTAGATAAGCAGGAGATTAAAGCAATGGGACGGTAGTTTGAAGGATTAGAACGGTCACCATTTTTAGGAACAGGCTGTATGTAGGCGAACTTCTAGCAGGAAGGAAAGGTAGATGTAGATAGACAGAATTGAAAGAGTTTGACTAGGCAAGGTACAAGCACGGAGGCACAGTTTCGGAGAACAATAGGAGAGACCCCATCAGGTCCATAAGCCTTCCGAGGGTTTAGGCCAGCGAGGGCATGGAAAACATCATTACGAAGGATTTTAATAGGTAGCATGAAGTAGTCAGACGGGGGGAGGAGAAGGAGGAACAAGCCCTGAATCGTCCAAAGTAGAGTTATTAGCAAAGGTTTGAGCGAAGAATTCAGCTTTAGAGATAGATGAGATGGCATTGGTGCCATCTGGTTGAAATAAAGGAGGGAAAAATGAGGAAGTAAAGTTGTTGGAGATGTTTTTGGCTAGATGCCAGAATTCTCGAGGTGAGTTATATCTGGAAAGATTTTTACACATTCTATGAATGAAGGAGTTTCTGGCAAGTTGAAGAACAGACTTGGCATGATTTCGGGCAGAAATATAAAGCGCGTGAGACTCAGGTAATGGAAGGCTCAAGTACCTTTTGTGGGCCACCTCTCTATCATGGATAGCACGAGAGCAAGCTGTGTTAAACCATGCCAGACACTATCACCTACGTTATGCGCTCAACACAAAGAGACGGGTCTCTATCACAGAAGCAGTAATCATTCCACATTTGTATATATATATATATATATATATATATATATATATATATATATATATATATATATATATATATATATATATATATATATATCTATATATATATATATATATATATATTTTTTTTTTTTTTTTTTTTTTTTTTTTTTTTTTTTTTTTTTTTTTTTTCCCAAAGCATATAGATCTAGTAGAATCAGTACAAAGGAGAATGACTACTCGTATTCCTGACTTGGAGATACGCCCAACATTCTCGCTCTTTCCTTACCTTTAGCTCATGATCTTACCCTGTCATCTCCATTGGGCTCCTCAAATCACAATCTCATATCTGTATTTTGTCATATTTCTCCTATTCTTTCTTAGGATCCACCAAAGCGGAGACACCTCTGGCGTTTTGTTTCTGCCAATTTGAGAGACCAGTTAAGTTATTTTGTTGATTTTCCCTGGAATGATTGCTGTTTCTGTGACATAGACCCACGCAGTGATAGTGGCTGGCATGGAGGTGTACATTCCTCACTCTTTCTTTCAATGTAAATCTTCCAAACCTTGGTTTGACCCAGCCTGATCTCGTGCTATACATGATAGAGAAGTTGCCTGCGAAGGGTACTAAAGTCTTCCATCACTTGAATCTCGTGTGCTTTATATTCCTTCCCGGATTCATGCCAAGTCTGTCCTACAACTTGTCAAACACTATTTTATGAAAAGAAAATACCAGAAACTTTCGAACTCCAACTCCCCCTGAGATTTTTGGCATCTGGCCAAAAACATCTCCAATAACTTTACTTTTCTTCTTTCCCTCCTTTACTTCATTCTCATGACACCACTGCCTTAACATGTCTCTCTAAAGCTGAACTCTTCTCTCAGACCTTTGCTAATAACTCTCCCTTGGATGATTTTGGACTTGCTCCTCCCTCCCTTCCTCCCTCTGTCTATTTCATGACTTGCAGTGATGGATCTCTATTTCATGACTCGCGGTGATGGATCTCGGAAGGCTAATGGAACTGAAGGAATCTCTTTTATTGTTCTCAAAAATCTGTGCTTCCGTGCTTTCTCCTTGCCTGGCTAAACTTTTTCAACTCTCTCAAACAACTTTTACCTTTCCATGTTGCTGGAAGTTTGCCTACATTCAGCCTGTCTCTAAAAATGGTGACCGTTGTAATCCCTCAAACTTTCACCCTATAGCTTTAACCTCTTGCTTGTCTAAAGTTTTTAAATCTATGCTCTTTATATATATATATATATATATATATATATATATATATATATATATATATATATATATATATATATATATATATATATCTGATCGCCAGTATGGCTTCCGTTCCACTGCTGATCTTCTGTTTTTGCCTCAATGAGTCTTGGTCACCCCTTTTTTAGAGATTTTGTTGAAACTTTTCTGTTGCCTTAGATATATGAAAAGCTTTGGATAGAGTGTGACACAAATCTTTAATAAAAAAATGCCCTCATATAGTTTTTATCCGTCTCTCTGCGACAGTTCAATTGCTGCTGTGGTAGATGACCACTGTTCTTCTTCTCCTATATCTATTGGTGTGGTGTTCCTCAGTTTTCTATCCTATCACCCACTCTCTTTCTACTCTTCATTAATGATCTGAACCAAACTTCTTGCCCTATCTATTCCAACGCTGATGACTCTACCCTACATATTTTTCCACGTCATTTCAGAGACGACCTACCTTCAGGAAGTTAACAGCTTACACAGGGACGCCATAAATCGCCTGACTTCTGACCTCTAAAACTTCTAATTGAGGTTGAAAAAATTTAGAAGTGTTTAATGCCTTAAAACTCAATTTTTCATCTACCAACTCAACTCAACCTTCCAGACAATTATCCCCTCGTCTTTAATGACACTACGTTTTCTCCCTTTTCTACAAAGAATATCCTTGGCCTCTACTTTATTCATAATCTAAACAGGAAACTTCACTTCTTATCTCTTGCTAAACAGCCTCTCTTAAGTTAGGCGTTCTGAGAAGTCTACGCTAGTTTTTCTCATTCCCCCAACTGCTAACTCTGTACAAGGGCCTTCTCCCTCCATGTATGGAGTACTCATCGTATGTATTGTTAGGTTTCACTCACACAGTTCTGTCAGAGAGCGTTCAACCAAAGGCTTTTCGTTTCATTAACTCCTCTCCTCTGACTGAATCTTTCTCTTTGCCGGATTGTTGCAACTCTTCCTATTTTCTTTCGCTATTTTCATGCTGACTTTTCTTTTGAGCCTGCCAACTGCATCCCTGCCGTCCTTCTGCGGCGTCGCTGCACAAAATTTTTCTCTTCCTCTCACCCCTATTCTGTCCAACCCTCTAATGCAAGAGTTAACCAGTACTCCCAGTCATTCCTTCCTGTCTCTGGTAAACTCTGGGAATCCGTGCCTGCCTCTGTATTTCCAACTTCCTATGAGGTTTCAAGACATTTCTCCCTGACCTTCACTTTTCCACTTTATATATATATATATATATATATATATATATATATAT
>CM035209.1:4831374-4843874 GCA_020233015.1 Callinectes sapidus | reverse complement strand
GCATCACAGGCAGTAAACATGGCTCAGATTCAGCTTCTCAAACAAGCTAGAGCTCAAGGGAAAGTGGCATTCTTTAGACACACCAAATTTATCATCAGAGGAGCAGTGAGTGCAGTCGGTGGTGCTACAGACGGCAATGTGGTGGTCGAGGCCGCGGGTGCGTGGGCCGGTGCGACGGTTGACTCCTCTGCTCTTCCAAGTCAACCAAACGCTCCACGTATTCGCTCGCGCGCACGCCCCTTATTACGCCTACATCAGGCGCGTCAACCAGCTCAGCGCAAAGAGGAACAACTGGATGTGGTGCTACTGATCGACGTGAAACATCTAGCGATGAGGAAGCATGCAACACTCATCAGCACTTACTGCATTGCGTGAGAAAAGGTAAACGTTGTTAGACGCCAATCATAAACCAATCCTGTCAACAACCAACATACTCTTTTCATGGACTTATATATGTTTCCTTTCCATAATCTTAGTAATCACGAACTAGCAATACTAAACCAGTCTGAACATAACTGCCCTTTATCCGTTATAAGTAAAATGTTATATAATCCATTTCAATATATATATATATATATATATATATATATATATATATATATATATATATATATATATATATATATATATATATATATATATATATATATATCAGATAACGAAAACAATAACAATATCTTAATTAATTGTAGCATTAAGGTACCACATAGCAAATACATATTTTGTGGTACCTTTAATTTAAATTCTAAATATCTAAATTTATTTTCTTTCAATATAAGTAGTTTACTACGCCATCTAGGCGGTTGTATTCACCAAAGTATAAATGTTATTAATGTTAGGTTTGACATATTGGGTTTCTGCGAAACACGTTTGAATAATGCTATTTATAATCTTTGCCAAATTGAGAGATGTAATAATTACTTCAACAACAAGAACACTCAGGTAGGAGGTGTAGCCCTATATGTTAGGGATACCTTCCAATTCAGACATTTTAATAATTCATCAATATAATTGCCTCATATTCAGTCACTATTTCTACACATAACCCATCCATATGCTTTTGTTATTGGAATAATCTATAGACCCCGAAATTCCAATTTTGAAGATTTTACTTCCTCTGTTACCGACATGATTAATATTGCAACGTTGATTCACTTATCTGTATATCTGATGGGAGATTTTAGTGTACTTTTAGTGAGATAGGAATTCCCAGGATTTAGTAAATTTATTTCATAACAATTACCTTTTCTCTACCATTAACAGATCAACAAGAGTTACCAACCACTCAGCTACCATTATTGATAATATCTGGAAGAGTGATATAGATAATTTTGAAGGCAGTGGTATATTGTATTTTTTAGCTAGTGATCATTTCCCTTTCTCCGTTAATAACCCAAACATCCCACGTTTTTTAACAGTTATGGGAAGAAATTTATCTGATCATAATATAACTAAATTCAAACTTGACATATCAGAAATATAGTATGACAGTCATTACCCTAGGGTTAACAATGATGTTCATCTAAATTTAATGATACTTATCAAAGTTCGTATATCTGTACAACAAACACTTTCCTAAATATCTATATCATATTAAAGAAAATCACTATAACAAACCTTATATAACAACGGCTATTCAAAACTCCATAAAACAAAGAAATCAATTACAGAAACTTTATAACAGATAGTAAGATGTAAAAATATAGAAATGAGTTTACAAAAATAATACGCACAGCTAAAGAAAATCATTTAAAAAATGGATTAAACCAATATTTTGGAAATTCCAAAAAACATGGGAAACAGTTAACACATTACTTGGAAAAAAGAAACATAAGTTACCATCTACTTTGATTCGCAATGACACCACAGTTAATGACCCTTTAGAAGTCGCTCAATCATTCAATAACTACTTCAGCAACATAGGCATCACTCTGGCCAACAGCATACAAGAAACTCAGCACTCCTATCACAACTACTTACCTCCACCGGTTCCGTTTTCTTTTTATCCAAGACCTACCAATGTATCAGAAGTAAAATCAGTTATACAAAAATTCAACTATTCCTCACCCGGCCATTATGACATACACATTAAAATAATTAAACAATGCTCAAAAATCATTTTTCCATCTTAATTCATAATATAAACTTATCCTTTGAAGTAGGAACATTCCCGAAACAACTTCAAATCGCTCGTATTGTTCCAATCCATAAAAAAGGAGATAATTCTATGATGAAACTAGAGACCTATTTTCATATTACCATGTTTAAGCAAAGTTTTCTTTTTCAAACTATGTCAATCAGACTATGATTACCTTTCGAAACACTCTCTTCTCATTTCGTCTCAGTTTGGTTTCAGACCAAAATATTCCACTAAATTAGTAGAACATCAACTCTGTAAAAGTCATTGATAGCAAATTGTTCCATATTTCAGTTTTGTGTGATTTACAAAAGCTTTTGATACCATCTCGCATGAAATATTGTTACAAAAATTATTAGTTTATGGTATAAGAAGTTCTCCAGTTATGGGATCAATTCTTGGGACTTTGCTATTCTTATTGTATATAGATGATATTTGTAATAGTAGTAATGATCTTAAATTCTTGCTCTTTGCCGACAACACTACAATTTATTTACAGGGACATAATATGATCAATTTAACTACTACTTTAAACACATTGGTGAAAATTAATAACTGCATAAGAAGCACTAAACTAACACTAAACCTAAACAAAAAAAATATATGATCTCTAGTCCTATTATGACACAACAAACGCATTTATCGTTATCAATAATATCAATATATCTCAAGTTAATGAATTCAAGTTTTTAGGTGCACTAATAGATAGCGAGATTAAATGGAAACGGCATATAGATTTCCTCAGTTCTAAATTATCATTATTAACAGGAATAGTCTATAGATTACGGTATTATTTCAATGAGAAATGTATTAAGACTTACATATTTCAGCTTAATTTACCCTCATTTACATTATTGTTGTGCCATATGGGGAGGAGCATACACCACCTATGTCAACAGCCTATTACTATCACAGGAGAAAATATTACGTGTAATGTACTTTAAAAGTAGGTATAGCCACACCTTGGAATTATTCAGGGAACACAGGTTATTAAGAATTCAGGATATCATAAATATCAATACACTAATGTTTGTTCACAAATCCCTGTCATCATTGCCTATACATAGACATTTATCACGACTGGCACACTCCACCTCACGACGAGCTGGTCACCTTAGCTTCCCTCTATGCCGCACATCCTATGCACAGCAGAATGTCATGTACAGAGGGTGCAAGCAGTGGAATGAACTATCAGAACCAATTATCAATGTACAAAACTTAACCTCTTTTAAGAATAAAGTAAAAATTTCGTCTCAAGTTCATCCGAGAATGTCTCTTAATTACAATTAAATAATGCAAGTAAAGCATAGTTATAATAGGTCTAGTGATAATAGGGCCAAAATTAATGACAAAACTGAAACAGAGAAATGTAGAAATTTCAATAATTCCAATAGAAACAGAAAACGTATTAGTGCATAACATCAATAATAATACAAGTAGAGCGCTGTGGCTACACTCTACCTACATCCAGCCTGGTTTAAACGAATCTCAATTACCATGTACATATGCTAAACAAATTATCCCCTCACCTCACATACCCTGAACACTACCCCCTTCACATATGGATAACAACATAACTGTGTATGCATCATGAAATTATATGAGTTAAGTACAGTACGTAAGAAAGTATAAATAGTATAAATTCATTATTGGAAAAATTTATTCTACGTTTAATGTTACCTGGTCTTTTCTGTGTATATATTATGTACTAAGTAGCTAGGTAATTCAAAAGCTAATATGATAGTATTTGTATCTTTTTGTATCTAATGAACGTCCTCGCCATGACCTATATTTTTTTTAGAATAAGAATTGTAATAGTTGCCTATAAGGAGTTTTGCTCAATGGGAATGTGACCTTCGTTCATGTTTAACCTTATTTGCTGTTATATAATGTATTATAAGAAGTCAATAGATTTGTCATTTGTCATATCTCTCTCTCTCTCTCTCTCTCTCTCTCTCTCTCTCTCTCTCTCTCTCTCTCTCTCTCTCTCTCTCTCTCTCTCTCTCTGAAAGCCCATCGATATATGATATTCTTATAGTACAAACTTAAACGTACAATACTTAAATTAACACTAGTGTCACTTTTATGCCCTCACTTATGTCTCATGTCACAACCACATACTTCACTTATTCACTATGGGGGTAAACCTCTATTATGTAAACTTGTGTCACTGTCACGCACTTCACTGAGCCACTGGTTCGCTATCACTTTAAATTTTTGACATCCGCACACACTAGGGTAGTCTGGGCATTTGTCTGAGGCCAGAATATTATTTCACCACTGCACGTACTTCAGTTTAAATTGTCTTTGGTGGTGGGTGGAGTGTGACAGCGGTATTGCCAGGGCCGAGGACACCGCGGAGATGGTTCTAGTGACCACCTCAGCGCGCCAATGAGGCAACCAGAGTTCCTGCAGGTGAGGTGACCGTTGCTCTTGCATTTTGTGGAGAGTGGCGAGGCCCGCCACATCCCTTAGGTGCTGTAAGCTGTGCAGGCTGCGGAGGGAAAGCAGCTTGCTGCTCAGGAAGGACATCCTTTATTAGTCTCTTTGCTCTCCGCTAAATTTTATCCAGGACAACGAGGCGGGTGGGCACCGCTCCTTCCCAGGCGAGGCAGGAATATTCAAGAGAGGAGCGGATCTCAGCCTTAAATAGCAATTCCCGTCCTCTGCTGTCCAGGAGGCCAGCCATCCTTCGGAGGCAAGTCAGTTTTCCCGCTGCTGTCCTGGCAAGCTCTCTCTCTCTCTCTCTCTCTCTCTCTCTCTCTCTCTCTCTCTCTCTCTCTCTCTCTCTCTCTCTCTCTCTCTCTCTCTCTCTCTCATTTTGATACCTGATTAAACATTGTTCCGTAATAATGATAGTCGTGGTAATGGATTGTGTATTTACATTAGGAACACACTAAAAACCCGTTATAACTCTACATGAACTTGATGGACAAACACCACCGGGTATTGAAGAACTATTTTTAACTGCACAGTATCGTATGTTTCCAGCTACTATTATTGGCTGTGTTTACTGACATCCAAAGGCCCGTGCTGTCTCTTTTGAATATACATGCAATATGTTGCAATCGTTGTGTGTCAGTAAGAAAAATTTCTTTATTCTAGAACATCTCAACGATAACTTATTTGCGCCAGATAGTAAGCTTAGCAAGATTATTAAAGACAATAAACTTACACAGATAATAGATATGCCAAGTATGGTTACTAACACGACTGCAACATTATTTGATGTAATAATAGCTAACAAACCTGATGTCGTTCCTTGTACTGTTGGTGACCACTAACTTATTACTATAAATGTTGATACCAGTAATCCTAGGAGGCAGCAGGTTGTCAAGACCTTTCATCATCTCAGTAATTATACAAAGCACATTTTTTGCTCGTTCCTCGTCAGTAATTCACATAAATGAAATGAAATCCCTCTAACTGACTTTTTAATGTAGAAGGGAGGCAGCCAAGGGCAACAAAAATAAAACAAAAAATCCCACTTTAGTGCCGGTCCCTGGAAAGTCCGGATTCATGTGCCAAAAGAATGGGATAAGTGTCTTGATACTTCTCTCTTGAACAGTTTAAGTCATAGGCAGGTGGAAATACAGAAACAGGAAGAGAGTTCCAGAGTTTACCAGAGAAAGGGATGAAAGAATACTGGTTAACTCTTGCATTAGAGGGGTGGACAGAATAGGGGTGAGAGGAAGAAGCAAGTCTTGTGCAGCGAGGCCGTGGGAGCATGGGAAGCACGCAGTTAGCGAGATCAGAAGAGTAGTTAGTATGGAAGTAGCGGTAAAAGAGAGCAAGAGAGGCAACATTGCGGCGATGAGAAAGAGGCTGAAGACAGTCAGTCAGGGGAGAGGAGTTGATAAGACGAAAAGCTTTTGATTCCACCCTGTTCATTAGAGCTGTATGAGTGGAGCCTCCCCAAACATGTAGAGCATACTCCATACATGGGCGGATGAGGCCCTTGTATAGATTTAGCAGTTGGGGAGGTGAGTAAAACTGGCGGAGACGGCTCAGAACACCTAACTTCATAGAAGCTGTTTTAGCTAGAGAGGAGATGTGAAGTCTCCAGGTTAGATTACTAGTAAAGGATAGACCAAGAATGTTTAGTGTAGGAGAAGGGGACAGTTCAGTGTCACTGAAGAAGAGGGGGATAGTTATTTGGAAGGTTGTGTCGAGTTGAGAGGTGGAGGAATTGAGTTTTTGAGGCATTGAACAACACTAGGTTTGCTTTGCCCCAATCAGAAATTTTGGAGAGATCAGAAGTTAGGCGTTCTGAGGCTTCCCTGCGTGAGCTGTGTACTTCCTGAAGGGTTGGTCGTCTATAGAAAGACGTGGAAAAGTGTCAGGTGGTATCATCAGCATAGGAATGGATAGGGCAAGAAGTTTGGTTTAGAAGATCATTGATGAATAATAGGAAGAGAGTGGGTGATACGACAGACCCTTGAGGAACACCACTGTTGATAGATTTAGGGGAAGAACAGTGACCGTCTACCACAGCAGCAATTGAACGATCAGAAAGGAAACTTGCGATGAAGTTGCAGAGAGAAGGATAGAAGCCATAGGAGGGTAGTTTGGAAATTAAAGCTTTGTGCCAGACTCTATCAAAAGCTTTTGATATGTCTAGAGCTACAGTAAAAGTTTCACCAAAATCTGTAAAAGAGGATGACCAAGACTCAGTAAGTAAAGCCAGAAGATCACCAGTAGAGCGGCCTTGGCGGAAGCCATACTGGCGGTCAGATAGAAGATTGTGAAGTGGTAGATGTTTAAGAATCTTCTTATTGAGCAATAGGACGGTAGTTTCAAGGATTAGAACGGTCACCCTTTTTAGGAACAGGCTGAATGTAGGCAAACTTCCAGCAAGAAGGAAAGGTAAATGTAGATAGACAAAGTCGGAATAGTTTGACTGGCAAGGTTCAAGCACGGAGGAACAGTTTCGGAGAGCAATAGGAGGGACCCCATGAAGTCCATAAGCCTTCCGAGGGTTTAAGCCAGCGAGGGCATGGAAAACGTCATTACGAAGGATCTTTATAAGTAGCATGAAGTAGTCAGAGGGGGGAGGAGAGGGACAGACACTATCACCTCTGTTATGCACTCAGTACACAGAGAGGGGTCTCTGTCACGGAAATAGTAATCATTCCAAGGAAAATCAGCATAATACCTCCTCGGGTCTCCCCAACTATCAGAGGCAAAATGCCAAAGGTACCTCCGCTTTGGAGAATCCTGAGGAGGAATTGGAGAAATAGGACAAGATACAGATATGAGATCGTGATCGGAGGAACCCAACGGAGAAGAAAGGGTGACAGCATAAGCAGAAGGATTAGAGATTAGGGAAAAGATCAAGAATGTTAGGCGTATCTCCGAGACGATCAGGAATACGAGTAGGGTGTTGCACCAGTTGCTCTACGTCATGTAGGATAGCAAAGTTATAGGCAAGTTCACCAGGATGGTCAGTGAAAGGAGAGGAAAGCCAAAGCTGGTGGTGAACATTGAAGTCTCCAAGAATGGAGATCTCCGCAAAAGGAAAAAGAGTCAGAATGTGCTCCACTTTAGGAGTTAGGTAGTCAAAGAATTTTTTATAGTCAGAGGAGTTAGGTGAGAGATATACAGCACAGAAAAATTTAGTTAGAGAGTGACTGAAGTCGTAGTCAGATGGTGGAAAACTCAGAAGATTCAAGAGTGTGGGCACGAGAGCAAGTTATGTCGTTGCGGACATAGACGCAACATCCAGCTTTGGAACGAAAATGAGGATAGAGAAAGTAGGAGGCAACAGAAAAGGGGTTACTGTCAGTTGCCTCAGACACCTGTGTTTCAGTGAGAAAAAGAAGATGAGGTTCAGTGGAGGAGAGGTGGTATCACCAAAACAAAATCTTCAGAAATATCGCCTAGACATCGGACTGAAGAATGTTTGGGTAAACAAAGAAAAACTGGTTGATATGATACTAGAACACTCACAACCATTGAAGAACACCGATATCAACAACGAAGTCCAAGCCGCTGACAGACACCAAGACGACGACAACCCAATGAACCTTCTCCAACCCTCATCAAATAGCGAGCTCTGCCAACCATCTAGTGTAGATCTACCAGTTTCTACTAAAGATGGTGTGTGTGATAATGCTGATGATGCCATCTTTCTTGCTTGCATCCAAGATGGAAACAGCGACGACAAACCTGGGGGTGATGGAGACAGTGATGGTAATGTCGACACATCTCAAATACCCGACCTACTTGCTCTTGCACTAAAAGTGAAGTACATTAAGAAAGCTCTTCAGATCAAAGACATGGGGATCGGGTTACTCAACGAGGAGGTAAAAACAGTATTCTCAACAATAGAAACCTTAACGAAGCGCATTCATGAGCTAGAGAATGCATGTCACAAATGTGGTGAATCCGATTCCGAAGCTGAGCCATCCTCACACTCACTGACTGATTCGACTATTTCAACAAAACAACTGGAACAGAAAATCTCAACGCTCGTACAGCAGCTGAACAACGTTTGCTCACCTGAGCGTCTACCGCAGTAGGCGTGGGAAGACCGACAAGGATTTCTATTATGACCATAAAGTTGACAATTGAAGCAACGGAGAGGATTCTGAATGTAGGGACGAACGGAAACCGACTCGTATCCTCAATGAACCATATCCGGCAACTTAGCAGCACTGAAAGTTAAAATGACAGATGCTGTGCTCCTTCTGGTGCCGTCAACATTCTTAGTTATCTTACGAGCTTCAATTACATCCTGGTCAGCCATGCAATCAGTAATCTCGGCCTCATCCATATCCACAAAATCGCGGTGGGAGGCAACTTCCCGACACGAGTTCTTAGACACTGGAATGAAAGCCTCGATCTCGATGTCATGGATGAACCGGAGCTTCAACAATGACTTAACTTGACTTCCGTTAAGAGTCTGCACTAGCAAGTCACCACTGGCAAGTTTCTTTACATTTACAACATTTCCAATATTACAGTCAATGACTTGCTTTATAATAAAATAATTAACCGTAGAGAGGCGGGTGGTGGAAGTATAGAATGCAGAGTCACATATGTCGCTTTATTGGGGTCAATGTTCTGTCTGTCAGGGGTCGTCGATCAGTATCCTCCCTCCCCCTTGGAGGGGGAGGGGAGGAGAGTCCGTCCGGCATGGAGGGGGTACACCCCCTCCTACAGGAGGGGAGTGGGGCACAAGTAGGAGGAGGTCAGGGAGGAGATTCCTATGGTCAGATTGTCCTGTCAAACCACTCTAGGGGGGCCGGATGGTGTCAATTCACCCCAGAAGGACGCTCACTGAGGCGGATCCTCCGTAGGTGAGAGAGGAAAGACAATCTGACTCGATGGCAACAGACACCTTCTGTTGCCGCTAAGGACAAGAAGTGACAAGCAAAACTAAAATTCATGGGGCAATGGGAGACCTAACTTTATTTAACTAAGACCCTAGGCCAGATGAGCGTACAAAAATATTCCACACATAGGTGGTAGATGGACATGCCTTTAGAACACATGTTTCTAGCACAGTATCTGGGTTCAGTCTGTTTATTCAGAAAAACTTAAACGATGTCATCTTCATTTTCTACACACTCAGCAATCCACAGCTATATTATATATATATATATATATATATATATATATATATATATATATATATATATATATATATATATATATATATATATATATATATATACAGTATATATAAGTGCGTGTATGTTTTCTGTGCGTGTGATAGATGTGTATGTAAAAGAGGCACAGGTGGTGTGGTGTATGTGTTTGTTTGTGAAAAGAAGGTGCGAAGTAGAAATGATTGGTGTATCTTGGGAGATAAATAAATGTTTGGAGAGAGTTACCCTTAATAAGTGTAAGAGAATGGTGAAGGAGAGTGGTGGATTTTGAGGGCACACTAAACTAGATGAGGTGCACACTACAAACCTATGTTTATGAAATAGGTACTTGAGAGCTGATGTTATCAGGGCCCGGTGCTTTCCCTCCATCATGTCCCTGAGTACTTTTTCCACTTGTGCTGCAGTGACCAGGACTGATGCGATGGTGTGGTTAGTGTCCCGTGGCAGAAAAGGTGGGGCACGGTTGGGATCCTCTACTTGCATTTCTCCAGCAAATATATTTGTCAGGCGAGCGGCCTTGTCATTGGTGCTCGTGGCTTTGGACCTGTCTGGTCTGGTGAGGTGGGACACGCTATCCTGGTGGAGTAGAGTAACCCTTGCCGCTCCTTGACGAGTGCCCACCATGTCTTGTGTCCTACACCCGGACCGCTTAACTTCCGCCTCATCACTTCTTCTCTGTGTTCCCTCGCTCATTTAGAGGTAGAGGTCATCCTTCTACAAGCTGTCTTGTGAAGAACGAGGTTCTGCTGTTCTTGTATCTCCTCCACGTTGAATTTTTGGCTTCAGCGGCGGCACGGCAGCGGAAACCAAACCAGGGAGGGTCTGTGGCCTTGATGGCGTATGTGTGGTGAGGAAAAAACTGGGACTGGAAAGCAAGCAGCATTGAAGTAAGGAGACGGGTCTTTTCCTCCACATTTCCGATGAATAGTGCCTCCCAGTCTGTGGTGTGCAGTGCTTGCCTCAAGGAAGGCCAGTCCGCTTTATCCCACACCCATATTGTGCGGGGAACCGCGTCTTCCCTTGCCGGGCTAAGGTTGATGTGAGTCAGAACGGCGTGGTGGTCAGAGCTGCCCAGTTTTTCCAGCTGCTGACACCTTATGTTAGCTTCAGGAAGGTCAGACAGCACTGGGTCCAGCAGACCTGCCCGTTCGCAGGTAGGGAATGTGACATGGTTGATGAGGCCTTGCACTGTCACCAGGTTTTCGTAGGCTTGCTGCTCCAGGTGGAAGTTAAGATTTCCCACGATGACATTTTTACATCCGTGACGTTGAAACAAGTTGTCCAGCTCCTCCACCAGCAAGTCAAAGGATCAACGCCCTTGTCTTGGGGGCGATATAGGACGCACAGTAGCAAACCACTGTTATCTTGAAGCACTATTCGGAAAAATAATGCTTCCATAAGGTGAGGCAGGTCGGGCGTCACTTCTTGGGTCTGGAAGTCACTCTTAAAACAGGCGGCAACACCACCCCCTGTTCAGCCGACACGTTCTTTCCTCAACCAGTGTGTGTAGCCAAGTATCCTGCCATATGATGGCTCCACCTCGCTGTTCAGCCACGTTTCATTCATTGTCAGCAATGTCATTGTCATTCAATGTCAGCTTTATGTCGTAAAACACAGTTGTGTGAGAGTTCATCTACGTTAGTACGGATGTTGGGGACATGATAGGTAGGATTTCATTGTATTTATATATGCAAATATAATCTGATGCAACATCTCTATAAGATGGTGCAATATTTCAGAAATGTTGACTCTGCTTTCCTTCTACAAGGAGTTGCATGTGTTTATATTTATATAACTAGGCATCTCAATTGTTATTGTATCCATAGGATGTTACATTTACTAAAATATGATAATATAAACTCTCTAAGTAGGATGTAGTTTATAAGACATCACTATACGAGATAAAATAATGTACTTGAACACTAAGGCATCAGACACACACACCCATCCCTGCATCACATGACCACGCCCGGAGTCAGCAGTATCCATATCTATGAGCTAAACAAAAAAGTAGTGGATATGTTAATGTGTATTTGTAGTGACAAGCTTGATACAGAGAATAGAATTATCATTGTAGAAACACTAGTTTTAAGTCTAATATAATTTATTGTATAAAGCAGTGGGGGACGAAAAATGATAAACATATGTGTAATGTACAGAAACTACAGAACTTCGCGCACGGGTGACATTTGGAGGCGTCAGGAAGTACGACCATGTATCTCCAGTGTATAATAAACTGCAGTGGCCAAGGATAAAGAGAAGCATTTGTTTGACATAGTTATTACTGCATTTAAAGTTTTAAGAGGATTTTTTATCTTTTAAAAGTAGACGAGCCATTACTAATGGCATTACAAGACAGATGCAGCAGCTGTATGTGACGCCCACAAACACACACACACTTTTAAGGCATAACTTAAGAAATTTATTTCAACATAAAATATGTAAATTTTTTTTTTCGGATGCTTTTTTTTTTTTTTTTTTTTTTTTTTTTTTTTAGCTTTATAACAAAGTATTATATTATGTAGTACATGTATTTTTTTCATCTTATATTTTGTCCTTTATAACTTTACTGACTTTGTGCATTGTGCATTTGACTTTGTGCATTGTGCATACGCTTCTCTTGATTGTCGATTTACTCTACATGTATAGAATTATTTTTATATATCAGTAAAAGTTGTGTAATAGCCATCTGGGTGGAAATAAAGATTCTAAATCTAAAGAATCTCTCTCTCTCTCTCTCTCTCTCTCTC
>CM035209.1:4808698-4831274 GCA_020233015.1 Callinectes sapidus | reverse complement strand
ATATATATATAAACAATGTGGGCTTTTTACGGAAATTTATGGGTTAAAGGAAACCACCTAATGGAGACCTCCTATCTGAAAGCCCACCCGTTTGGGAACCGTTACCCTGAGTGGATGTCCAATCTCCACTCAGACCATGACCATGTGCTCGGGGATCCTAAGTCTCCCAAAGCACAAGCGGTTCCACTGTACCACGACGGCTCTCAGAGTCTCTCTCTCTCTCTCTCTCTCTCTCTCTCTCTCTCTCTCTCTCTCTCTCTCTCTCTCTCTCTCTCTCTCTCGATTAAATTAGCTTTCAAAATTTAACAGATTTCGTAAAAAAGAAAAAGGTATAAAAAATTTGTCAATCATGGCTGATTCATTAATTTGAATAAGAAAACCAATCCTAGTCTTCTCCGGTAAGTAGAGTTATATAGAAAAGGTAATTATTGAAATATTTTTTTTTAGCAAACTCTTCATCCATCCTCATTCTCCTCTTCAACAATGAAAAGCAAAAAAGTATGTATTATCCCAACAGTGATCATGTTGGATCTTTATCCAATACATATGATCTATGTTACCGCTACAATACATAGAAGAAATACTGCGTCTCCTAAGGAATCCTACAAACCTTGCAGAATGAACTCACAAGAGTTCGTCTCTAAGGTCTAACAACCAATCCTCAGATAGCATGCAAGTTTTTATTTTTTATATGTAAGAAGTTTCATGTGCAACTGTTAATGGGCAACTAATTAGATTACACAGGCCTACAAAATTGGACTTTCCAAAAATTATTTTGAATATGAAATGCGTATTTAAATATTTCAAGGGCTCTAATTCAAAATATCATTACAGTTTTTTTTTCCTACCGCTTAAGGGTTAGGCACACATTTGTAGAACTCATTATATATTAAAGGACTAAATGAAATAATAGAAAATTTGTCTGATAATTCATTTAGAGATGATTGAAAGAAAGAAATATAAATCAACTTATGAAAATGTACTCTTAACTGTTCCTTATAATTATAAAATCAGAATCTTTTTTTTCTTGTCTTGAAAACTACGTCTCTAACCTTTACGTTTATAGGTATTTTGTGTAGTCTCCCGGTGTAACGTCCAGCAGTAATTCGCTAATATAGTAACGTTCCACCTTCCTTGGTACCTTCTTTCCATCTCCTTTATGTCCTGCTGGAACCTTTCCACCTTTCCTTCACTCATGTCTCCTAAATTTTCTGGATTATGGTCAAGATGAGCATGTAGAAAATGAGCTTATGTTGCATTCCAAAGACTTGCACATTTCCAACATTCTTTATACGATATTCTTGTAGTCTGGGCTCTTGTGATTGCCCAAGAAGTCTTTAATTATACATGTATTTTTTAAGTTAATCCATGCATCCTTTTCTGCCTCACCAAATTTTCATCATTCATGAGCTTTCTTATGTCCGGACCAACAAATACTCCCTCTTTAATCAGACCCAGTCTAATATGCAGTGGTGGCAGTAGAACCTATTTAGGATCACTAAACTCTCTCGCAAGATGTTTCTTAGTCCCTGGTGTGAGTGAATCCCTACTAAGCCAACGTTCCTGAGTCCACTGCAGATTCCTTGCTCTGCTGTCCCAGCAACATACATACAATCTTCATATCACCACAGATCATCCAGTTGTGATTTTTGTAATTGATCCTGTCTAAAAGAACCACCAAATTTTCATAGGACTCTTTCATGATCAACGAGTATCACACAGGAATTGAAGCATGCTTATTGCTATAATGCAAAAGAACGGCTTTACGACTTCTTTTAAACGAATCAATAAAGATTCTCCATTTTTCATGGTTATAACATATACCAGACTTTTCTACGAGTCATTTCGGATCAGTGCAATACACTAAGTCATTTTCCTGGTCAAAATAAGGATCGATCGATTTCTCACAATGATGATACCAGGAGAATGATGTACCGTGAGCTAACAGATTCTTAGATTTAAGTCTTGAGCCTAAAGGTTATGTTGATTCCTTTGCCAGTCCTAGATCTCTCACCAGATCATTTAATTTACTCTGACCAAACACTTGAAGTTCATTGTTCTTAACTCCATAGCAGAAATCTGATTCATCATTGATGGTTTCGGAGCCTGAACCTAGTTGTACATCGTCCATATATGTTGGAGATGATGGGACTGGCACAATGCTCATGGAAGATTCGCGTAGGCAATATTTTTCCTTGTCTTCGAGCTATATATATACCTTTCGACTTTGCATGTGCAGAAATAGCAATCATCACTGTGTTTTTTCTGCTCCCGCCATATCATTGGAACTCCGAAGCGCATGGACTTATCACCTTTTGTCCATTGCCTCAATTCTTCCATACATAATAAAAAAATAAAAAACTATGTGAGGAGCCCAGTCCTTATCTTGGTCTCCCAGCTTTACTCCAAAGTATGCATAGTATGTATGCTTTTTTGACGAAATCTGCAATATTTCTGCGTTGCTTCTTTACAACAAATTCTCCACAGACGTAACAATAGCTATTCGAACTTGTTAAGCAACCTCTAGAAGCCACCTTACATGCTATTCTGAGATATAAGGGGGGCTTAGTTGCTGAGCGCGAGGCGGGCTTCGATCGGCTTTATACCCCTCGTAGGAGGCTACGCTTTCACACTACGTTTAAATTCAATAATTTGTTAACAACAGGGTCTAGCTCAAAGCTAATAGTATCAAACGACAGGTGATATTTTTACAATGCATATATGAAGTTTACAGACTGGGAAGACAAGGGTAAATACTCTCAGTCCCCAGCAAATACTCTGGGCTCATAACTATAGCAATAATTAAGGAGAATAAGAGCCGCATAAAACAATGCATATAAGGAGCACACTGTAGAAATAATAACACTATAATAAGAAAACCTATACTGAGGAGAAGGGAGTCAGTTCATAGCATGCAGGATCGAAGGAAATACAAAATTGAATATTGTGAAAAAACTTGATGTGATACAACAATCTCAGTGGTGACTTTGAAGTCAACGTGAAATAAATCATGAAATTCACCAATCAATTTTGAAAAATAAAAAATGGTCGAAGGCCTGTGTTATCTATCGTGAAAAAAAAATAAAATGAATAAATAAACTAATAGTTGGTTGATGAAAATCTAAAGTATTGAAAACAATCAAATCTACGGTTTTAGAATGTGAAAACATACGAAACAATGCAAATTCTTACCAGAGGGTTTGAATTCTCCGGTAGCCACAGAACAGAATACCAACAAAGGCAGAAACACATCTGACAACTTCATGATAAAAATTTTCTTTTTAAAAAACGTGATTTAATATTATGATTGACCAGCAAGATGCTATTATCAAGGTTGAATGTACGGCAAGTAGTGGTTATGGGCAAAAAGCCACCGCAGCCACAGGTAACAGCTAGTGATACTACATGCTCTGCGCAGACGTATGCGTATTGATGCACTGAAGCAGAATACTTTCCCATGAGTGCAAGTAACGATTAATTATGAACATAAGAGTTATGGGACAATAATGAGTCAGGCAACACAATAAAAAGCATGTAGTGAGTCTATTGGGATTTCGCTTAAAGCATTACAAAGTGCGTAGACCAAGGAATAATGTCATATCAAGTTGATATTCATGTAAATCACCATGAGATGTTGTCATGTTGGGTTATTTAACAATTTTGTTCTTCTTTCTTTAATATATGAATCAAACCTAGATAAGAATTCATATATATATATATATATATATATATATATATATATATATATATATATATATATATATATATATATATATATATATATATATATATACAGGGTGTCCCTTCAGTTAAGGTACATACTTCAGGTTTTTATAGTTTAAGTAATTCTAAGTAAAAAATATTCTATACACTTATGCTGTGTTTTTTTTGTTTTGCGAGTAAATAAGGTAATGTTGTGTTGCGGGAATCGCTCGACTTGGTGGGTCTCCAGCTCCTTCCCTTTCACCCCGGCGCGCTATGTACTGAGTGGTGTCAGCATTGTTAACTATTCTTCTCTTGTAAAACAGACACCATTCGAATTCTTACAGTAAACAGATAGGAAACCACAGATTAAAATTTTGCTTGTGTTAGTCAAGAAATTGTAGTTTTCTAACACACACACACACACACACACACACACACACACACACACACACACACACACACACGTGTGTGTGTTTATCTAGCAAAAAGTAGGTACGGGATGTTAGTCGACGAGTTGTGGCCTCGCTGTCCCTGTATGTAGTGTGTGATGTGGTTTCAGTCCCACCCGAAGATTGGTCTATAAGCTCTGAGCTCGCTCCGTAGGGAAAAGACTGGCTTAGTGACCAGCAGGCGACCGCGAAGGTGAATTACACACACACACACACACACACATTGCGTAGTGTAGTATTTAGTACATTTGGTTTAATACTGAGAGGGCCCTGGTTCGAGTCCCGGACGCGGCGAGGCAATCACCTAGCAGCAAGAAGGTACGGGATGTAACTCAAAGGGGTGTGGCCTCGCTGTCCCGTTGCATAGTATGTGATGTATAATACTGTATATGATATATATATATATATATATATATATATATATATATATATATATATATATATATATATATATATATATATATATATATATATATAATATGTAATATATATGATAAATATAATATATCTGTAAAATATATAATATTTATTTTATATAGTATATGTAATATATATAATACATAATATATAAATTATATCTTTTTAATGTAGAAGGGAGGCGGCCTAGGGCAAAAAAATAGGACAAAAAAGTCCACTGAAGTGCCCGTCCCTGGGAGAGTTCAAATTCAGTAGCCAAAAGAATGGGACAAGTGGCTTGATACCTCCCTCTTGAAAGAGTTCAAGTCATCGGCAGATAGAAATACAGAAGCAGGGAGAGAGTTCCAGAGTTTATCAGAGAAAGGGATGAAATACTGAGAATACTGGTTAACTCTTGCATTAGAGAGGTGGACATAATAGGGGTGAGAGGAAGAGGCAAGTCTTGTGCAGCGAAGGCGCGGGAGCAGAGGAGGCATGGAGTCTGCAAGATCAGAAGAGCAGTTATTATGAAAATATCGGTAAAAGTAGCAAGAGAGGCAACATTTTGGCGATGAGAAAGAAGCTGAAGACAGTCAATCAGAGGAGAGGAGTTGATAAGACGAAAAGCTTTTGATTCCACCCTGTTCAATAAAGCTGTGAAACTGTTATCCTCACAAATAAAAGCCTAAAAAAACTAGCTCTGTAGGTTCAGATGGCATTTCATTGAGATTTATTAAGGATGCACTTTATATTATAGCTTTTTATTTGACCTGTATAATTAATATTTCAATCCAAATAATTTTCGACCAATATCTTCATTACCTATCATATCTAAAATATTAGAAAAATTGTCACAAATCATCTCTTGCTTTTCTTAGAATCCAGTCAATCACTGCCTAACACTCAGCATGGATTTCGTCCTAGACTGTCAACAGAGACTGCACTGACTGTTATTACCAACAAAATTTTTAGTAATATGGACTTAAAGTTAACCATGTGTGATCTCTCTTAAGCTTTTGACAGTGTTAGTCATAATATCCTTTTGAAGAAATGTTCTGCACTTAAAAGTGACGTTTTTTGGTTTAAAAATTATATTGAAAACAGAGCTCAGTCTGTCCGTTTAAACAACACAACATCTAATAAGTTGAGTGTAGCTTATGGAGTCCCACAAGGTTCTATTCTCGGACCCGTTTTATTTTCGATTTATGTAAACGACCTTAATGAGTGTATAAATTAATGTTCTTTAACACAGTATGCTGAATACACTCAATTTCTCCACACTGACGACACTGTAAATAACCTTGAGGCTCTCATCTCCAGAACAGAAGAAACTTTGCATAATGTAAAAAACAATATTTCCTTAGAAATGGGCTGATGTTGAACTCAAAGAAAACACAATGTATCTTCCTAGGCAATAGACAACTTTTATCGCAGATTCCTCCGAATACCAGAATAGACTTTGATGGAGATATAATTTACCCAAGCAGATATAATTTACCCAAGCTCTTATGTTAAAAATCTTGGTGTCTACATTGATAAATATATGTTTTTTTTTTTTTTTATGTACATTTAGATAAATTATTTAAGTAAGTAATGGGTACACTAATGTTCATTAAATGAATAAGCGAAAATTTTGATAAATTAACTCGAATACTAGTAGTGCAGTCGCTAGTTCTCACTTTGATAAACTATTAATGTTATATGGGGAACTAGTAATGAAACTTTGCTGCACAAAGTTCAGAAAATGCAAAAATCTGCAGCTAAATTAGCCGTTGGATGTTGCAGAATATATGATCATGTAACCCCTGTTATAAAAGAATTAAAGTGGTTGAAAATCAAAGAGAAGCACACCTTGGATAAATGTACGACTATTTATAAGGCTGTCAATAATTGCTATCCGGATTGGTACCTCAAATTTCCAAAAGTAAGAGAAAGCACCACAAGTAATACAAGACCAATCAACAACCTGTATGTGCCCAGAGCCAGAACAGACTGTGGTGGCAGGGCCATCACGATACTTGGGCCCCACATTATGGAACACACTGCCTACTAGTGTCAGCAATTCTGGAAGCCTGCATGTTTTTAAATCTAAACTTAGCAAATTTATTTTAAGTGATTATTAGTTAATATTATTATAGCATAATCATTTTGAAATTACTTTTACTTAATGTTTCATAGATAGTATCAACCCAATTTTCTTTTTCTTTCAACCCAATTTTATTTTTTCTTTTAAGTTTTACACTGTAATCTCTGTAAATAATTTTACTTTGTGTCATTGTATTGATGCACACCTGCATCTGTGTGTGTGTGTGTGTGTGTGTGTGTGTGTGTGTGTGTGTGTATGTGTGTATGTGTGTGTGTGTGTGTGTGTGTGTGTGTGTAAAGTAAAGTAAGTAAAGTAAAGTAAATTTATTGCTATAATTTCGTATACAAAGTACACAATTTAACATTATTTGCTTAGCTTAGCATTCTCTGTCGAGCTGACGCTCTTTGACAGACGAAGTTATTATACAGCCAATAGACAGAACTGCTGGCAAATCACAATAAATATATTACAAAGGAAATTACAGCCTTTAGATAGTAACAAAAATATACAAGCAAAATATCATAGACAGGCAACCATAATAATATAACATGTCTTTATTATGTAAAAATGATTTCATTGCCGAAGGAAAGAGACTACGTTATGAGGATGATTGACAAGAATACAAATAACTTTTTTTTTTTTTTAATTGGCATAGATTACCAGTACATTGTAATTTTTTTAGATCGGCAGGCAAGGAATTCCACAACTGAGAACCGTCACACAACACACTTTTATTGTAAAGGGTTGTGCGAAACTGTGGACATACCAAATTAATATTATTACTCCTAGTATTGCGTGCATGGTCTATGAAGGTAAATACCTTATTTCCTGGGAAATATATTAATATTTTTGTAAATTAGCAATAACACAAAATCATTTTTAATGAACGTAAAATTTAGTATATTTAATTGGGGATGAATATGACTAGTAGAATCAAATTTTCCCACATACAAAATGTATCTAACAACCTTATTTTGGGCAATTAATAATTTCCTTATAAAAGATGGCCATGTAGATCCCCATATTGAGACAGTATATCAGATGAGGGTAGCACAGTGTGTAATAAATGCTTATCATGGACTCTGTTGTTAGTTGATGGCGAACCCGATACAGTATCCCACATATTTTCGAGACCTTTGTACATACATTATTGATATGATAACCCCAGTTTACATTTTCATCAATATGGACACCTAAAAACTTATTATGAGAGACGCGTTGGATTAGTTCACCCTTTAGTGTTCCTGGGGGTATATAATATCTGAATGAACGATTTTGAAAGAGCATATAATTAGTCTGTGTGATGTTGAGTTTCAGGTTATTCGACTCTAACCATGAATTTATTAGAAGTAGTTCTTGTTGCAGGTTTTGGTGTCATGAATTAATATTTGTATTGGCTAATAGAAGATTTGTGTCATCAGCATATACTTGAATTTCGAGCTAGAATGCACAATATCATTGATATAAATGAGAAAAGGTATAGGTCCTAGTATAGATCCCTGATGTACACCTTTAATGATGGGCTGATAAGAAGAAATGGAGTTGCAGTAAACATTCCGTGACCTGTGACTAATATAACTCTTAAAAAAGCTGATGGTGAGTTCCCCTTATTCCCATGTTTTCTAGTTTTCCAGAAGTATGTAGTGAAATATAAAATCGAAAGCCTTTGAGAAATCTAGAAATATTCCTGCAACATAGAATTTACCTTCCAAGTATTGGTAAACTTTATTGATGGACGGAAGAACTGCAGTTTCTGTAGAGTGCTTTGATCTGAACCCATGCTGACATTCCGCTAAAAGACCATTATTCTCTAAGTAATTAACTAATCGGGTAGATATTGCTTTTTCAAATACTTTACTGAAAGCGGGAAGTATAGAAATGGGACGATAATTATTGATGTCTTGTCGGCTCCCTAATTTGTATAGTGGTATCACCTTGGCGTGTTTAAGATTATCTGGAAAGATGCCAGTTTTAAGACAAAGGTTAATTATGTGTGTCAGTGGACGGGAGATTGAAGATGCAGTTAGCTTGAGTAATTTTGGAGAAATATCGTCACACCCTGCTGAGGTGGTCTTCATATATGTTAGGTATTTCTCTGTTTCATCTGAAACTATAGGAGTTAGATACATGGAGAAGGGTGGAGGATTAGATACATATTTCTTATATGAGTGTATGGGAACAGTATTGCTGGTGGCAGAGCTTCCAAATCGTAAGATGTGTTCGTTGAGTTTATTTGCAGGGTTTATGCATGGTGGTTTTAGCTCAATTTTCTGGTTATCCGATATTCTGTGATTTCTACCGAGAATTTCATTAATAGACTTCCAGTGTGACTTCGAATTACCTTGGGTCTCCTTTAATTCATCTTTATGGTACTTATTCTTAGCAGCTCTCAATACAAATGTTAATTTGTTTCTGTATGATATGTATGTTTCTCGAAAAGTTATTGGCCATTTTTTTTATAATCTTTCCAGCCTGTGTTTTTCTTTAATAATATTTTGTAATGCCGGCGTGATATATGGTTTTTGTTGTCATTTAAGGTTTATAAGTACCCTTTTAACAGGGAAATGTCTTTGAAATACATTGTTGAAAGTGGGGAAAAAAGTATTATAAGATACTTTAGGGCAAGCAGATTCAAGAACAGTTGACCAATCCAGTTGAGCAATTTCTTTACTAAAACTTTCACAGGCATAATTTGTGAAACACCTTTTATCGATAAATTGTGGAGCAGTATTAGTCACATTTTGAATTCTGATTTGAGATAGTACTGGGAAATGGTCTGTAGTGTCGTTGTGTATTATGTAATTGTGAGTGTTTATCTCAACTTGTGTTGACCATATTTGGTCATTTAATGTGGCTCGCGTTGGTTTAGTTACAAGAGAAAACAATGAAAAGGAATACATAATGTTAAATTCACATATATGAATATTATTGGCGTGCTTCGGTAGATCTAAATTGAAGTCCCCTATTATGTGAATACCATAATAATTTAAGTTACTTGTTAATGATGGAAGTTCAGTTAGTTTATCAAGAAAAATATTTATCTTACCATTGGGAGGTCTATAAAAACAAATTAGTAGAATGGTCTTATCACTAATCTTGATATTAGCACTTACGTATTCAATGGATGGGTCAAGATATGAGAAATCATTACACACAGAGGATTGATAAATATTAGACACAGGCAGTGCTACACGATTGTAGGACAGAAAGTAACAGGAAAAAAAGTAACATGTAAAAAAGTAACGGAAAAAAAGAAACAGAGAAACAAAGTAACAAGAAAAAAATAACAGGAAAAAAAGTTACTGTTTCAGAGTTTCACCTAACAGAATAAGAGACTGCTTCAGACGAGTAGTCTGCTTCAATTTCAATTTCTGAGGCTTCCTCAACTAAGAACAAGATTCGGTTACTGTTTCAGAGTAACCTAACCTAACCTAACCTAAGCTAACCTAACCTAACCTAACCTAACCTACTGTTACTGACAACTGTTACGTTTTTTCCTAAATAAACTTAGTACTGTTACTTTTTATCCTAGCAAAAATTGTTTCTTTTTTTCCGTTACTTTTTTTCCTGATACTTTCTTTCCGAGCACCGTGCTACACCACCTCCGTGTCTGTTACGGTTCATGGTGTACAGGTTGTAACCTGGCGTCTGGAACACTGATGAGAGAATCAAGCCGAGTTTCGGAAAAACCAATCACATCACATTTAATACATGGGTGTGTTAAAACAGTCAGCAAAATACTGAAGGTTAGTAGATACAGATCGTATATTGAGAAATTATTGTAAAATAAGTGTTGCTATCTGGTGCTAAAAAAACAAAAATCCAAAAATATGTATGCGGACTGAGGGATATTCAAGTGTCTTGTTTGTACATAGAAATTAGTGACGTCAAGTTCATGATTATATTTATCATCTAATATAGAAACTGGATCAAAGTTCATGTTATAAAGATAGTCATTTGATGTATCAACAAATAAAGCAAGGAAGTCTGCGTTATCTATTGAGGTAAATGGTAATTCATTAAAAATCATTATACTTCAAGTAATGTGTAGGCTTATTCATTAACGTATAAATATTTTACTTTCTATTCTTAAATCTCGCAGTCGCATATTGTTGTGTGAGGCTTCATCCATCTGGTCCTGTCCGCTGCTCCCATCACCGTCCGCTCCAGCACTGTCCTTCTTCGACGTCCCGGGCGCTCCACGCACAACTTCTGAGCGAGAATGACCACCAGCGTCGGCAGCAGGATTCATGATAGCACCGCCATCAGGAACCAGTTAAGCAGGGGCGGTACACACAGGACTCGCTGAAGCAGTAGTGGATATTGAGAGACTCATTGAAGCAGTGGTGATTGTTGGAAGACTCAATGAAGCGGTGGTGGTGGTTGGAGGACTCGTTGAAGCAGTTGTGGTGGTTAGATGGCTCATTGAAGCGGTAGTAGTTGTTGGATGACTCATTGAAGCCTTGTTGTTGGGTTGGCGCATAAGTCGATCCTTGATGACAAGCCTCGTATATTTGAAAAAGGCTATCTTTCCATCCTTTCTTGCTTGTTTCAGCTGAGGTAACTGGCTAGTTCGAAGTGCTTGAGAAGCTGCACACAGGTCTTCATTAATGGATAATCTGCTTCCTTTCAATTTCCTTGCGTTACGGAGAACGGTTTCTCGATCGGCAAACTTGTCAAACCGGGCAACGATTATTCTAGGACGTGAGGGATCACCTGGTCCTACGTGGTGGGCACGTTCAAGATTCATGGAAGGAAGTTGTAGCTTGTCTTCAATTATTTTCTGCACCAGTGTTGCTGTTTCCACTCATGTCTCACCTGCACTCAATTCTGGAACTCTACTAAAGCGCAGGTTCAGGCGCCGGCTGTAGTCTTCCTGATAGTTAAGTCGTTGTTCCAGGTCTTCTATTCGAGCCTTGTATTCGTCAATCAGGGTTCTGTTTTCACGGTCCAAATTTTGTAAAGTTTTATTTTCAACTTTCAGGTCAAGAACTTCTGCCTGGTTGAACTCGAGGCTCTAGACCAGATCACTGATTCTAGATTCCATTGTAGCCATTCTTGCCTTCATCTGGTCAGTAATTATATCCATGGCTGCTCGAAATGCTCCGTCTTGCGAGTTGAGAAGCACTTTCAGGGTATCAGTATCCATGGTTGGTTGCTGGTTGCTTTCTGTAGAGGAGCTAGGGCTGGACGTGTTGCCTGTACCAATGCCAGTGTGTGTGTGTGTGTGTGTGTGTGTGTGTTTTAGTTAACAATATTATACTCTGATCATGACTACCTGTGTATACCAGTCTGTAAGAATAACCATGTTCCATGGAATAATAAAGAATCTGAATCTGAATCTCTCTCTCTCTCTCTCTCTCTCTTCTCTCTCTCTCTCTCTCTCTCTCTCTCTCTCTCTCTCTCTCTCTCTCTCTCTCTCATGAATTCTGGAAATCAATGTTAACATCCGTGCTAACGCCCCACTAAATAAAGAGGTAACTGAGGCAGAAGTATTGAAGTGTATTAATAAACTTAAGAACAATAAAGCTAGTGGTGTTGATAACATTATTAATGAGTATATCAAAAGCACAAAAGAGATAATATGTCCTTATATTTTAAATTGTTTAACAAGGTTTTGGATACAGGAGACATTCCAGATGATTGGTTGACTGGAATCATTGTTCCTATCTTTAAGAATGTGGGGGAAGTTACTGATGTGAATAATTACAGAGGCATCACACTGTTAAGCTGTTATTTACTACCCTATTAAGTGAAAGACTTGCTGATTTCTGTGAGAAAAATTAAATTATTAAAGAAATTCAGGCAGGTTTTAGACAAGGATATTCAACGACAGACCATGTTTTTGTTATAAAGAGTTTGATTGATTTGTTTTTGCATAGAAGGAAGAATTTTTTTTTTCTGTATATTGATTACAGAAAAGCATTTGATCTTGTTTGGCGGGATGACTTGTGGTATAAATTACTAAAAGTAGGAGTTGACGGTAAAATTATGAGAGTTATAAAGAATATGTATCATAATATTAAGTCTTGTGTCTTGTGTAATCAGGAATACTCAGATTATTTTGTAAGCTATAGTGGAGTAAGACAGGGAGAAAATTTATCACCAATGCTATTGTTTGTAAATTATATTAAAGACCATTTATTGGAGAATAATTGTCATTTTGTTAAAACAGGTGATGAGTGGGTTGACACTATGCTCAAAGTTCTAGTTCTTATGTAGGCGACGACACTGTTATGTTAGCTGAAGATGAAAGAGGTATAAATAATGCACTTAAAGCTATGGAAACATATTGTGACAGGTGGAGATTAGATATTGACTGTAGGAAAACTAAAATCACTGTATTCACTAAGAGGAAAGATTATGTAAGAAATTATAATTTTCTTTTTAAGGGGGAGCAAATTGAAATAGTAGATGAATATGAATATTTGGGTGTGATTTTGAACTATAATGGAAATTTTAAGATATGTCAGGAAAATCTGTGCCAGCAAGGAAGGAGGGAAATGTATACGTAGTTTGATTGCAAAGGGTTGAAAATTTAGTTTACCAATTGATTTACATTTAGAATTTTTTTATGCAATGGTATTGCCTATAATAACGTATGGTTGTGAGATCTGGGGATATAAGGTACTCAAAGTAATAGAGAGTGTGCATTTAACATTTCTTAAACATATTCTTGGTGTTAAGAAGACCACTTGTAATCTTATGGTCTGTGGAGAATTAGGTAAATATCCTGTCAATACCTATATCAAAAGTAGAATGTTAAGTTATTGGTTAAGGTTAATCAATGGTAAACAAAGAAAATTTAGTTACATAGTGTATCAGTGTCTCTTAAGACTGCAATATGAAAATAGTTTCAGGTCCCTTTGGTTTAAGTATGTAAAATCATTGTTAGATAATTCAGGTATGTCGGGTGTATGGCATGAACAGAATGGAAGTACGTAACCCGGTGTAGGTGAAATTTGCCTTTGAAAAAAATGTGAAGGATCAGTGGAACTGTTCTTGAATCTGCTTGCCCTAAAGTATCTTATAATACTTTTTTCCCCACTTTCAACAATGTATTTCAAAGACATTTCCCTGTTAAAAGGGTACTTATAAACCTTAAATGACAACAAAAACCATATATCACGCCGGCATTACAAAATATTATTAAAGAAAAACACAGGCTGGAAAGATTATAAAAAAAATGGCCAATAACTTTTCGAGAAACATACATATCATACAGAAACAAATTAACATTTGTATTGAGAGCTGCTAAGAATAAGTACCATAAAGATGAATTAAAGGAGACCCAAGGTAATTCGAAGTCACACTGGAAGTCTATTAATGAAATTCTCGGTAGAAATCACAGAATATCGGATAACCAGAAAATTGAGCTAAAACCACCATGCATAAACCCTGCAAATAAACTCAACGAACACATCTTACGATTTGGAAGCTCTGCCACCAGCAATACTGTTCCCATACACTCATATAAGAAATATGTATCTAATCCTCCACCCTTCTCCATGTATCTAACTCCTATAGTTTCAGATGAAACAGAGAAATACCTAACATATATGAAGACCACCTCAGCAGGGTGTGACGATATTTCTCCAAAATTACTCAAGCTAACTGCACCTTCAATCTCCCGTCCACTGACACACATAATTAACCTTTGTCTTAAAACTGGCATCTTTCCAGATAATCTTAAACACGCCAAGGTGATACCACTATACAAATTAGGGAGCCGACAAGACATCAATAATTATCGTCCCATTTCTATACTTCCCGCTTTCAGTAAAGTATTTGAAAAAGCAATATCTACCCGATTAGTTAATTACTTAGAGAATAATGGTCTTTTAGCGGAATGTCAGCATGGGTTCAGATCAAAGCACTCTACAGAAACTGCAGTTCTTCCGTCCATCAATAAAGTTTACCAATACTTGGAAGGTAAATTCTATGTTGCAGGAATATTTCTAGATTTCTCAAAGGCTTTCCATTTTATATTTCACTACATATTTCTGGACAAACTAGAACACATGGAAATAAGGGGAACTCACCATCAGCTTTTTTGAGAGTTATATTAGTCACAGGTCACGGAATGTTTACTGCAACTCCATTTCTTCTTATCAGCCCATCATTAAAGGTGTACATTAGGGATCTATACTAGGACCTATACCTTTTCTCATTTATATCAATGATATTGTGCATTCTAGCTCGAAATTCAAGTATATGCTGATGACACAAATCTTCTATTAGCCAATACAAATATTAATTCATGACACCAAAACCTGCAACAAGAACTACTTCTAATAAATTCATGGTTAGAGTCGAATAACCTGAAACTCAACATCACAAAGACTAATTATATGCTCTTTCAAAATCGTTCATTCAGATATTATATACCCCCAGGAACACTAAAGGGTGAACTAATCCAACGCGTCTCTCATAATAAGTTTTTAGGTGTCCATATTGATGAAAATGTAAACTGGGGTTATCATATCAATAATGTATGTACAAAGGTCTCGAAAATATGTGGGATACTGTATCGGGTTCGCCATCAACTAACAACAGAGTCCATGATAAGCATTTATTACACACTGTGCTACCCTCATCTGATATACTGTCTCAATATGGGGATCTACATGGCCATCTTTTATAAGGAAATTATTAATTGCCCAAAATAAGGTTGTTAGATACATTTTGTATGTGGGAAAATTTGATTCTACTAGTCATATTCATCCCCAATTAAATATACTAAATTTTACGTTCATTAAAAATGATTTTGTGTTATTGCTAATTTACAAAAATATTAATATATTTCCCAGGAAATAAGGTATTTACCTTCATAGACCATGCACGCAATACTAGGAGTAATAATATTAATTTGGTATGTCCACAGTTTCGCACAACCCTTTACAATAAAAGTGTGTTGTGTGACGGTTCTCAGTTGTGGAATTCCTTGCCTGCCGATCTAAAAAAATTACAATGTACTGGTAATCTATGCCAATTAAAAAAAAAAAAAAGTTATTTGTATTCTTGTCAATCATCCTCATAACGTAGTCTCTTTCCTTCGGCAATGAAATCATTTTTACATAATAAAGACATGTTATATTATTATGGTTGCCTGTCTATGATATTTTGCTTGTATATTTTTGTTACTATCTAAAGGCTGTAATTTCCTTTGTAATATATTTATTGTGATTTGCCAGCAGTTCTGTCTATTGGCTGTATAATAACTTCGTCTGTCAAAGAGCGTCAGCTCGACAGAGAATGCTAAGCTAAGCAAATAATGTTAAATTGTGTACTTTGTATACGAAATTATAGCAATAAATTTACTTTACTTTACTTACTTTACTTTACACACACACACACACACACACACACACACATACACACATACACACACACACACACACACACACACACACACACACACACACAGATGCAGGTGTGCATCAATACAATGACACAAAGTAAAATTATTTACAGAGATTACAGTGTAAAACTTAAAAGAAAAAATAAAATTGGGTTGAAAGAAAAAGAAAATTGGGTTGATACTATCTATGAAACATTAAGTAAAAGTAATTTCAAAATGATTATGCTATAATAATATTAACTAATAATCACTTAAAATAAATTTGCTAAGTTTAGATTTAAAAACATGCAGGCTTCCAGAATTGCTGACACTAGTAGGCAGTGTGTTCCATAATGTGGGGCCCAAGTATCGTGATGGCCCTGCCACCACAGTCTGTTCTGGCTCTGGGCACATACAGGTTGTTGATTGGTCTTGTATTACTTGTGGTGCTTTCTCTTACTTTTGGAAATTTGAGGTACCAATCCGGATAGCAATTATTGACAGCCTTATAAATAGTCGTACATTTATCCAAGGTGTGCTTCTCTTTGATTTTCAACCACTTTAATTCTTTTATAACAGGGGTTACATGATCATATATTCTGCAACATCCAACGGCTAATTTAGCTGCAGATTTTTGCATTTTCTGAACTTTGTGCAGCAAAGTTTCATTACTAGTTCCCCATATAACATTAATAGTTTATCAAAGTGAGAACTAGCGACTGCACTACTAGTATTCGAGTTAATTTATCAAAATTTTCGCTTATTCATTTAATGAACATTAGTGTACCCATTACTTACTTAAATAATTTATCTAAATGTACATAAAAAAAAAAAAAAACATATATTTATCAATGTAGACACCAAGATTTTTAACATAAGAGCTTGGGTAAATTATATCTGCTTGGGTAAATTATATCTCCATCAAAGTCTATTCTGGTATTCGGAGGAATCTGCGATAAAAGTTGTCTATTGCCTAGGAAGATACATTGTGTTTTCTTTGAGTTCAACATCAGCCCATTTCTAAGGAAATATTGTTTTTTACATTATGCAAAGTTTCTTCTGTTCTGGAGATGAGAGCCTCAAGGTTATTTACAGTGTCGTCAGTGTGGAGAAATTGAGTGTATTCAGCATACTGTGTTAAAGAACATTAATTTATACACTCATTAAGGTCGTTTACATAAATCGAAAATAAAACGGGTCCGAGAATAGAACCTTGTGGGACTCCATAAGCTACACTCAACTTATTAGATGTTGTGTTGTTTAAACGGACAGACTGAGCTCTGTTTTCAATATAATTTTTAAACCAAAAAACGTCACTTTTAAGTGCAGAACATTTCTTCAAAAGGATATTATGACTAACACTGTCAAAAGCTTAAGAGAGATCACACATGGTTAACTTTAAGTCCATATTACTAAAAATTTTGTTGGTAATAACAGTCAGTGCAGTCTCTGTTGACAGTCTAGGACGAAATCCATGCTGAGTGTTAGGCAGTGATTGACTGGATTCTAAGAAAAGCAAGAGATGATTTGTGACAATTTTTCTAATATTTTAGATATGATAGGTAATGAAGATATTGGTCGAAAATTATTTGGATTGAAATATTAATTATACAGGTCAAATAAAAAGCTATAATATAAAGTGCATCCTTAATAAATCTCAATGAAATGCCATCTGAACCTACAGAGCTAGTTTTTTTAGGCTTTTATTTGTGAGGATAACAGTTTCACAGCTTTATTGAACAGGGTGGAATCAAAAGCTTTTCGTCTTATCAACTCCTCTCCTCTGATTGACTGTCTTCAGCTTCTTTCTCATCGCCAAAATGTTGCCTCTCTTGCTACTTTTACCGATATTTTCATAATAACTGCTCTTCTGATCTTGCAGACTCCATGCCTCCTCTGCTCCCGCGCCTTCGCTGCACAAGACTTGCCTCTTCCTCTCACCCCTATTATGTCCACCTCTCTAATGCAAGAGTTAACCAGTATTCTCAGTATTTCATCCCTTTCTCTGATAAACTCTGGAACTCTCTCCCTGCTTCTGTATTTCTATCTGCCGATGACTTGAACTCTTTCAAGAGGGAGGTATCAAGCCACTTGTCCCATTCTTTTGGCTACTGAATTTGAACTCTCCCAGGGACGGGCACTTCAGTGGACTTTTTTGTCCTATTTTTTTGCCCTAGGCCGCCTCCCTTCTACATTAAAAAGATATAATTTATATATTATGTATTATATATATTACATATACTATATAAAATAAATATTATATATTTTACAGATATATTATATTTATCATATATATTACATATTATATATATATATATATATATATATATATATATATATATATATATATATATATATATATATATATATATATATATATATATATATCATATACAGTATTATACATCACATACTATGCAACGGGACAGCGAGGCCACACCCCTTTGAGTTACATCCCGTACCTTCTTGCTGCTAGGTGATTGCCTCGCCGCGTCCGGGACTCGAACCAGGGCCCTCTCAGTATTAAACCAAATGTACTAAATACTACACTACGCAATGTGTGTGTGTGTGTGTGTGTGTAATTCACCTTCGCGGTCGCCTGCTGGTCACTAAGCCAGTCTTTTCCCTACGGAGCGAGCTCAGAGCTTATAGACCAATCTTCGGGTGGGACTGAAACCACATCACACACTACATACAGGGACAGCGAGGCCACAACTCGTCGACTAACATCCCGTACCTACTTTTTGCTAGATAAACACACACACGTGTGTGTGTGTGTGTGTGTGTGTGTGTGTGTGTGTGTGTGTGTGTGTGTGTGTGTTAGAAAACTACAATTTCTTGACTAACACAAGCAAAATTTTAATCTGTGGTTTCCTATCTGTTTACTGTAAGAATTCGAATGGTGTCTGTTTTACAAGAGAAGAATAGTTAACAATGCTGACACCACTCAGTACATAGCGCGCCGGGGTGAAAGGGAAGGAGCTGGAGACCCACCAAGTCGAGCGATTCCCGCAACACAACATTACCTTATTTACTCGCAAAACAAAAAAAACACAGCATAAGTGTATAGAATATTTTTTACTTAGAATTACTTAAACTATAAAAACCTGAAGTATGTACCTTAACTGAAGGGACACCCTGTATATATATATATATATATATATATATATATATATATATATATATATATATATATATATATATATATATATATATATATATATATATGAATTCTTATCTAGGTTTGATTCATATATTAAAGAAAGAAGAACAAAATTGTTAAATAACCCAACATGACAACATCTCATGGTGATTTACATGAATATCAACTTGATATGACATTATTCCTTGGTCTACGCACTTTGTAATGCTTTAAGCGAAATCCCAATAGACTCACTACATGCTTTTTATTGTGTTGCCTGACTCATTATTGTCCCATAACTCTTATGTTCATAATTAATCGTTACTTGCACTCATGGGAAAGTATTCTGCTTCAGTGCATCAATACGCATACGTCTGCGCAGAGCATGTAGTATCACTAGCTGTTACCTGTGGCTGCGGTGGCTTTTTGCCCATAACCACTACTTGCCGTACATTCAACCTTGATAATAGCATCTTGCTGGTCAATCATAATATTAAATCACGTTTTTTAAAAAGAAAATTTTTATCATGAAGTTGTCAGATGTGTTTCTGCCTTTGTTGGTATTCTGTTCTGTGGCTACCGGAGAATTCAAACCCTCTGGTAAGAATTTGCATTGTTTCGTATGTTTTCACATTCTAAAACCGTAGATTTGATTGTTTTCAATACTTTAGATTTTCATCAACCAACTATTAGTTTATTTATTCATTTTATTTTTTTTTCACGATAGATAACACAGGCCTTCGACCATTTTTTATTTTTCAAAATTGATTGGTGAATTTCATGATTTATTTCACGTTGACTTCAAAGTCACCACTGAGATTGTTGTATCACATCAAGTTTTTTCACAATATTCAATTTTGTATTTCCTTCGATCCTGCATGCTATGAACTGACTCCCTTCTCCTCAGTATAGGTTTTCTTATTATAGTGTTATTATTTCTACAGTGTGCTCCTTATATGCATTGTTTTATGCGGCTCTTATTCTCCTTAATTATTGCTATAGTTATGAGCCCAGAGTATTTGCTGGGGACTGAGAGTATTTACCCTTGTCTTCCCAGTCTGTAAACTTCATATATGCATTGTAAAAATATCACCTGTCGTTTGATACTATTAGCTTTGAGCTAGACCCTGTTGTTAACAAATTATTGAATTTAAACGTAGTGTGAAAGCGTAGCCTCCTACGAGGGGTATAAAGCCGATCGAAGCCCGCCTCGCGCTCAGCAACTAAGCCCCCCTTATATCTCAGAATAGCATGTAAGGTGGCTTCTAGAGGTTGCTTAACAAGTTCGAATAGCTATTGTTACGTCTGTGGAGAATTTGTTGTAAAGAAGCAACGCAGAAATATTGCAGATTTCGTCAAAAAAGCATACATACTATGCATACTTTGGAGTAAAGCTGGGAGACCAAGATAAGGACTGGGCTCCTCACATAGTTTTTTATTTTTTTATTATGTATGGAAGAATTGAGGCAATGGACAAAAGGTGATAAGTCCATGCGCTTCGGAGTTCCAATGATATGGCGGGAGCAGAAAAAACACAGTGATGATTGCTATTTCTGCACATGCAAAGTCAAAAGGTATATATATAGCTCGAAGACAAGGAAAAATATTGCCTACGCGAATCTTCCATGAGCATTGTGCCAGTCCCATCATCTCCAACATATATGGACGATGTACAACTAGGTTCAGGCTCCGAAACCATCAATGATGAATCAGATTTCTGCTATGGAGTTAAGAACAATGAACTTCAAGTGTTTGGTCAGAGTAAATTAAATGATCTGGTGAGAGATCTAGGACTGGCAAAGGAATCAACATAACCTTTAGGCTCAAGACTTAAATCTAAGAATCTGTTAGCTCACGGTACATCATTCTCCTGGTATCATCATTGTGAGAAATCGATCGATCCTTATTTTGACCAGGAAAATGACTTAGTGTATTGCACTGATCCGAAATGACTCGTAGAAAAGTCTGGTATATGTTATAACCATGAAAAATGGAGAATCTTTATTGATTCGTTTAAAAGAAGTCGTAAAGCCGTTCTTTTGCATTATAGCAATAAGCATGCTTCAATTCCTGTGTGATACTCGTTGATCATGAAAGAGTCCTATGAAAATTTGGTGGTTCTTTTAGACAGGATCAATTACAAAAATCACAACTGGATGATCTGTGGTGATATGAAGATTGTATGTATGTTGCTGGGACAGCAGAGCAAGGAATCTGCAGTGGACTCAGGAACGTTGGCTTAGTAGGGATTCACTCACACCAGGGACTAAGAAACATCTTGCGAGAGAGTTTAGTGATCCTAAATAGGTTCTACTGCCACCACTGCATATTAGACTGGGTCTGATTAAAGAGGGAGTATTTGTTGGTCCGGACATAAGAAAGCTCATGAATGATGAAAATTTGGTGAGGCAGAAAAGGATGCATGGATTAACTTAAAAAATACATGTATAATTAAAGACTTCTTGGGCAATCACAAGAGCCCAGACTACAAGAATATCGTATAAAGAATGTTGGAAATGTGCAAGTCTTTGGAATGCAACATAAGCTCATTTTCTACATGCTCATCTTGACCATAATCCAGAAAATTTAGGAGACATGAGTGAAGGAAAGGTGGAAAGGTTCCAGCAGGACATAAAAGAGATGGAAAGAAGGTACCAAGGAAGGTGGAACGTTACTATATTAGCGAATTACTGCTGGACGTTACACCGGGAGACTACACAAAATACCTATAAACGTAAAGGTTAGAGACGTAGTTTTCAAGACAAGAAAAAAAAGATTCTGATTTTATAATTATAAGGAACAGTTAAGAGTACATTTTCATAAGTTGATTTATATTTCTTTCTTTCAATCATCTCTAAATGAATTATCAGACAAATTTTCTATTATTTCATTTAGTCCTTTAATATATAATGAGTTCTACAAATGTGTGCCTAAACCTTAAGCGGTAGGAAAAAAAAACTGTAATGATATTTTGAATTAGAACCCTTGAAATATTTAAATACGCATTTCATATTCAAAACGATTTTTGGAAAGTCCAATTTTGTAGGCCTGTGTAATCTAATTAGTTGCCCATTAACAGTTGCACATGAAACTTCTCACATATAAAAAATAAAAACTTGCATGCTATCTGAGGATTGGTTGTTAGACCTTAGAGACGAACTCTTGTGAGTTCATTCTGCAAGAGTTTGATGAGTTTGCTAAAAAAAAATATTTCAATAATTACCTTTTCTATATAACTCTACTTACCGGAGAAGACTAGGATTGGTTTTCTTATTCAAATTAATCAATCAGCCATGACTGACAAATTTTTTATACCTTTTTCTTTTTTACGAAATCTGTTAAATTTTGAAAGCTAATTTAATCGAGAGAGAGAGAGAGAGAGAGAGAGAGAGAGAGAGAGAGAGAGAGAGAGAGAGAGAGAGAGAGAGAGAGAGAGAGAGAGAGAGAGAGAGACTCTG
>CM035209.1:4795441-4807270 GCA_020233015.1 Callinectes sapidus | reverse complement strand
ATATGTGTGTGTGTGTGTGTGTGTGTGTGTGTGTGTGTGTGTGTGTGTTTTAGTTATATAATTTGCAGTCTGAAAACAAGATATGTATGTTTAAAAAGAATAAATAATAAAAAATCAGGCTTTGTTTCTTTTTTATTTATTTTTTGAACAAGGTTAAAACGTAAAAACTAACACAAAAGTATATATACAACCAGAGGAACTATGGAATTACTGTGAGTTGAATGGATGATTAGCATTTGAATTGATTAGCCCTGTGTTTCTAAATGTAAAGACATTCAACAATTCTTGATTCTGAAGTCCTATCTTTGTATAGTATTTTGAACTTTTTTTTTTTTTTTTTTAACAAAAGCTTGATCTCACTCCCTTGAATGTTTTCTGATAACGGAGAAACTAGGGTTTGAAATATGAATACTAGTTTTATATGAGATTCCCTTGCGCTTACATATACGTAATTTACATATACGTAATGGTTTGAGGGGACAAGCACGTAATTATTGCTTTAAAAGCTACCTCGCCTCAAGGAAACAAAACACTACGTACAGAATTGCTAATTCACGTTGTAAGAATATAATTTGTGGTGTTCCGCAAGGATCCATTCTAGCTCCTTTGTTATTTGTTATTCACATAAATGACATCACACTTTGTTTCAACATGCTGAAATTTATATTGTTTGTTAATGATACCAACAGTTTTCTTCACGGTAGTTACTTAAATGCTATAATAAATACAATGAATTCTGAGTTAGTAAATGTAGTAAATTGGTTGAGTAGTAATAAATTATCATTAAATGTAAAGAAAACACAATATATGCTCACACACACCCATATGGCACACCCAGTACCTGACGACGTTAAAATTGGTAATTTAGTAATTAAAAAGGTTAACAAAATTCAGTTTGGGTCATTACATTAGACTGCCAATTAAACTGGAAGGCACACATAGAGGGGGTAATTAACAAAGTATTAAGTATTACTGGTATTTTATATAGAATTATGACCTCATGCAATGTAAATTCTTTAGTTCAAATATATTAGAAGGAGGTGTGAAGACGACGCGTGTGACTCTGTTCCTGATTTTTTAAGATATTTCGTGGATTTCTTGCACACAAGTAAGAATCAGGATGGCTGTCAACGATTGCAAGGTATGCAAGGAGAATGTGACGGCCAGATGCAGTGGCGTAGTGTGCGAGTTATGTGAGCTGTGGGTCCACACAGCCTGCGTGGGACTGAACGCCTCCACCAAGATGCTCAGTCACAAAAACATTATGTTTCTGTGTGATGAGTGTCTGGAGGTGGCCAAGGAAAGAATGAAGACAAGTAAGGAGGAAAAAGGAACTCAGACAACGGCAACGACGATATGCAAGGACACGAAGACTGTGAGCAAGGTCAACAAGGCTGATGTGCAAGATATGGGTATGCAGACCGAAAGTGAGAAAGACCGGCACCCAAGAAGAGGGCCTGCTGCAAAAAAAAAATATCAAGAGGAAGTCCCCAATCTGTATTGTTGGGGACAGTATGATGAAAAATACAGGAGCCCACCTCCAGACCAACGTCAGTGGAAGCTCACTGGAATGTCTGAGAGGAGCCAGGATCCAGGAGGTTAAGAAGACTGTGGCTGAAAAGACAGTCTCTCAACAATGGACTACTTGTGATCCAAGGTGGGGGAAATGACCTGGAAGGAACAGGAGAAGAGGAAACAGTGAATGAAGTAGTGGAAGCAGTAAAGATGGCTGAAGAAATAAACCTAAGTGTGGCTGTGGTTGGAGTCATGAGACGACCAAGAGAAGGAGACCGGTATGAACGACTCAGAAGATGGACAAATGCCAGGCTACAAGAGGAGGTGCTGAAGCTGAAGGTGGACTGGCTTAAGAACAAAAAATGGCAATGTCAGCTTCATTGACTTGGACACCACCCTAAGGGAAGACATGGACTTTGCTCCGGACGGCGTACACCTCAACGAAGGCGGCAACGAGAGGATGTATAGACGGTTGCGTGAGTGGATGCGTGCAAGGTCCCTTGTATGCATGGGCTCTGCCTGAACAAAGGAAATGCAAAGTCATGTATGAAACTAGGTTGTATGAATGTGAGAGGATGGGGTATTGGTAAGTTTGAGGATGTATGTAAGGAGTTGAACGAGTGGGGGCTAGACATGGTAGGCATAACAGAGACACACCTGAGGGATGCAGTGCAAATGGAAGGGAATGAATATGTGATGATAGGAAAGGGGCGCAGGAAACAAGAAAAGTTAGGAGGAGGCATAGCCTTGCTCCGCAGAAAAGCAAGGAATCTGAGAGTAGAAGAACTTGATGCTGGAGACAGTGTAGAAAGTGAGGATGCGTTAGCAGCTCGAGTGGAGTACATGAATAAGTGTGGTAGATCTGAGAGGCTGGTGGTAGTGGTGGCGTACATGACAGTGGAAGGTGATAGAGCAGTCAGGGAGAATAGCAGGAAGTATGGTGTGTTGAAGAAGATCGTAAGAGAACATGCAAGGGAGGAAGTGATTATTATGGGAGATATGAATGCTCATGTAGGCATTTTAGGTGAACAAATGAATAGGAATGGTGTGATGCTTGATGAGTTTGTGAATGAGATGGACTTAGAGAATCTAAATGAGACCCTGGCAGAAGGACGTGTAACGTGGTGTGCTAGGAACCAGGAGTCAGTGATTGATTATATTCTAGTGAATGGGAGAATGCGTGAAATTGTGGACCGCATGTGGATTGATGAGGATTGAACGATCGACATTGTCTCGGACCATAACATGCTGGTTCTTGAGTGTAAGCTGTATGGAAGAGAGGGAAAGAATGCAAATACTAAGGGGAGAAAGTGGAGGTTAAGAGATGCAGGATGGGAGAACTTTCAGGTAGACTTGAGTCAGAGAAGCTGGGACAATGAACATTTGAATGATGTGGATGAGATGAATGATAGGTTTGTTGAGAATGTAAAAAAAGCAGCAACCAGCCAGATAGGTTACGTGGGAATGAGTGCTAGGAAGCGTGCATGCAAGCCGTGGTGGAATGAGGAGATCAAGGATGCCAGGAGAGAGAGAAAGAGACTGAATAGGGTATGCAGGCAAATGAGAAAGAGAAGGCATGAGAGTGAGGAGGCCGAAGGAGAGTACCAGAATGCATGGACAGCATAATATGTGAGCCAGCAGCGAGTGGTGAAACGGAAGATAATGAATGCTAAAGTTAGATGTGAGAGAAATGTGATCCAATCCCTGAGGGAGAAAGGTGTGGAAGGTGGCCGGGAATGGTACAGATTCTTGAGCGGTGAAGGGATGCCTGACAGTGAGAATGTGGAGAGCCTAAAGGTGAATGGGGCACTGGTGACAGAAAAGGAGGACATAAGAAGGGTGGTTAAGGAGTTCTGGGAAGAGATTGGAGGAGTAGGTGAAGTTTCTGAGGTGAGAGAAGGATGTGTGACACTGGAGAGGAAGAATGCAGATGAACTGAATGAGAGAATCAGCAGGGAGGAGGTGGAGAAATGTGTGAAAAGGCAAAAGAATGGGAAGGCAGCAGGTCCAGATGGATTACCGTATGAAATGTACAAAAATGGTGGGGAGGTTGTGATTGATAGAATGACTGAGCTATTTAACCAGGTATGGGAGGAAGAGAGAGTGCCAAGAATGTGGAATCAATGTAGGGTGACTCTGTTGCACAAGGGAGGATGCAAGACTAAAAATGAGTTGAAGAACTATAGGCCAATTGCATTATTAAATACAGTGGGTAAAGTGTTCAGTGCAGTGTTGAATGAGAGACTGTGTAAATGGATTGAGCGATCTGGAGTGTTAGGTGAGGAGCAGAATGGTTTCCGTGAGAACAGGAGAGCGGAGGACAACATGTTTGTGGTGAATGAGATGATCGAGAAGAAAAGAAAGGATGGAGGTAAACTATACCTAGGCTTTCTAGATATAGAGAAAGCATATGACAGGCTGAATAGAGAAATGCTAGGCAAAGTGTTAGGAAAGATTGGGTTCAGTGCAAAGATAACCAACATAGTGCGTACCTAGCATGTATGTTGACACGAGAGCGAAGTATAGGTTAGGAGACATAGAAACGGACTGGGTGAAGAGCGAGAAAGGTGTTAGGCAAGGATGCATATTGTCACCAACCCTTTTCAGCTTATACACAGAGGAGTTAGCAGCCAGAATGTGAAGGTTGAATGCAGGAGTAAGAGTGGGGAATGACAGGATAGGTGTGGTACTGTATGCGGATGATGTGGTTATGAGTGAATCAGCGGATGAGTTGCAAAGTCTACTGGATGTAGTGGATGGGTATGGGAAAGACTTTGCAGTTAGGTTTAGTAGTGAGAAAAGTAAGGTTATGATTGTGAATAGGTCAGAGGATGAAAGCAATGCAACGTGGAGAATAGGAGTGAATGAGCTGAATCAGGTACTAGAATATAAGTACCTGGGGATGTGGGTTAGCCCAAATGGATGTGAGAAAGCAAAGAATGAAAAGATTAGCTTGGCTAACCAATGGGTTGGAAGATTAGGGAGTGCAGCAAGGATAAGAGCTAGTAAATATGATGTGCTGAGAGACGTAGGTATGGAAGAGTGTGGTTGTGCTTAGTATAATGTATGGTATGGACGTGACTGCTTGGAATGAAAATGAAATTGACAAGCTAGAAGTAGGCCAGAACAGAGTAGCTAGGATGGCACTGAACGCACCAAGGTATGCAGCATTAGAAGCCCTGAGAGGTGACAGGGGTTGGAGCACATTTAGGGAAAGAGTAATAAAAGCAACACTCAGGTATAAGATTAAGTTGGAAAGAATGGATGATGAACGAATAGCAAGAAAGGTGTATCTGTGGAATGAGAGTGGAAGCAAATGGAGGAAGAGATGCATGAGGATGACAGAGAGGAATGGATTGCAAGTGGTGTGGGGGATGAGGATAGCTGGGAGGAATCAAGATAAACGTGAATGGATCCTGACAAAAGGAGGTAGAATGGGAGCTGAATGAGATGTGAGGAAATGGAAGAGTGAGATAGACAGAGAGGTGAAGTGTGTGGGACTGAATATATGGAAGAATGGCATGGAACAAAAGAGTACTATGGAATGGTACAGAGAGAAAAGCCCCAATGTATGAGAGGTGGTATGATGGCAGCCTGGGTGGTGACCTTCTCTTTCGAGCTAGGGCACAGTGTATGGATGTGAATGAGGGAAATTATAGATGGTCTGAGTCCCTCAGCAAAGTGTGCCAATTGTTTGACATGGGAGAGGATGAGTCGGTGGAGCATGTAGTACTTGAGTGTGAGAAGTATGAAAGAGACAGGATGGAGATGATGCAAGTGATTCTGACTGAGTTAGGGCATAGTTGGGATGAGAGAGTGGAGAAGACAGGAAGGGAATGGATGGTGTTGCTGCTGGGACTGTGTAGAGAGACGAATGAAAAGATGACTGAAGCTGTAAAGGAGTTACTGGAGAAAATGTAGCGTGCCAGATGTAGAGAAAATTAATGTGCAAGATACTGCTTTTTTTGTCTGTTTGTTTGTTTTTGTTTTCTACAGGAGTTGCCAATATAAAGGCCCTGGAGTGATCCCGAGCCACCTGTAAACAATTAATTAATTAATTGTTAATTAATTAATATGCAAGATACTGTTTTTTTCTGTCTGTGTTTGTTTGTTTTTTGTCTTCTACAGTTGCCGATATAAAGGCCTGGCCCTGGAGCGATCCCGAGCCACCTGTAGCATCAAGATCAAGATCAAGAACATCAAGATCAAGATCACGATCCAACCCAAAGACCTGCCGTGGGATGGAGCACATTTAGGGAGAGACATCTGAAAGCAACTCTTAGATACAAGGTTAGACTTGAACGAATGGAAGACACAAGACTGGCACGGAAGGTGTATTTGTAGAGTGAAAGGAACAGTAGATGGATGAAGGGATGCATGAGGATGGTGGTAAGGCCACACCTAGACTTCAGTCAGCTAATAACCCTACTGATAAGGGTGTAAGGATATTCAGGGATAAAACAAAGGCCGAACGGGATGAAAGGAAAAAGTTAATAAATGAGGCTGTGATGAAAAATAATGAAGAAGAGAACAGTGACACATTTAAATGGATTGTGGACTACAATAAGAAAGAAGTCATCCGAGTACCGAGGGAGAACTCCAGGCAGACAACATTTCGCCAGCGAAAGTATAGATAAACCCAATCCGGAAAGGCAACCTTTGAAACCTAGTCTTAAGTGCTTGTATACTAATCTAGATGGAATAGGAAACAAGACTGGAGAGTTGGAGGACCTACTGAGTCAAGAAAATCCTGATCTAGTGTTTTTGACGGAAACCAAGCGCAATAGTGAACTATTGAGTGTGAATCTCTTCGATGTAAATAAATATAGTGTTATTAGGAAAGACAGAGAAACTCAAAATGCACCTGGGGGAGGTGTTGCTCTACTAGTTAATAAGGAACTTATTGTGGAAGAAGCATCAGTGAATGATCTCGTTAATCATGGGGCGCAAGAAACTGTTTGGTGTGAAATTAGTAATAAGGTTGGAAAGAACATTGTTTTAGGTTCTATCTATAGGCCCCCCTCATCCTCTGAAGAAAATAATGGGAGATTATGTGATCTCATTAGGTTAAGTGAAACAAGTACACAGGGTAAACAGATTCTAGTGTGTGGAGACTTTAATTATGGTGCAATAAAGTGGGAGGATAACATAGTGGAACCTGGCTCGTACAATCGTAGACAGGCTGAAAACTTTCTGGAGGCTGTGAATGATAATTTTTGGCACCAGCATGTTGCGGACTGGACACACCTACGGACAACGGATAACCCTTCCAGGCTTGATCTCATATTCAGTAACTCTGAGAATGACGTGGGGGACATAAACTACCTACCACCAATAGGACTTAGCAAACATGCTGTCCTTAGTTTCAACTTGTTTACGGATGTCCCTAAAGAGCAGGAGTGTGACCAAAATAAACTTAACTACCATAAAACTGACATAGTGAAATTAAAAGATATGTTAGGAGAAATAAACTGGAAAGAAATGTTAGCTGGGAAATCGGCAAATGAAAGATACAATTCATTTATTGAAATTTACACGAAAGTTGTTAAGGAATGTGTTCCAATCTACAGAAGCAGACAAGCAAACCATACACCCAAGTGGATGGATAGAAGACTACAAATGTTGGTGAAGAGAAAGAAAGAAGCTTGGGAAAGGTACAGGGACAGAAAAAGTGCGATCAGACGGGAACATTATAATGCGGCGAGGAATACAGTAACTAGAGAAGTGAAGACTGCAAAATACAATTATGAAAGGAGAGTTGCCCTAGACTCTGTAAACAATGCCAAACATTTTTGGGCCTATGTAAGATCTAAGACAACAGCTAAGGACAGAATCACCAGGGTAAAGACACTTGACGGGGAATACACTGGTAACGACCAAGAAACTGCCACTGCAATGAATACCGCCTTCAATGGTGTATTCGTGGAGGAAGAAACTGATGGAGCTCTCCCTGTGCCAACCATGGCATTCCAAGGACCCAAAATGCAGGACGTTGAAATAACCATACAGGATGTAAGAACGCGACTTAAAAAACTCAATCCAAGTAAAGCACCAGGGCCAGACGGTGTGTCTCCGCTGATATTGAAAGAGTGTGCTGATATCCTATGCCATCCATTACAGGACATTTTTCGAACATCCATTATAAAGGGCGAAGTACCAAGTGAATGGAAAAAGGCTAACATCACGCCAATATATAAGAAAGGGAACAGGTCAGATGCACTTAATTACAGACCAGTATCACTGACTAGTGTTGTCTCCAAAGTTTTAGAAGGCATTATTAGGCAGAAGATTGTTGGACATCTTGAAGAGAACGACCTCATTACGAATGCTCAACATGGCTTCAGGAACAAGAGAAGCTGCCTTACCAACATGCTTTGTTACCTAGATGACCTTGTGAATGAAGTGGACAATGGTAACTGTGTGGACATAGCATATCTGGACTGTGAGAAGGCCTTCGACAGAGTCCCCCACCACCGTCTCAACTTAAAACTGGAAGCAATGGGAATTGGAGGTAAAATATTAAAGTGGATTGACAGCTTTCTCAATGACAGACTGCACAGAGTAACTATAAGAGACTCATATTCTGACTGGCTTCCAATGAAGAGTGGAGTGCCTCAGGGTTCAGTGCTAGGCCCAGTTCTGTTTCTCATCTACATAAATGATCTTGTTACAAATCTGGAGTCTTCAGCCAGCCTTTTTGCTGATGATGCAAAGATTTATAAGACCATAGAAAGTGAGACTGATGTTGAGACGCTCCGAAGAGACATGGCAAAACTTGATGAATGGTGTGGAAAGTGGCTCCTGTCTTTTAATACTAGCAAATGTAAGGTTATGCACATAGGTCATAATAACAGAAGGAATGCCTATCAGTTGGATGGGGTAACTCTGGAGAAATCTAACGAGGAAAAAGACTTAGGGATTATCATATCGTCTGACCTGAAATCCACAAAGCATGTCGCCAAGATTACTGCAAAAGCTAACAGCCGGCTTGGAATTATTAAAAGAAACTTTTCCGTACTTAATAAGGAAATATTGCTGCCACTGTACCTATCCTTGGTAAGACCTATCCTTGACTTTGGAGTGCAGTGCTGGTCCCCATATATGGTCAAGGATATACAAGCCCTCGAGAAGATCCAACGAAGGGCCACTAAACTGGTACCGGATCTACATGCCCTGCCTTACATCGAGAGGTGCAAACATCTTGGCTTGCAAACACTTAGTGACCGAAGAAAGAGGGGCGATATGATTGAGACCTATAAAATATTACATGGTTTAGAAGGCATTCCTGACACCCAGTTCTTCCAGAGGAACACCAACCACTTACGTGGCCATTCACTGAAGTTGTCCAAGCCGACGCACTGGAGAACAACACTAAAAGGCAACTGGTTCCCTGTGAGAGTGGTGAACCACTGGAATGCACTCCCAGAGAGTGTGGTGACAGCGCCAACCATAGCCATATTTAAACAACGATATGATAAATACACAGCACAAGCAATGACCTAGGTACAATATGGTTGACAAGCCTATAGAGGTGGGGTTCACACAAGAGGCCTAGCTTCTTAATTCCCCACTATTTTTCAATAGGTAAGCATTCAATAGGTAAGGATGGTAGACAGGAGTAACATGCAAATCTTATGGACATATGGACGGAGTGAGGGAAGACAGGGCGAGTATGAATGGAGAATGCGGCATGACAGTAGGAAAGGGAATGAATTGGATGTGAGAAAGTGGGAAAAAGTGATAGACCAAGAAGTGAGACGTGTAGGCCTGAACAAATGGAGGAATGAGATGGAGAGAAAGGACACTTTGGAATTGTACAAGGAAAAAAGGACACCAGGGTATGAAAGGTGGTATGATGGAAGCCTGGGTAGTGAGTGACCTTCTGTCTCGAGCCAGGGCACAGTGTATGAATGTGAATGTAAGAAACTATAGATGGTCTGAGTCAGGTAGCAAGGTGTGCCAGAGGTGTGACATGGGGGAGGATGAGACGGTGGAGCATGTATTGCTGGAGTGTGACAAGTATGACTGCGAGAGAAGGGACATGATGAGGATAGTTCTGGCTGAGATGGGGTATGAAGAGAATGACAGGGTTGAAAGGACTGGTAGGGAATGGATGGTGTTGCTGTTGGGGCTGTGTGGTGACACCACAGCAAGAATGATTGATGCCGTGAAAATGTTTCTAGAAAAAATGTGGAGTATGAGGAGTGGTCAGTAGGCTTGAAGGTATGCTAATCTTCACCTTCCTTGTCTTTTCTCCCTTTTTTTTTTTTTTTTTTTTTTTTTTTACAGGAATCAGCCGCTAAAAAGGCTTGACCTGTAAACACAGGTCACCTGTATATCAAGCTCAAGTTCAAGCCATGGATTTCCAGACCCACACAATTTCAAAGATTTGGTGGCATTTCTAGGTATTTTCCTCTATGGAAGTACTGAGATGTAGTAATGAGAGGAAAGAATGAAGAATAGAAGTGTGTAAGGGATTTTAATACCAGTGTTAGCAAAAGTGGTTGAAACTAGTAATAGTATTAAGTTTCATTATTGTTCCACGCAATATTATCATAATTTTTAAGAGTGTGAATGATGTGTGGGTGTCTGTTAAGTTAAGATGATGAGTAAGAGAAGTATCAGTGAAAAAGAGAGAGAGAAAAAAAAGAAAGAGGAAAGAAACAGGGAAACAAAAAAAAAAAAAAAAAAACGTAAATATAGAAAGAGAAGGAGACAAAGAGACTAGCGAAATAGTGGGAGGTGATTGGGGGTGAATGATGAAGAGGGAAAGAATGGAAGAGGGTGTAAATCAAGGTTACAGGAAGAAAGCAAGCAAATAATATTAGGTGATAAATAGAGTAACAAAAAAATGACACAATTATAAAAGAAAATCTAAAACAACAATAAGGAAAGTTTTTAAAAAAGCAAGAAAGTAAAGGGAAAATTAGAGAAATAAATGAAATAAACAAATGAGTGAAATAAAAGCATCTTATGATTTTAAGCTTTTAGTGGCCATGATCTTTTTTGCAAGTCAACATTAAATTTACCGTTACGATTGCCTATATTATATACGTATGACAGCGGCGCTAAGTAGGTCAAGGTCTCAAACATCCACCAAAATAACCTTATCTGGTGTTTTGTTAAGGTATTTGTGAGAAACTCTAGGGCATCTCTACTCAAAGAAGAGAGAGAGAAAGAGAGAAAGTGCTAATGTGTGTTGGTTTGCTGAAGTGAAAGGTTTGCATGTGCTGTCAACCTGGTGGTGAGAATGCAATGTGTTTGTGTGTCTTAGAATCCTTGATTTAACTGGTGGGTCTGTTGTTGTTCCTTGTGGTAGTTGTGAGGTTATTGTTGGTGAGGATGGCATTGGATGTGACAAATGTGATAACTGGTTCCATCCTAGTCCTTTATGTATGGGGGTGTCTGATCAAGTTATTGATGTTATTCGTGAGGCAGGAGGTGCCGGAGTGGAGTATGTTTGTACTCAGTGTGGAGCTCACCCTCCCGTTACTGGAGCCAGTAAGGATTTCCCAAGTGGTGACCCAGCTATTGCTCAACTCTTTGTAATGGTGAAAGCTCTTTGCTCAGCTATCGCCAAAGTAACAGATAGGGTGGACTCTATGGCCCCACACCCTCCTCCTCCTCCTTCTGTGTCTGCGACTCAGGCTGCCTCTGGGGACGAGTTAAGAATGTCCATTCGGGAGGAAATAGTGGAGAGGAAGAAAGAAAGAAGAGAATAGATTCAGTCATATTCAGGGGAATTAAGGAGGAGTCGAATGATGACGCAATGGCTAGAATTGCTAGTATTACTCGCTTCCTTTTGAACACCACTCCATCTATGTCTGACTTGTACTGTATTGATAGAAACAAAGGTCTGTACAGAGTTAAGATTACACATGATGATACACATAAGAGATTAGTGATGGAAGAAAAAAATCTTAGAAACAACAATGCGTTTAATGGAGTTTATATTGGAGAGAGAATGGAATGGAGAATTACATGGAGTTTTACTCACCTCCCCAACTGCTGACTCTATACAGGGGACTCATCCACCCATGTATGGAGTATGCTTCACATGTTTGGGGAGGCTCCACTCATACAGCTCTTTTGAACAAGGTGGAACCAAAAGCTTTTCGTCTTATCAACTCCTCTCCTCTGACTGACTGTCTTCAGCCTCTTTCTCATCGCCGCAATGTTGCCTCTCTTGCTCTCTTTTACCGCTACTTCCATGCTAACTGCTCTTCTGATCTCGCTAACTGCGTGCCTTCCCTGCTCCCGCGGCCTCGCTGCACAAGACTTGCTTCTTCCTCTCACCCATATTCTGTCCACCTC
>CM035209.1:4779525-4795341 GCA_020233015.1 Callinectes sapidus | reverse complement strand
TATATACATATATACACACACACACACACACACACACACACACACAGTATGTGTGTGTGTGTGTGTGTGTGTGTATTGGCGGGGCGGGGGACGTTGGAAGAAATTTACGTCATTTAAATACTCGTGAAAATGTTTTCTCGTGGCAGCAGTGCCGCTGTTTTCCTTAGTTCTATGTATTTCCTTGCTTTGGATTGTCGTCTTCTAGTTGAGGTGGGTAGTAGTAGGTGGCGGAAGGCTCCCTAAGAATTACTGGGACTTGTATCTCGTGTCCGTGTAGAAGCTATCTCAGTGTGTAATAAAGTTCCAACTTCCAGTGGGTGTTTGCGGTGTGCGTGGCGTGTATGCAGGTCAGGCGTGCGTGCAGTCATGGATATGCTGCATTTCTCTTGCCGCTATCCTATTGCGTGTAGTTTATTTTTATAATTTTTTTTTCAACCTCATTATCAGATTAGTAAAGCTGTAGTAAAAACTTCCGGTCTTTGAATTTTAGAAGAATATCAAATGTTTCATGTACTACTGTAAACAGAACTTGGCAGGCCGTCAGTGAAAAGACTTGATAATTCCAAGGTAACAGCAAGGCTAGACCAGTGTTTCAAGCCAAAACCAAAGTGAACAAGTGGTAGAAACCGTACAGCCAGCCAGCCACCTGACAGGCCGTGGTTCCCGCTGCCGGAAACATTGATGGCAGTGCAGAACGCCAACTCGTGTCTTGGCGGCTGAGCAGAGAGTGAGCACCAGGTTGGCGGCCATGGAATGCAACACGAGCTTCATGCCGACACATACTCCGCGATAAGACAAGAGTTGCCGTGTTTGCCGGGTCAGCAGCACCCACTGTGCCCTGGAGCTGCCTGGTCACTCCTGCTTGGATATGTTTTGCTGCAGAGTGCCGGACCTTACAAGACAAAGCTGACCCTCTTCTCCTTATGTTCTCCTGCCACCTTAAAGCTACACACGCGGAGGAATTAAACGCTGCACGGCACCTGGAGAGGGAAGCCACTTCCATGAAGTGCAGCAATCAGTGCCTTGCCTGATGAGCTCCAAGACTGTCCCTGGTAGTCACTCGCGACTGCTTGTTTATCACAGGACCGCCACGCCCAAGTGGTCCCAGGAACAGTTCAGCTTCACGGATGTTTACGCATTTCTGCCTCGTCGCAGTAACGGTGAGGACTATCCTGCACTATCAGGACCCCAGCTAAAGCATATTAATCGTGATCAATCAGTTAGTACATTGGGAATGCGTGGGGAGGAAAACAATTCACATGCGTCAGTGCTCAGATCCATGGTAAAGTAGGAGCCTCGCGTCGCTGCTCTACGCTCCGCCGGGAACTTCTGATCTCCAATAATGGTGACGAGATACACCATAGATCAAATCTTGTCCCGCGGCTCCTCATCCTCGCCGCCTGCCACCTTCTCTCCCACCCTCTCTGGCACGCTCTCCAGCCCTCTGTGGCGGCCCACTTCCCTCACTGATGAGCCTCTCGAGACGAGCCACCGCCTAACTGCGAACCACAGATACAAGGAGACTCACCACAGAAACGCCAGGACAGACTCCCTCACCACAGACGACGAGGAGGAGACACACACGGGGAGAGATGGCCGTGCCGAGGACGTGCATCGTCTGGCTTGTCCCGTGCCCCTGCGTCCCCACCTGAACCTGCCTCTCCGCGACACCTCCGCACTGGAAGCCTTTGGTCTGACATGCGCTAAGCTAGGCTGGAGGGAGGAGTGTATGGGCTGATGCTTCGCCAGTACATGGAGGCTCACTACCACTTGGGCGGGCCGCGCTCTCTCTTGCTTCTCTCCTTCCAGGGATATGATTCAGGTGACTGTCTGTTTTCTGTTCTCAGATATCTGTTGTGTGGGTCGAGGTGAAGCTTCAGCGTGCTGTGTGTACTTGGTTACCAATGTGCGTGTCAGATCTTAGCGGGGACACTGTTACTTGCCCCCTTGGTAAGTGCTTGTCGCTACGTGGATGTAATTTGTTTATGGATCACGTGAATATGATGAGTTGTCCCCTTGATTGGACAGAGTTTAAGGGAAGCTGCATTCGGGTTTGTTGTTGATAGTTGAGGAAAGTCCTGCTTATTGGTTGGATGAAGGACGGCTGCTTTGAGTCAGCACATGTAACTCTGGTCTTGTTCCCGTCGGGATTGCCACGATACTTGTATTGTAACTAGCTCATAGACAGATAGAGCTGTGACAACATTGTTAGCCCCAGGGTACTCGAACTATCCGCCCCGACAGCCTCCTCGCCGCCCTCCCACACCACACGCGTATAACCACGTCGTAGTATGTTAGTGAAGCCGGCGTCAGCAGGGTCTTTACACTTCAAATCTGTCAACAAGGATCTTTACTCACTGCCTCACTCAAAGAGCAGTTATTTAACATTCTTGGTTACAGTTCCGTTGTAAATTGTGGACCATAGTGATAGCCTGTGCACTGTCCACTGTGCGCTTACTTTCTGTGGGCAGGTGGGATTATTATCCACCCTTCCCCATGACGTTGTTCTCGTTTCCCACCCAATGATGGTCACAATTTACCCTCTTCTACAGCAGTGTTCTCAACCCATACAGGTCTGGTGAACTGTGTAGGAAGCGGGCGTACGCGGCGGCGCAGGGGCCAGGTGAGGTTCACGGCACAACAAACCCGCCAGCTGGAGACATGGTTTTCGCGGCACAAGTACATCACGCCAGCCCAGAGGAAGACCATCGCCAGGGAACTGACCCTACACGAAAAGCAGGTGAGGCGACAGCCACAGGTGAGATGAGCCCGCTTTGTCTTACTATGGAGTAGCGTCACTGTTATGGTTAGCATGACTGCTTAATGTTGCCTTTCCATCTTCTGCAGGTGAAGACTTGGTTCCAGAACAGACGTGCCAAATGGAAGAAAGTCCAAGCTCAGGTGAGACAGAGGTAGTAGGGTGAAGGTTAGGGCCCGCATTAAGAGAGTTCTTAAGTATGCATCTTTTTCTTAGACGAATTGCTAGTCTTAACATTCATCTTATTACCTTGAAATTGTTGTTGTACTTCAGCCACTATCTCATCAGCAGCTTCAAACTTACTGCACGAAGAGAGAAATCAGCAGCTTCAAACTTACTGCACGAAGAGAGAAATTTCGGGATGAAAAGAGAAGAGAGCGTTTGATAATGCGGCTGTCAGGCTCTTGGTGAGGTGTAGGGGCAGCATTCACCACCCGAAGAGCGCGGCACTGGATGCTGTCCAGCCTCTTTCTGTGTGTGGCACCACAGGACATCCAGGAGAGGGTTGCATATTCCAGGTGTGCCCTAACCTGTGCCTAGTGCAACAGCAGTCTCCCCTTCCTGTCGAGGAAGCCGGTAACCCTTCTCAGAGCAGAGATCCTTTGAGAGGCTTTCTTGGCAATGGCTTTGACATGGCTGTCAAACCGCAGCCCCTGGTCCACTTCCACTTCCAGAATCTTGACCTCTTCTTGGAGTGGGAGAGCACCTCCGCCAAAGAACAGCTTTCCTGCCATTGCTGCCTTGGCGGCTGGGGACCGAGAGCAAACCATTGCCTGTGTCTTCTCGGGAGCAAATGTCACTTGCCAGCGAACACCCCATTCCTTTATCACTCGTAGCTGCTCGTTGATGGCCTCAGCAGCTTGCCCACTGTCCTGGCGGGGATAGGAATAAGAAAGGGTGCAATCATCAGCATAAGCTGTGACTGCTGGCAGGAGCTGGAGGAGATCATCCACATAAATGTTCCAGAAAAGTGGGCCAAGTATTGACCCCTGTGGCACTGATGCCTCCACTGGCAGGGACTCGGATGTTTGCCCATTGATAACTACACTGAGGCTTCTGTCTTCCAGGTAGTTCCCCAGGAGTTGTAACAAGCCGCCTTGGATGCCTTTAGCACGGAGCTTTTCTAGTAGACCTCGATGCCATACTTTATCAAAAGATCCTGCTATGTCCAAGGCAACCACGACGGTGTCCCTGCCTTCATCGAGGGTGTCCTGTCAGTGTCTGGTGAGGAGCATCAATTGGTCCGAGGTTGATCTTCCTGGTCTGAACCCAAACTGTTGGTCTGAGAGGAGGACAATGTCCTTGAGATGGCCACACACCACCTCTGCCACAACCCTCTCAAACACTTTACCCACCACTGATGGCAGGGATATGGGTCTGCAGTTTTTTGGGTCCGACCTGGAACCTTTTTTTGTGTACAGGTACAACTCGAGCCTCCTTGCATACTGAAGGCCAGATGTTTTCCTGTACACAGGTTGAGAAGACTTGGATGAGAGGGGCAGCCAGTTCTTGGGAGCATCGCTTCAGCAGGTGCAGGCTAACGTCATCAGGGCCGGTGGCTTTCTGGGTGTCCAGCCCACGTAGTAGCCTCATCACCTGCTGTTGCGTCACATCTACTGCAGTGACAGTCTTCTGGCACTGCTGGACTAGCAGAGGCGGGGATTTTTGTGGGTCACCCACCTTCATTTTTCCAGCAAACAAGGAAGCCAGCAGCTAGGCCCTCTACTTACTGCTGGTGGCAGTAGTGCCGTATTCTTGGTGGCCGATTCCCTGTTTGTTCTTAATAAGGGACCACTAAGTTTTATTTCCTACGCCGGGGCCACACAGTTTCCGGCGAAGGTTTTCCTCCCACTTATTTATGACCCATTTGCTGGTCACCACCATCCTCCTGCATGCCGCCCTGTGCAGGTCCTTGTTGCGCCGAGTCGGATTCCTTTTGTAGCGGATCCAGGCAGAGTACTTTGCTTCGGCAGCAACACGGCAACGGTAGCCAAACCATGGCGGGTCCGTCGGTCTGGTGGTGAAGTTTCTGTGTGGTACGTGGCGTTTCTGGAGGGCGAGAAGATTGGAGGTAAGTGCAAGTGCTCCTCTCTCTGCCCCGCCCTGTAGCAGAGTGACCCACGGGGTGTGACTCAGGTCGCGTCGCAGAGAGGTCCAGTCTCCTTTATTCCACAGCCAGATGGTGCGCGTTGTGGCCTCGTCACGGGCCACGTCCACGTCCATCTGCGTCAGTACAGCGTGGTGGTCAGAGCTGCCTTCGAATCCCAGCTGATGACACTGAAGACTGTCCTCCTGGTAATCCGAGATGACAGGATCCAGTGTCCCCCCTCTTTCATGTGTGGGGAAGCTGACATGATCTGTCAGACCCTGCACCTCCAGGAGGTTCTCGTATGCATCCCCTTCCAGGTGGTGATTGAGATCACCCACAATCAACACGTGGCTGCAGCTGTGTGCCACCATCAGGTTGTCAAGGGCCTCAGTAAGGAATAGGAGTGAGTCTGGTCCCTGTCGAGGAGGGCGGTACATGGCACACAGCAGGAGAGCTGAACGGTCTGCCACTATTACTCTGAAGTACATCACCTCCATCAAGGGAGGTGAGTCTATGTAGAGTTGCTGGGCCTGCATTCCTTCCCTAAAACAGACAGCCACTCCTCCAACCGCTCGCTCCTGTCGGTCCCTCCTTACCCAGTGGGTGTAGCCACACATTCGGCCATACGTGGACTCCACCTTACTGTTTAGCCATGTCTCGGTCACCACAACTATGCCTGCATTGTGTTGTTGCACACAATTATGGTATAAGTCTGCAAGGTTCGTTCGAAGACCACAGACGTTGCTTGAGACTACCCTTAGTTGGCGGCGGGGACAGGCTGGCTGAACCATGGTGAGAGACGGTAGTGAGCAAGGCCTGTAAGTCCGAGGTGTTCGAGGTAGTCTGCAGCCGGCTGCTGATATTGGTGTGGGGCAGGTGGGGGTGGCCCACAGCTGCTGCTGCTGCTGACCCTGTGCCCAGACACCAAGCTGAGGAAGAAGTGGACGGGGCTGGGGCAGGGAGTGAAGGGGAGTGAGAGGATGGATGGGCTGAGGTGTGGCTGCTAGAGGGTAGTGTGCGGCTGTGTGCCTTTCCGCCGTGAGGATCCGCTTTATAAGACGCTCCTGTCTTAAGTCGTCTGTCCTGACGTAGCAAGTGGCAGAAGTGTGTCCTCTGCATAAGCAGTAGTTACACGCTTTTGACCTGTCTTGTTTTCGTGGCTGTTTGGTGGCCTGTTGAGTCCTCTGGTCTTCGCTGGCCTCCTCGTGTCCTCTTATGCTTCCCTCCTACTTTTCTTTTTCCTTTTACTTCCTCCTGAGGTGGGCTGAGGAGAGGTTCGTGGGCTAACAGAGGCTCCTCAATTTACCCCGTTGACTGTGGTCGTCGAGAAGTTACAGACACTCTGTGTGGCGACAGATTGCACAGAGGATTCCTTGTCGCTTTGTGTTGCCGTAGGAGTAACTGAGGAAGCAAGGGAGGTGACTCTGTTACTCTGTGTGGCAGTGGTAGCAGTGGAGGTAGTGGAGGGAGCGGGGTCTGTAGTTGTGTCAGAGTGGGAGGATTCCCGGGCAGGTGACTTGAGGGTGGATGGGGAAACAGTCACTGTGTAGCAGAGCCGTTGTGGATTTCCCGAACTCCACCACGCCCTCCAGCTCTCGGATCACTGACAGTCAACCTCCCTGTGTTCGTCGATAGTCTCTGCGAGGACGCTGACTGACTGTGATCTTGTGGCAATTTGCGCCTGACGCTGCTTCGAGGCAATCACCCGGTCTGCCACTCTCAGTGCCGTAGCAAACGCATCCCTGTGCTGTATAATAAAGTCCTGGTCTTCCTGTAGGGACTTGATTATACAGTTTTGCTTGGAGGCTTCCTCGGTGAGTTTCTTGACAAGCGAGATAAGCTCCACTTTCTCCAAGCTCTCCCACTGACTTTTTCCGCTATCGTCCGGTAGAGGCAGTGGAGGTATGTCTGGTTCCGCGTTGATGTAGCTTACCTGGTCAAGGATATTTGCCTGAAGGCGTAATTGTTCTGTGTAGTTACACTTGAAGACCAGCGTGTCTCCAAGGCAACTGCTGTGACAAAGATTACGGAAGGTTTCTTCGTCACAGCTCACATACTGGGTTTTTAATGTTGCCTTGCCACAAACGCAACACCAGTTTTGCGGCTGGTATCCAGGCAGATCACGCCTGTCAATGAATGTCACTATAAGGGGACGAACTGCGTGTGCCAACTCTACTCTGTACGCACAACACAGCTTCCCACGTGAACAATGACACAGAAGACTAAGCACTTCCCCACTAGCACAAGAACAGCCAGCAACAATTACCTCACCCACAAGTAAAGTCAAACCCAGTCAGTGAGAGGAAAATAGGTTGTTAAAAACGAACCTTGTAGAGAGATTTGGCACCAATGTGCTGTCACAGGCCTAGCGAGGCGTCAGGTCAGGCCAAGGGTCACGGCCTCTGCATGGGTACAGAAACTTTTCAAGTAATTTTTTACCACTATGGTAAGGCTTACCACACCTTACACTTTACTGTAGACACAGCGACACTTAACACTTCTTGCACTGAACTTTTCCAAGCACTGCACTTTGTTGAGCCACTATAATAACACTATGAACACGGAGCTACCACGTGCGTGACCTCTCTCTCTCTCTCTCTCTCTCTCTCTCTCTCTCTCTCTCTCTCTCTTATTTAAACAAATAGCACATAAAGTAATATTCATTGAACTTAAAGTTGTACATTGGCGTGCACAGCTATTCTAAAAGTTCAGTTGCACGTGAGGGGCACGAGCGGTGAGGTCAGTGTGTCTCTCCAGGTGTTGGCGGCTCGCTTCGCCTGGTGTGTGGACATTTGTGTCACATCAGGCGTGGCCTCCGTGAAGCCATTCCACAGTCGCGCTACCCGGGCTTTATAAGTTCTTTGGTGCTGCGAACTGTGGAGAGAAGCACAATCACACGGTGATGACTTGTTTGTGCTTGTCGTGTCGTCCTGTGTGCTGGATGTAGTGGCAGGCACAGCTGGGTGAGGTGGGGAGTGCGCAGTACCTGAGTCTTGTGACAGACAGTCAGGGCTGAGACGTCCCGGCGATGCTCGAGAGACGTCATACTGGCAGGAATCTCCGATTCTTCTCCAAGTAGTCGGAGGGCACGTCTCTGCACCGCGTCCAGGCGCCGAGTGTGGGCGGCAGCTCCGGACATCCATGCCAACGCATCATATTCCATGCAAGGGCGAATCTGTGCCTTGTAAAGGGTCAGGATGCCTCAGGAGTCAAGGCTACCCGCCACCCTACGGAGGGCAGACACACGCTGAGAGGTCTGGCGGGCTACAGACGTGATGTGCTGGTCGTATCGCAGCTCCCGGTCAATGGTGACACCCAGGACCTTGATAGTATCCTGAAGGGGCAGCCGAACCCCCTCAAACTCTAGCTGTCCCTCCACTGCCTGAGAGGCTGCAGGAGACCGGGAAGCGACCATGGCGTGTGTCTTATTTGGCACGAAGTCGACCTGCCACACCTTCCCCCACTCCTCCGCTGCCTTCAGTTGCTTGTTGACGGCAGCGACGGCACGCTGGCTGTCCTGACGGCAGTAGGAGAGTGAAAACGTACAGTCGTCAGCATACGCCTTCATTGCTAGAAGCTGACGGAGCAGGTCATCTATGTACACGTTCCACAGGACTGGCCCCAGCACCGAGCCCTGTGGAACTGAAGCCCTTATACTGGCAGGCTTGGAGATCCGTCCGTTGAGTGCTACTCGGAGTGTTCTTCCTTGGAGGTAGTCCTCGTGCAGCCTCAGGAGACTCCCGGCGACACCCTTGGCGCGTTGCTTTGCCAGAAGGCCAGAGTGCCACACTCGGTCAAAGGCGCCGGCGATGTCCAGAGCCACCACGAGTGTGTCGAGGCCTTCGTCGAGGGTGTCCTGCCATTCTTATGAAAGGAGAAGGAGGTCGGAAGTGGAGCGGCCTGGCCTGAAACCAAACTGGTGTGGGGAGACAAGACTGTGTTGGTTCAGGTGTCTCCAGAGGGTTTCAGCAATTAACTTCTCGAACACTTTGCCCATGGTGGATAAAAGGGTGATGGGTCTGTAGTGTCGAGGGTCAGTCTTGGTTTCCTTTTTGTGGACAGGAGCCACATGAGCCTCCTTCCAGGCAGCTGGCCACTTGTTTTGCTCGAGACAGGCAGCAAAAATAGTAGCCAGAGGTCCTGCCAGTCCCTGGCACAGTTTTTAAGTTCTCGAGGGCTGATGTTATCAGGGCCTGTTGCTTTCCCTACATCAGTGTCCCCGAGTCCTTTATCCATCTGTGCTGCAGTGACCAGGACTGATGTGATGGTGTGATCATTTTCCCATGGCAGAACAGGTGGAGGACGGATGGGGTCCCTTACTTGCATTTTTTCAGCAAATATATTTGCCAAGAGAGCGGACTTGTCTTCACTGCTCGTGGCTGTGAACCCGTCTGGTCTGGTGAGGGGGGGTCACGCTGTCCTGGTGGAGTAATTCTTGCTGCTCCTTGACAAGGGCCCACCACGTCTTATTACTTACACCCGGACCGCTCAGCTTCTGCCTCATCACCTCTTCCCAGTGTTTCCTCGCCCATTTGGAGGTAGATGTCATCCTCCTACAAGCTGCCTTGTGAAGGACGAGGTTCAGGTGTGTGGGGCGCCGCTTGTACCTCCTCCACGTTGAATATTTGGCTTCTGCGGCGGCGCGGCAGCAGAAACCAAACCAGGGAGGGTCTGTTGCCTTGGTAAGGTACGAGCGGTGAAGTACAAACTGGGACTGGAGGGCCACCAGCGTTGAAGTGAGGAGACGGGTCTTCTCCACATCTCCGCTGAGTAGCGCCTCCCACTCTGTTGTGTGCAGTGCTTGCCTCAGGGATAGCCAGTCCACCTTATCCCACACCCATATCATGCGGGGAACTGCGTCTTCTCTTGCCGCGCTGAGGTTGATATGAGTCAGCACGGCGTGGTGGTCGGAGCTGCCCACTTTTCCCAGGTGCTGACACCTCATGTTGGCTTCAGGAAGGTCAGACAGCACTGGGTCGAGCAGCCTTCCTCGTTCGTGGGTCGGGAATGTGACGTGGTTAACGAGGCCTTGCACTGTTGCCAGGTTTTCGTAGGCTTGCTGCTCCAGGTGGGAGTTAAGATCACCTACAATAAGGACATTTTTACAGCTGTAACGTCGGAGCAAGTTGTCCAGTTCCTCCGCCAGGAAGTCAAAGGATGAACGTCCTTGTCTCTGGGGGTGATATAGGATGGAGAGCAGCAAACCACTGTTGTCTTGATGCACTATTTGGAAGAATAGTGGTTCCATAAGGTGGGGCAGGTCGGGCGTCACTTCTTGGGTCTGGAGGTCGCTCTTAAAACAGGCAGCAACACCGCCTCCTGTTCTGCCGACGCGGTCTTTCCTCACCCAGTGTGTGTAGCCAGGTATCCTGCCGCATGTTGGCTCCACCTCTCTGTTCAGCCACGTTTCACTCACTGCAACAATGTCAGCTTTATGTCGTAGGACACAGTTGTGTGAGAGTTCACCAACATTGGTACGTAGGCCCCTCACATTTGCTGATACGACAGTAACCTGTGGGGCGTGTGCGTGGCTTGGACGTGTCTATCGTGGTAGGCTTTTGTTGGGTATGATCCTAGTACGTGTAATTCCCGCTGCGAGAGGACGTGGCCCATTCGCGTGGCGGGAATCCAGCCTGTTCCTGCCATTTTTTCTGTTCCCAACTGGAGTCCCGAAAGGGCGTTGGGGGCTGGGGGTATGTGGGGTTAGGCTGCCTGTTAGTGCTTCCCTCTGCTAGGACTCGCCTCAGAATGGCTTCCTGCCTTGCGTCGGCTGCTCGAGAATAGCACTGTGTTGTTGTGTGCCCGAGACGTAGGAAGTATGTAATGATAATGGTGATTGGTGATTGTGTGATTATTTTCAGTCAGTCTTGTTATAGATTAACTAGTTGTTAGATACTTGTGGGTTTCGGATTTAGTTGATATTTCATTCTTTGGGTCGTTATACTAATATCAGGTTTGGCAACACTGTCATAGTTAACTTGAGAGCCACCCTACCGGTGTGGAGGTAGACCAGGAGCATAAGGCAACCAGAACAGGTGTGTAATCTTTGTCTTGCTATATACGTGTGTACCAGCTTTTGTTATACTACATAATTATAATCTAAGTGATGTTACTGTGTACTCGCATTATGATAGTTTACTTTGTTTCAGACTTGTCTTGCTTTTAATGTTGAATAAAGCCTATACATGGGTCTTGGTGTGTTTTGATTATCACATCACAGTACTGGCAGGTGTCACATCCACGTGGCCTGGGAGGAGGGTGGCGAGGCCGTGTGGGTGGGGTGTTGGAGGGGGACGGCTGAGGCTGCCTTACTCCCTTGCCTGCATTTTTTCGTCTCCCATTTTTCCATCTGCTGTTGTTGTTGTTGTTTTGCCTGGTGGTCGACTCTGTGGTGGTTGTGGCAGAACAGGAGGTGTTGGGGGCTGCAGTGGGCGTGCAGGGGCGAGTATCAGTGGAAGGGATGGAGGGGGAGGCGGGAGAGGAGGCAGTAGTGGTAGAGGAGGTGGTGGTGGAGACGGGGGCGGCGGCAGCGGCATTCGATGATGGGGTCAATCACAGGCGACCGCTGGGGAGACGCCTGGGGCGGTCAGAGTCCCACCATACCTTAGAGCTAGGTGACGAGGCACAAGCGTGCGTTGTCCAGGCGTTGTCAATTGCGCTGGCGACGGCAGTGGTTCCAACGGTGCGGGTTGTTCTGCACTCGTCGGCGTCTTTCGCGTCTCTAAGGGCCTCTATCAGGTGTAATATTTCTAGCACCTGTGGCTTCTTGTCAAGTATCCAGTCCCGCTGCAGTGTGAGAGACTGGATCTTACTGTTGTTCCTCGACACCTCTTGTTTAAGACGTTAAGGTGTGAGTCACAAGCTCCTCCTTCTCCATCTCAATGTAGGCTTGTCTCTCGTCGTCTACATTTACGTCGTTGTCGTCGTCGAGAGTGATTGTAGGGCGGTCAGCAGTGGTTGGGCTGTCCTCCCTGTCGGTAGCGTGGGCGGCGTCATCGTGCATCGTCACAGCAGCGTCGATGTTGGCCTCCAGTCGCAGCTGCTGTGTGTCGGCGCAGGAGTATGTTTCATGGTCACTGAGGCAGGTGACATGACACATTTGGGCAGAGTGCATCTTTGTCGCAAAAGACGTAGGGTACATCCCTAGTGGCCTTCCTGCCACAGATAGCACACCATCGCTGGGGGCAGTAGCCTGGATGGGGGGGGGAGTCTCGCAATTTTCTGGTGGGCGGCCATGTTTTTTTTTTTTTTTTTTCCTCTGCGGCGAGATGTGAAGGCGGAGAGAGAGAGAGAGAGAGAGAGCGAGGCGAGGACGGCGAAGAGGGTGGGGCAAAGGGTTATCTCTCTTGGGTATTTAAGGCTGGGGCGGGTAGTTCAGGTCAGGACCGGCACCATGGGGCGAGTCAGAATAAAGCATCCCCGCCCCGGGGATATCGGGGTAAGGAGAAAGCTTCTAGACATCCTTTCTCCTGAAGTAAAGGTCACCAGGCTCATTCCAGCCAATGATGGGGTGATTATTCTAACCCCCACTGATAAAGACGCCGACGCCGTCTTCAAAGATGGCAAGCCCACACAACTGGCAGCGGGTGGCTTTGTAGTGTGCACCTTAGTCTAGTCTGTGTGCCCTCAACATCCACCATTCTCCTACTTACCATTTTCTACTTCAAGGGTAACTCTCTTCACACATTTTTCTCCCCAAAGAAACACCAATCATTTCTACTTCACACCTTCTTTTCATAAACAAACACATACATCGGCTGTGTCTCTTTTACATACACATCTTTCACACACACAGAAAACATACACGCACTATATGTATATATGCATATATATTATATTGCTGTAAATTGCTGGGTGTGTCGCAGCGCACAATGACCTGTGAGTTTGTTTTCCAAATAAACAGAGAGAGAGAGTGGCAGATGTAGACTGTCGTATCCGTTCCCTTAAGAGAAGCCAATATCGCCCATAAGTCCCTATGGGTATGGGTCAAGACGGATTGCAGCTACCTCTCGGGTTACCAACGGTCCCCTAACGGACTAGACACGGCGTATCCGTCCAGGATACGTTTGTGGATCAGGTACGCCCTTCAAGAGAGAGGCAGCAAGGGCTGGCCAACTAAAATCGACATGTGTCGGTTTTAGCTTCACCCCCATTGTCCCTCCAGAGCTGCGCGCCCAACGCACAGTTATATGCTCAGGCCTGGACGATCTGGTCTGTGAGAACACAGTGGAGGACATTGCTATAGAAATAGGAGTGCAACACACTTGGGCAAAGGTAGAAAGTTCCCTCGCTCCCCCACCATCAAGATCACCTTCGACGATGTGGAAATGGCCAAGAAGGCACTTCTGGAAGGACTCCACCTCTTCCAAATCCACATCTCTGGCCACCAAATGAGACAAGAGGTCTTCATACCTTTGCTCACCTGCAACAGGTGCCATGCCGTGGAAGACCACCCAACCAAGACCTGCCCCAAACCCGCCGGCTATGTGCTCTGCTCAGAGTGCTGCAGCGAGGATCACTCCTTCAGGACCTGCACGGCCATTGCAAAGAAGTGTCTCCACTGCAGCGGGGAACACAGCGCCAGAGCCTTGCGCTGTCCCATGCGTAAGGAGGCTCTCAAAAAGAAAGAAGCTGCCTGACAGGCAAGAGTGCGGTCAAGTGTCTCCTTCGCACAAGCCGCACAATCGGCTCCTGCCCCAGCCGCCCCCATCCCGGCCGACCCCACCAAGACACTCGCCAGTCTTATGTGCCTCTTCCACGTACATCTGGCCAACACCTCAGCCCCCGGCTGATTCCAGGAAACCCTCTCAGCAATCTTGGCTGAGAATGGCCTTCCAGATGTGAAGTTGCCTTCGACCACTCTCTCCGTAAGGGGAGCCTTGTTCTGAGCCACACCGGCCCTCAGGAGGTGAGACAAATAGTACTTGACTATGTCAAGGAAAACCTTGCCTCTCTCCCTTCTTGGATCATACACTCTAATGAGGATTATGAAAGGGCCATGAACGATCCCCATCAGATCATTGGCGACCTTCTCCACGGTAGATTGCCTCTTTTTTGTGAGTAATGACACGATTACGTGTAATTCAGCACAACGTTCTCTCCTGGGAAAACCGTAAGTATGACTTAATTAACACGTATCGACACTACGACGCTGACATCCTCATCTCGGCCCAGCCTTCCTTCCCTCTTGCCACTGGAGTCCCGCAAGGCAGTGTGCTGTCCCCTACCCTCTACAGTATTTATACCAGTGACTTCCCTGTTTCAGATGCTGGTATTAATGTACTATACGCAGATAATGTCTCCCAGGTAGTCTTGCACCCAGGTCGCTCAAGCCGCATGACAAACACCCGGAGCGGCAGAGAGATCGCCCGCAACAACAACTTTGAGAAAGAGTGGAAGATCAGGACCAATTTGGCCAAGTTCTCTGTTATCCCGCTTGCCACCAGGACCCCCGCACCGCTGACTGTTGAAGGAGACGACGTCAGCCTCAGCATGAGGGGCTCCCTCCTGGGGCTCTCGGTATCCTCGAGGGGATACACTGGCCATGTGTCCCAGAAGGTGTCCAGAGCGAAAGCGGCTCTCACGAAGCTCTATCGCTTCAAGGATTTGGCCACTGGTCTTAAACTCCATCTAATAAAAGCCCTAGTTCTGCCTATAATAGCTTATCCTCCTGTCCCTTTACATGTTCTCTCTAAGACAGCTATAAGCAGACTCCAGAAAGTCCAGAACAGCGCTCTGAGGTACGCCTTCGGCACCAGATGGGACAACTTCACCCGATACAGGTGAAAGTTACCATTCTCTTTTTCTTGTCTACCAAGACCTATATTAACTATTCATTCCAATCCACCACGAACAAATTACTGCCCCTTCCTTTTATCCAACAGAACTTCCAGCCTCTGCCGACCCCTCTCACCACTAGTGCGAGAACGTGTCTGTCCCTTCTGCCCGTGAGCCAGCGAGCCACCACCCGATGGAGGATGTACCGAGGGATCTGCCAGAACCGAGAGCGTCACCCATCGGGCGACAACGATGGCGGGCCCGGTACCGTTCCCCCCAACGTGTTCTCCACCTCAAACTTGTGCCGTGAGTTGTTGGGACGCTGGCCTGCGTCTTAGCAAGGGGTACATACAGCATCCGGGCAAGCCTGCAGAACTTCCGGAAGCAGGATTGAGCTTCTGAGGCACAACACCCTCGGGAACATACCGGAACCGGAACCCAACGACACCTCCTACCTACCGCAACCTACCTAACGAAGACCACCTACTTGCCGACTCCAAAGTGGCAGGTATCCCCCGAAGAAGACCCCTCCACCAATGAAGAAACTTCTCTGTGTGTTTAACATCCTACGCGTTAATGACTCAATGACCTGTGACCCCTTACCATGTCAGCAAGGGTGGTTTTCCCCCGGGAGCTCCGGTTTCCACCCAAGGAAGCATCCATGCTGCATGGTTCTCTATGCATTGTTTCTGTATGCTAAATCCATATGTATGTTATATTACTATAACCTATAAAACAATGTAAGCAGTATGGATGGTTTTCCCCGGTTTCCACCCCCTTGACCCGAAACATACTGCCCTGTGACCTTCACCACTTTAAAGCAGCAGGCCGGACCGCCCGGCATCTTTCTACTCCTACTGTATTTCTGTATTTCCTCTCTTTTTCTTCTAGTGTACCAGGCACGGTACACTCTCCCCCCCCCCCCCCCCCCCCCCTCTTCTTTTGTAACCCACCTTTTCTTAATAAAGTTTGTAAACTTTGTAAACTTTGTCAGGTCAGGTGAGATCAGGTCGGCCGGGCTGGCTGACGTACACACACCGCAACACAGAGCAACACTAATTCTCTTATTTCACTGGTTCACCGAGATGCCATACACTGGTACACTTTTCACCAAATTAACAATGTATACCCAAAGGTGCACTGCCGTGTGCTACCTATTCTAAAGGTAATATATATATATATATATATATAT
>CM035209.1:4758623-4776195 GCA_020233015.1 Callinectes sapidus | reverse complement strand
CTCTCACTCTCTCTCTCTCTCTCTCTCTCTCTCTCTCTCTCTCTCTCTCTCTCTCTCTCTCTCTCTCTCTCTCTCTCTCTCTCTCTCTCTTCCCACAGACCCACAGTATGTCCCCCCATAGTATGTTTACAAACCCACAGTCACTCACCACAGCCTTTCACATATAATAAACACTCCAGCACTCCCTCCCATAGAAATATTTTTATGCATGTTATTAATAAACTTAAGCAAACTTCCATGCAGTATGTTACAAAAAACTTGATTAGTAATAGTAGTTGGTGATATGAGGACGGAAATGGAGGGGAAGTAGAGAGGAAGTGATGAAAAAATAGAAGCTTGAAAAGTCTTGAAATTAGAAATGAAAATGGAGATGGAAGGTAAAAAATGGAGATGTAAAAAGAAAAGATAGGTAATGGAAAGGAGATGATAAAAAAAATAGATGGAAGACAAAAAAATAAACACTAAAAGATTACACAAAAAACAAAGAAATAAGTTTAACAACATATTGAAGAGAAGAAATAATGGTAGCATTGAGAAACAGAGAAAAATAAACCTAAGACTAAATGAAAGACAAAGTAGAATCAAGATTGAAAAAGATAATAAAACAGTAACTGTAACATGACCAAGAGATATAGACAGACACAAACTACTACTAGTACTACTACTATCATTTCAACTAACCCTCTATACAGTTCCCAATCTTCCATGCCTGCCACTCACACCTTACTTGGAGATGTCACCAGATATAGAGTGACGAGTGAAAAATGTAGCTTGTCTTGATTCAGGAAGCAATGGGAGTAGCTGTATTGTGTGATATCACGCAGGGCAGCAGTAACACGATCTGCAAGACAAAAGAACATTCAAGCATCGGTAGAAAAATAGATCAATTAACACTTTTCCTGTGATTTGGTTTGTGTTTCGTACTAACAAACCAACATAGATTAAAAAAATAGATAGATTAACACTTTTCCTGTGGTTTGATTTGTCTTCTGTATCAGACAGTCGTGAGAGCGAAGTATCTAAGAACACTGGAATCTCTCTCTCTCTCTCTCTCTCTCTCTCTCTCTCTCTCTCTCTCTCTCTCTCTCTCTCTCTCTCTCTCTCTCGCCTATCTTTCTTATCTTCATTTCTTTTCTGTCTATTCTGAACTAACAATGACCAGATTACGAAAAAAGAGCAAAAACGACCTTATGTCATTGAGGGATTATAACAGGGAAAGCGTGTACAAATGCGTGATTAAAATTATTGGGTGTCACGGCAAGCTCCCCTCCCCCCCTTAACTAACCTCTCCCTCTCTCTCCCTCCCTCTCCCTCTCCCTCTCTCCCATCCCACGGTGACACGTTCAAACACGACAGAAAAAACGCCAACATTACACATTTCACACTTTACACCTGTGAAAACTTTCAAACTACTACTACTACTACGACGACGACGACAACTACTATTACTACAAGCTTATCAATAGAAGAAATATGTACAGTAAAGTGATGAAGAAAAATAAGTAAAGTGATGTGAAGAAAAAAAATAATCAAGAAAAATTAAAAATATGGATGTAAAGTAACTTTGCTACTACTATTACTACTACTACTACTACTACTACTACTACTACTACTACTACTACTACTACTTCTACTACTACTACTACTACTACTACTACTACTACTACGCTGCCTCCTTCCACGAAATTACTGCGAGCCACCACAGAATTATAAAAAAAAATCCGTTTGCATAAAAAATAAATAAAATAAAATAAATAGAATGAAAAATGAAAAATAAAAATAAAAAGATAAGTAAACAAATGAAAATAAAAATATATATAATACAAAAGAGAAAAAATAAAAAAAGATAAGAAAAGGCGAAAAAAGTTACTCAATAAATGACTTTCGTTTTCGTGAAGTAATATCATTGTACCTTATACAACAGCAAGTCAATCCATAACTCCATTTCAGTCATTGCAATAGAAAAATGAAATAAAAAAAGTACAATAAAAAATCCGGCATGAAAACAAAAGAAAAAAATGAGGAAAATAAATAAATCACAGAGAGAGAGAGAGAGAGAGAGAGAGAGAGAGAGAGAGAGAGAGAGAGGAGAGTGGAGAGAGAGAGAGAGAGAGAGAGAGAGAACCCCTTATAATGATGTCAATCCATAACTATATTTCAAAGTCATCACTATAAAAAAAAAAAGAAATATGATCACCAAAAAGAAAAATCTTGAGGTAAAAATAGTCTGGTTTGCAGATTCGCCCGAGAGAGAGAGAGAGAGAGAGAGAGAGAGAGAGAGAGAGAGAGAGAGAGAGAGAGAGAGAGAGAGAGAGAGAGAAACATTTCCTGCACGCCTTAATGGAGTTTCTCGGTCACAGCAGCACAGCGAGGGAGAGAGGGAGGCGGAAGAGAGTGGGTTAGCAACAAGTTAGCGTTAAGAGAGCAGCACTGCCACTGTCAGACGTGAACCAGCAGAGCAGCAGTGAGGGAGGAGCACAGGAAGCTGAACTTTGCACTACTCTCATCTATTAACTTCTCAAGACATTATAGACTCGGAGAAAAAAAGGTGATGAAATTATCAGACTTAAATCATTGTGATAGACGGATGAAACATGAATATTATATTCACTCAACGCTCATAATAGTTAAAAAAAAAAAAAATAGTGTATATATACATGTACTTAACCCCTTCCGTACTGGAGCAACTGTGTAAAATCGATCAAACAATTAGCAGAATAAATATAAAAAAGCATCCCAGTACTGAAAGGGGTTAATAATAAACTCCAAGAAAGCTTTGACCCTTGCAGATAGAGTGGAAGGGAAAATTATATATTCTAATCACGCAAAGTTAAGAAAACGTAATCCAACACTTGTTAGCATGTGTGTCTCTAACTATTAAAAGATTCTCAGTCTGTGATCTATTTCTTGGACATCATGTGAATGGGAAGTTGATAATCAAATATCCCACAATAAAAATGTTACTGATTCAACGCTCCTTAGCATACACCTAACATACACATCATCGTTATACCCCGCGCCACGCTCCCCGGCTGATAGTGGAGGAAGTGAAGAAAATAGTGGAAATAAGGATTGAGGAAGGATATGAGAGAGGAGGCTATGACCACCGCCACTACCAGACACACACCACCACCTGGAGCGAGTACGAGGACGAGGGAAGAAGTCACAGCGAAGATAAAGAGGAAGGTGGCAAAATTCCTTCCAATGATTACAGTAGTGAAGAAGAGGAGGGGGTTAGCCAGGGCGGTTTCTCTACCAATACGGCGCTTTATGACTCCAGTGTAGCATCATTCAAGTACATTAGCCAGACATTCAAACTTACAGGCTGGCAACTCAAATATATCAGTGGGAAATTCAAATCTAGTACCGCGAAATTCAAAGGTGCGCAGATTGAAAGCTTCAGATACGGGTTCAAATATTGTGAGACAAAATCTTAATACTACAGCGCCAGATACAACCAGTCAACTCACCAGTCATCCTATTAACAGTTACAGTCATGAATTACATACCATTAAATCTATAGGCAGTAAATAGCGGGAAATACAAGGGAATCATAAAGCACCTCTTCGTAATGCCAGAAAACGAGTAATGATCTCAAATACTGAAAGGGAGAACTATACTAATGATTCTGGCCAATCCACGCAGTTCATCTTGCCTAAACTAGTAGAAAAAAACATAATAATCATAAAGCATCTCTTCGTAATGACAGAAAACGAATGATCATCTCAAGTACTAAAAGGAAAAACTATACTAATGATTTCGGCCAACCCACGCAGTTCATCTTGCCGAAACTAGTACAGAAAAAAAAACAGTTCTTTCCTCTCATTCCTGGTACTGCGAAAATATCCTCATCTACCTCTCCCTCTCCTACCAACACCATTATTCCAATAACTAGAGATGCATCACCATTTGCTGCCACTACCGCATCACCACCACAGCACCACAGCACCACACCACATCCCTTCCAAAACACTCCTTATTCCTCCTCCTCACCTCTACCACACCGACACCAGTTCCTACCACATAGATTCACCACACCCAGGCCTCCACCACGCCTCGTGCAAACTTCCATGCATTCCCCTCCACTCACTATTGTCCATTGAGAAAGTGTGATTTAAATTACCTGATAAATGTTGAAAGTTGGCATCATAATTTTTCAAAGAGAGAGAGAGAGAGAGAGAGAGAGAGAGAGAGAGAGAGAGAGAGAGAGAGAGAGAGAGAGAGAGAGAGAGAGAGAGAGAGAGAGAGGTAGTAATCATATAGCCTGAGTAGGTAACTATAATGATTACAACACGACAAAAGGGAGGTGTTTGTGTCTCTAACGATTGTGAAGAGTAAACTAATTCCCCCCAGACCCTATCACGAGCCTCTCACTCACCATAAGGACGCTGTGGTGAGGTGAGGTGAGGTGGAGCCAGCACCCATCGCACCAGCAGCCAGGCAGTAAGTATACGTGTCGCACAGAGGAATGGGGGGGGGTGTGGGCAGTCGCAAGAGGGCAGCACCAGTACCATACAAACACCATCTGTCGAACGAAAGCATTACTAAGATGGTTTTCAGGGAAGACTTTGTTATTGTTTCGTTTTCAGTGAATAGTTATTATGACTCGTATTATTACATGAATTTTACACTCCATACTAGATACATGATTTACAATATTCTATGAATTCGGGACAAATGTTTCTCGATTTTGCATTTTGTTACACTTGGGAAGGTAAATAATAATAATAATAATAATAATAATAATAATAATTATTATTATTATTATTATTATTATTATTATTATTATTATTATTATTATTATTATTACCTGCTTTTTTATTAGGAAGACAGACGTCAAAAATAGTAATGATAAAAAAGAGTAGAAAAATAAAAGAATAAACAAAATATAGCTGACATCATTGAACAATTCCAAATAAAACAAGACTGACAACACTGAAGAATTCCAAGCCGAAACATGACATAAACATGTAGAAATTTAGGTTAATCTCTAGCTATAATACATCCGCAATAGATACAAACACGCTACTCCCTTATGTAGAAAGATCAATTTGGGAATGCGGTTGTATTATTAGATTTACCGAGTTCTATAATGAAGGTGTTAGTGCAGCTTACCTGAAGGCGCAGCAGGAGTGTGGGGGTGGCGAGCGGCGTTACTCTCTACAGCAGACCAGTATTCCAGCACCAATGAGTAGGATCAAGCTCACCACCACCACCACCGCCACCACCATCACCACCGTTTCCTGTTGCTGGGTATTGTGTGGTGTGTATGGTGTCCTTCCCTCTCCTACCTGCCGCTGCCTGGTGTCATCAAATGGTTCCCCACTGTCAAAATCACTTCAGACACCGTGATAGGACTGGTGTGTTCAGATTATCACCACAAGACCGAGAAACGCTGCTGTTTGTCCTCCATTATTGGTGGTGGTGGGTGGATTCTTTCCAAGTGAGGAGTGAGTGCTCTCTACCTCCCAGAGCTCATTTCCCCCTCTCTCTCTCCTCATCTGTGCCTCCTCTTCCTCCTTTTTGGGCAGTCAGGGTTCTTTCCCCCAGGGATACCAGTGTACCTGCACATAGCTGATCTAGCTGGTTGGGGTGGGGCTTGCAACCCCTCCCCATATAAAACATCCACAGCCACCACTAATGTTAGAGGCAGAGATCGGAGTAGGGGCTATAGGCGCGGGCGAGCCTCTGGCCACTGCCCGGATCCAAGTATGCTGGGGGGTTCGACCGTGCAGACCTCTCGGGTGCCGAGGCACCGGAGGGGCCTGCCTACCGGTATGACGGATGCAGGGGAAAGCTTGCGGGAGTCCTGTGTCCTGAGAGGGGCAGGAGAACCCCCTAGCCCTATTTCTAATTCTGGGTGTGCAGGTGGGGCTGCAGAAGTGGCGCCTACACGTTGGACCAATCCTGGGGTGAATCTTCGAAGGGTTCTGCGTGTGGGCTCCTGGAATGTCCTGAGCCTCTCAGAGGATCACCGACTGCCTCACTTATCAGATGAGCTCAGTAGGCTGAGGGTGGATATGGTGGGGCTCTCTGAGTCAAAGAGGCCTGGTAGTGACGAGACCAGTAGTAAGGGCTTTACTTACTACTGGTCCGGCATGAGCAACGGTCACCATGTCAAGGGGGCAGCCATAGGCGTCTCCAGCAGACTACTGCCATCTGTTTTTGAGGTTACTCCGGGTGATGACCATATAATACGATTAAGGCTGAAGCACAGTTTAGGCTTCATGTCTGTTGTTGCAGTGTATGCTCCTACCGAGATGTGTGAAACTAAAGAGATGGAGATGTTCTACGCTAAACTCGACTCTGTATTGAACCAGTGTCCCTATCGTTATGAACTCATTGTCCTGGTCGACTTTAATGCTGTCACTGGCACTGAAAGGGCTGGCTATGAGATATGTGTTGATCTCCATGGCTCTGGTACCAGAAATGACAACAGCTCTTTCCTTCTGAATTTTGCAAGATCCAGAAGGCTGAGAATTGCGGGTTCCTGGTATCAGAGGCCAGCGCTGCACCGAGAAAGGCGGAAAGCGTATCCTGTATTGCCTAAATCTCGTGAGGAAGCACATCTGCTTTAAATTCTATGAATACTACTACGACCAAAGGTAAAGATTTAATCCTTGAAAATAATCCATATTCTGGTATGATTATCATTTCATGTATTCCTAATCTTGCATTTCTGGTGAATAGTGCTGAAGAGATCTTCGTTGAGGGGACCTTCAAGAGCTGTCCGAAATTCTTCTACCAACTATACACCATACATGGATCGTGTAATGGGCATTATATTCCATTAGTGTATGCCCTCTTGCCAGGTCAGTCTGAAGAGATTTATAGAAATCTGTGGAAATGTTTAAATGACATTTGTATCTCAAAGAATATGCAACTGGAACCCTCAGTGATACATATTGATTTTGAATTTGCCATGCTCACTGTTCTGAGAGAGATATTTCCAACCGCAGTGATCAAATGTTGTCGATTTCATTTAGGCCAAGCATGGTGGAGAAAAATTCAAAACCTGGGCCTAAGTAAGGATTACAAGGACACCAACAGTGATATAGGGCAGTGGCTGAAATTATCATTTGGTCTACATTTCATTGATCCAACAGATGTAGAAGATTGCTTTGTCGAGGAAGTAATGACAGAGGCACCTCAAGATGAAAGATGTACTCGCTTTGCAGACTATCTGGTTGATAATTATGTAACAGCAGAGTCAAGATATCCTCCAGTGCTTTGGGCTGAAGTCCCCTCAAATACAAAGCGTACGAACAATGTTGCCGAATCCTTTCATGCTCATTTCAATGAGCAATTTTATGCATCCCACCCATCTATATTTGTATTCATGGATGTACTAGGAAAGCTCCAGACTGCTACTTATGTTAAGATCAAGAGTGTCGGTAAACCAGCAAGTACGCGGAAAGTTGATCGAGACAGGACAGAGTATGCCGTGACACAGTACAACAAATTCATCTCTGGGGAAATAAATCGACGCAATTATATGAAGGGCTTGGGAAACATATTCACAGCAAGAACCAACATGTAACTGAGTTTTTTATGGAAGAGGAGTGAAAAACCTGACGAATATTGGATTATAAGAAGTGTTTTTTTTATAAAGGATTGCAAGGGCAATAAAGAAAAATTTTTCCTGCTTAAAAATCCTACTTCCACCTCACCGTGGTAAGCAGGGGGCAACAGATGATATCATCTGGCTAACGGAAGAGGTGACCGATCGTTAATGAACGTTTGAACAATCGGACTTGGAGGTGAGTGATAAAAAGCGCTTTTGACTTAATATTCTGCCGCGCTTTTGATAGCAATATATCAGCAACGTTTGCCGCGCTTTTGATATGCCAATCCGCGCTTTCATAAAGCGCCGTGGGCAGATGACTCGTAGGGCTGAGTACTTTGAGCAGCTGTTCACGGTGGATCCTCCAAGCAGACAGCTCCAGACTGCAGGGTTGCAGACGGTGAATGCTGATCCACCCATTGACAAAACTACACCCTCCATTGGCGATGTCAAAGAGGCTGTGGCAAAGTTGAGAGGTGGAAAGGCAGCTGGCATCTGCAACATCAGTGAGGAGCTGCTCAAAGCTGTGAGTAAAGCAATGATCTGTGGGTTGCATGCTGTCTTGACTGCTATATGGCATTCAGGTATGTACCATTCCTCCTGACTGGAAGAAGGGGTTGGTCGTCCCTATTTGGAAGGGGAAAGGGGACCGTCAAGACTGCAACAACTACCGTGGAATAACACTGCTCAGCGTACCAAGCAAGGTGCTTGCCCATTTGCTGCTGAACTGACCGTATCCTAGCGCTTCGCGTACTGGTGGAACGCCGACGTGAGTTTCGACAGGGAATGCTTGCAGCCTACATATGTCGTACTCAAGAAGGCGTTTGACTCAGTGCGTCAAGAGACACTCTGGGATCTTCTGCGTCTCCGTGGGATTCCTGCAAGGATTATTGGTCTATTAACTGGCCTCTACTCCGGGACTGTAAGTGCTTTTAAGTGTGAAGGAGGCGTGTCCAGCTTCTTCCCTGTGAATACAGGTGTGAGGCAGGGCTGTGTGCTTGCTCCATCACTTTTCAACACATGCATGGATTGCGTACTAGGCAGAGTTGTGGAACAAAGTCATTGTGGAGCATCTGTTGGCAACACTGAGATTACAGATCTTGTTTTTGCTGATGATGCAGCAATCTTCGCACGAGGAGGTGAAGCCCTTGGGACTCGAGGTTTCTTGGGCCAAGACCAAGGTTCAGGTGTTTGGAGGCGTACTGGATGAAACAGTACAGTCTGTCCATGCGTGTGGCGAGGACATTGAGATCTTGAAAAAATTCACATACCTTGGTAGTGTAGTGCATAACGATGGTGGGTCGAACCAAGAAGTCACACGGCGGATTGGCCTGGCCCATGGCGTTATGGACTCGCTCAACACGAGTATTTGGCGTTGTCGATACCTGTGCAGACAAAAATTCGGATCTTCAAGTCGCTGGTGATCCCTGTCTTACTTTATGGTTGTGAGACATGGACGCTGAACACCGACTTGAAGAGGCGAATTGATGTCTTTGGTACTAGATGCCTTCGCAGGATCATGGGATACCGCTGGCATGACTTTGTGTCAAATCAGCGATTGTTCCGTGAGACCGATTCGAGGCCTATTACTAGCATAGTCCGCCAGCGCCAGCTGCGCCATACCCGGATGCCGATCCTGCTTATCGGGTTGTTTCCGTAAGGAACAACCCGACTTGGAGGAGGCCAAGGGGACGCCCACAGAACTCTTTGCTGCGGCAAGTCGATGCCTCCTGCTGGGAATCACTCGGCATGGGCGGGGAGCCTGCATGGAGACTCGCGAGACGTGACTGCCATGAATGGCGCCATAGTGTAGGCGAGGCAACGCGCCCCCCGGCGTATGCCCCCCATGTTTGATGATTAATTGTCCTCCATGACCGCCATCACCACCACCACCACCGCCACCATCACCGCTGCTGCCATCTCCTTCCCGCGTGTAAAAATATTTTTGTTTTCTCTTTCTTTTTTTAATCATTAAACATCCATGGTAATACATTTCCGTGGTCTATTAGGTATTAATGGAGTGATAAAACGCTCATGGAGGAGTCAATACATTGCTAAAAACACATCGAGTTAAATGTCTGGAAATACACTGCAACTCACCTCCCTCTTCTCCCCCATTGCTCTGCTGAAAAGGCTCCAGTTGAGGTCTTCACGGGTTTTCAAGGTTGTTTTTATACTTCCTGGGACACCGTGACGTGATATTTCCAGTATTAATAACAGAAACATTCTTAAGAACCTTCGTTACTATTTTTGGAGCCTATGAAGAGAGAGAGAGAGAGAGAGAGAGAGAGAGAGAGAGAGAGAGAGAGAGAGAGAGGAGGGGGAGCGAAGCACTATATCAATGCTCCGAAACACTTCATCTATCTCAAAAAAAAAAAAAAAGCTTTCCGTTTCGTTCTTAAGTTGACAATGAAAGCCCAAAGTGTCAGCGATATCAATGCTTTTATTTATTCAATTCATATTTTCTGGACTCCATCGCGAAACTGCTCGTAACGTAACAAAACACGCATATGACGATACAGAAGTGACGGTGAAAGGTTGTTACGAGTCAAGGTTTCATTATTACTCGGTACTGTTGATTGGTAAGTGCCATTAGGAGTCTATTTAGTTATTAATTAAAGGGAAAACACTCTCACACACACACACACACACACACACACACACACACACACACACACACACACATTTAGATAAAGAAATGATGAGGAAGATAATTACATCTATAATAAGACCGAGGCTGGAATATGCAGCAGTGATCTGGTCACCTCATGAGAAGAAACATATAAGGAAGCTGGAACGTGTGCAGAGAGCGGCAACCAAGATGACACCAGAATTGCAAGATTTGCCTTATGAGGAAAGCCTAACTAGGATGGAGCTCACAGCATTGGAAAAGAGAAGAGAAAGAGGAAACATAATTACACTCTTCAGATTGCTGAATGGAAAGGAAAATATAGATAGAGGAGACTTATATGAACTGAACGTAAGAGATCATGGAAGAAAATTAAAAGCAGCTACCTGCAGAAGACACATCAAAAGTATAGTTTCCAACACAGAAGCATTGAGGAATGGAATGGTCTGGAAGAGGAGGTGGTGTGTGCCAGGAATATTAACATTTTTAAGGAAAAGCTGGATATGTATAGTTATGGAGACGGGCCAATAAGAGCTTAGCTCCCCTCCCGTATGTCACAACTAGGTAAATACACAACTAGGTAAATACACACACACACACACACACACACACACACTTTTCCTTCCCATTTCTTTGCTTTCTTCCTCCCGCTTTTTATCATTATTTTCTTTATTCTTTCTTTTTCATTCATTCATTCATTCATCCATTCTCTCTCTCTCTCTCTCTCTCTCTCTCTCTCTCTCTCTCTCTCTCTCTCTCTCTCTCTCTCTCTCTCATCATGACAAGCTATCTAAATCACAACAATGGTTTTTTAGTAACTCAACACTTCACGCTTACTGATATCATGAACTTCACTACATCTTCAGAATCACAAACATCTAACTCCTTCCCCCCCACCCCCCCCACCCCCATGAACCTATAATTGGTCTCAGTGTTGCCAATGAGCCACCAAAGCAGTGTGCAGTCAGTTCACCACCACATTCTTCACATTTGTAAATTTGATCTGTCTAGTTCGAGTTGTTTATTGAGTTTGTGGTGGGCTGCCTCAGACTCCTCAGAACACCTCAAGGTTAGGTTAGGTAAGGTAAGGTTAGGTTGAATGAGGACTGAGAGGGGTTAGCTTAGGTAAGGTAAGGTAAGGTAAGGTTAGGTTGACTGGGGACTGAGAGGGAAAAGGTACTGGTGTGTCTGGTGGCGACAGGTATGTATGGTGGGTTAGGTAAGGTTAGGTTGACTGAGGGACCGAGAGGGGAAGGGTACTGATGTGTCTAGTAAGGGGGGGTGGTACAGGTGGGGTTTCTCGGTTACACATGCACAAGTGGTTCAGTCCAGCCTGCACCAGTGTGACGTATCGCCCCCGTTCGTTGACTGCCGGAGAGAGAGAGAGAGAGAGAGAGAGAGAGAGAGAGAGAGAGAGAGAGAGAGAGAGAGAGAGAGAGAGAGAGAGAGAGAGAGAGAGAGAGAGAGAGAGAGAGAGAGAGAGGGATTAGATAAATACGTCAGAATATATAACAATCTACAGCAAATGTAGTTAACTATGATATAACTACTACTACTGTTACTACTAATACTACTAACTATGGAGGGGAGGCCATTGGGCAGAAGTAGAAGAATGAGAAAGTTCAACAAACACACGAGGAAACGAAACAAAAACATGAAAAAATTAAGAGATTAGAAAAAAAATTGCAAGGAGGAGGAGGAGGAGGAGGAGGAGGAGGAGGAGATGAAAATAGAGGAAGAAGAGGCCAAGGGGGAAATATGGAAATATAGACAGGATGAGCATGATAAAACGGGATCAAATCATAGCAAATAGAAGATGAGGAAGCAGAAAATGAAAAAGAAAGGAAAAACGAACTGAAAAAAAACAATCAAGAAAACAAACAAACAGACAAAACAATAAAGAAACCGAAACAAACATAAGGATGAAACAATAGAGAAAACTTACAAACAAACAGACAAAACAATAAAAAAAACTAAAAAGAACAAAACAATAAAAAACGAGCAAACATAGACAAAACAATAAAGAAAACAAGGAAACGTAAGGACAAAACAGTAAAGGAATCCAAACAGACAAACAATAAAGAAAACTAACAAGCATAGACAAAACAATAAAAACAAACAAACCTAAAGAAAACAAAAGAAAAGAATACAAAAACAAAAAAACAAAACCAACCCATCAATACACCAGCCCAACTTACTATAACACTGGACAAACATACAGACAAAACAATAAAGAAAACAAACAAACAAGGACAAAACAATAAAAATCCAAACAAACAAAGATAGAACAATAAAAAAAACAGACAAAACAGAAGAGAAACCCAAACAAACATATACACAAAACCATAAAGAAACAAACAAACAAAGACAAAACAATAAAAACCTAAAACAAACAAATAAAACAAAACAAAAACAAAAAGACATTAAAGAAACTAAAAAAAACATATATACAAAACAATAAAGAAAACCAATCAAAGACAAAACAATAACAACCAAAACAAACAAAGATAAAACAAAAAAGAAAGCAAACAAATAGACAAAATAATAAAGAAACCAAAACAAACAAACAAAACAAAACAAAACAAAAAATAGGAAAGTCGAACCAATCCATCAACACACCAGCCCCAACTTAATAATATCTGAAAAAAACAATAAAGAAAACAATAAAGAACAAAAACAAGACAAAAACAATAAAGAAAACAAAACAAACAAACAGACAAAAAATGTAAAAAAACAAAGCAAACACATACACAGCACAATAAAGAAAACAAACAAAGATAAAACAATAAAAAATCTAAAACAAGCATAAACAAAACAAAATAAAAACAAAAACAAATAAACAAAACAGTAAAGAAACCCCCCAAAAAACATACACAAAACAATAAAGAAAACAAGACAAAAATTGACAAAACAATAAAATCCCAAAACAAACATAGACACAAAACAAAGAGAACAAGACAAACAAAGACAAAACAATAAAAAACCAAAACAAACATATACACAAAACAACAAAGAAGACAAAAGACAAAACAATAAAAAGCCAAAACAAACATACACAAAACAATGAAGAAAAAAAGGACAAAACAATAAAAACCCAATACAAATATTTACACAAAACAAAGAAAACAAGACAAAAATAGACAAAACAATAAAAAAGGGGAACCAACCCATCAAGACACACCAGCCCAACTCAACATGATATTTGACCACTTCATGAGGCGCTCAGTCACTATCTGGAGACGTTCATAACAGGGTATCAACGGAGCTGCCTAAATCGCCTACCTGTTGAAATGGTTCTCCTTTACTCACTCAACACAATCATTAAGGGGACTGCCAATGAAGTGGGTCTTTTCTTATCTATTCTTTATTTCAACTGTTTCTGTCTCTTTTGGTTCATCTCTATTCTCACAAACATTAAGGGGACTGGCAAATAAGTGGGCCTTTTCTTCAACTGTTTCTGTTGCCCATTCACATAAACGTTACGGAGACTGGCAACCAAGTGGACCCTTTTTTTTTTTTTTTTTTTTTTTTTTTTACTATTTCTGCTGGCCTTGGTCGGTCTTCCTCTCTTACATAAACAGAAGCCCGTGAGAAGAAGAAGAAACTGGCGGTGATAACTCTGAGCGTCTAACTTATCATTGTTGTTGTTGTTGTTATTATTGTTATTATTGTTATTATTGTTATTATTATTATTATTATTATTATTATTATTATTATTATTATTATTATTATTATTACTATCATCATCATCATCATCATCATCACCACCACCATCATCATCATCATTTTATAGTCAAATCTACAATACACTTTTGGAGCAACTATTTCTCTTTTTTTTACCCAGCGCATTATTATTATTATCACAACTCCTTTGGTTTACTCCCTCGAGGACTGGAGTTTAAGAAGGAATTTTCTTTAATAGTTTTTGTTGGCCTTCCCCAGTTATATCTTCTCACACACACACACACATATATATATATATATATATATATATATATATATATATATATATATATATATATATATATATATATATATATAAAACATTACGATTACTACTATCATCACTATTCATCAAAACCCATTATCATTGTCACCATTATCATTATCTATATACAGTAAGACTCAACCAGTTCTCCCCTACTATAATAAAAGCATTACTGTTACTACTATGATCACTACCCTATCATTATCAACACTGCTATCATTATCAGTAAGGTTCGTATTCTTAAACACTTCTGTGCTTCATCTCCACTATTTCAAAAAGCCACATGTTAATTTAAATGAGTTTTTAGGGTGTTTTTAAGGTTTTAGAGGCAGAGTGACAATATTTCTACATTATTAACAGAAGAAATACTCAATAAAACTCCGCTAATCATCTATGTACCCTGGAAATAGTAGTAGTGAGAGAATAAAGCGTTTCTAAAGATTTTTTTTACGGTTCTAGCGGCAGAATGACAAGATTCCTACAATATTAACTGAAAAAACAGTTTATAAAACCCGCTAGTCATCTATGTTACTCTGGAAAAATAGTAGTAGTGAGAGAACAAAGCGTTTCTAAGGATGTTTTTACGGTTCTAGCGGCAGAATGACAAGATTTCTCCAATATCAATTAAAGAAACACTCTTGAAAATCTCGCTAATCATATCTGTGGCCTTGGAAAATAGTCGTGGTGAGAAAAAAAAAGCGTTTCTGAATACCACCATCAGCACAAATACTCACATAGACAATGATGCGATCGTAGCTGTCTTCTCTGGTTTCCTTCAAGAGAGTCACCTGGATGAGGGAGATGTCATACGTGTGTTCCAGGGCCACCTTCACCCACACCCCAATGTCCCACCCCGTGCAGGGGCAGCAGAGGTATGACGACCATTCATACGGTGGTTGTGTCTGGAGGAGGAGCAGGAGATGCTAAAAGAGTTGTTTTCGTTTCTATTTTGGGAAGGTTACTAGTCAAAGGCAACGTAAAGCGAAAAAAAAAGTGTTCACTATATTCGCTGTAATCTAAAATGGCCGCTTTTGTGTGCGGTTTTTTACTGGTGATCTTCGACTGTTGCCACGTCTCCAAAGTTTACCGGCCCGTTCTCCCAAGAAGTACTTCCTCATGTTATATATTATTGCCTTACATTGACAGTAAAGGGAGCCTGCAGCAGAACGGTCCATAGCAAGACTGTGTGTGTGTGTGTGTGTGTGTGTTAAACGGCAGAACTACACTTCTGGGTTCATATGCCACATTTAGGATGGGGGAAATCTTCATGTTATGAAAAAACGTAGCACTCAATTTTTACCTCAACGGTGGTGTGGAAGAAAATTGAGAATGATTTAGGAAATAGTTTCGGAAATACACCGATGTAGGTAGAAACAGAGGTAAGGAGTATGGAGGTGGAGCGGGGTTGGAGAAAAAGGAGCCCGTGATGTGGCAAGTGAGGGAATCCCCGGCAAGTTCAAGGTCACACAAAGGTTGCCAGTTTAGAATGCAGTGAGTGAAAACGTCACTCACAACCTTCACTAATAACCAAAACAAAAATAAATTAATAGATAAAATTAACGACGAAAATTAGTAAGCTGAACATACTGTTAGCACTAAAAATAGATAAAGAGTTTGTGCGCTGCAGTCACACAAACATACGCACTCTTCCTCATTAAAAAAAAAAAGTGCAATAACACACACACACACACACACACACACACACACACACACACACACACACACACACACACACACACACCAGAACATCATACATCACATTATAGCTACCCACACTAGAGGAGGCTGTCACTTTTTTAAGAAAACTTCGGATCATCTCCCTCCTCCTGTACTCTGTCCCGTTACTGCTCACACTCCCCTCCCACTTCACCACCATAGAGCCATTGAAACCCCCCGACACTTCCCCTCTGGAAGGGTAAAAACTGTGTTGTAATTGTACTATGGGGTGTGTGGGAGGCAGCAAGGACTGTGTGAGAGATACTATTGGGGGAAAAAAAGAGATTAGGAAGGAAGAGGAGTGAAGTTTGATCAGATATAGGAAGAAGGAAAGACAGAAAGAAGAGCAACAATACTGATCGTCAAATTGTTTTGTATTGTAATTGTAATATGGAGGAATGTGAGGGAGGCAGCAAGGACTGTATGATACTACTGGAAAAAAAAAGAGAGGTTAGGAAGGTAGAGGAGGGAAGTTTGACTAGATGGAGGACGAAAGAAAGAAAGAAGAGTAGCAATAGTGAAATAAGCTCCATTACTGACCGTCAAGAGTAAACAGTCGGCAGGAAGGGTGAGTGAAGCATCGCAAGGCACACATTGTCAGCGACTGGTTCACGGTCAGGTCCAGGGGGTCACCGCGCTTCCATCACCACGCCCCATGCTCCACTGAGGTCCCTTCCTGGAGGGGGAGGGGAGGGGGAGGGTTAGAGGAGGGAGGGGGACAGCAAAACAAAGACTAGTTATTAGAGGAGGAGGAGGAGGAGGAGGAGGGAAAATAGAGCGCTTGATTATAAAAGGAAAACAAAAGAATTTCAAGCACCAAGACTCGTATTAACAGATTCTTAAGTACGTAACTTTTTCTTAGACGAATTTCTAGTCTTAGAATCCATCTAAACCTGGCACAATTGGTGTTGTACTTAAGCTATTATCTCACCACCAGTAAATTTGAAGCTGCCGATGAGTTAATGGCTAAAGATCAACACCAATTTCGGGAACGAACCAGTCGTGAGAAACTCATTAATCCATTCCGTGATCTCAGAAAACAGTCACGTAGAGAAGGCAACGAATTTCAGTGTGTAGTGACTTGAATCTGTTAGTGGAGCCTCTTCAGTACTGCAACACATTTTTATCACGTATTTATATGTGATTAGACGATATTATTGATATTAGAAAGGGTCATTGGAGGTAAGAAGATTAATCTTAATCCCTACATAAGTTTCTGAAGCTGTGTAAAATCGACAAATGATAAGCAGAATGAATATTAAAATCACATCCCAGTACTGAAGGGGTTAAGAGAAGTGAGTGAGTCTATGAATGAAGAATCTTTTGGTATTTTCTAGTAGGGCAGCAGTCAATGTAGCCCCAGAAACGGTCTGTTTGTGTAATGCAGATTGTTGTTGAAAGTTTATTAATCCTTTCCCCCCCCATCCAACAGCAAACAGGAGGTCATAGATCGAAAGGAAATATAAAAGTGTTGACCAAAGTGTGTACATGCGTGTGGAGAGTAAAATATTGTAGTGTTTATGTAGACGCAGTGTGGAGTGTGGAAGAAAGAAAGGAGAAGGAGGAGGATGGATTGTAAATGAGGACATAAATGGAAGACATGGTGAAGAATGTTGAGAAAAAAAGCGACAGAGAGAGAGAGAGAGAGAGAGAGAGAGAGAGAGAGAGAGAGAGG
>CM035209.1:4742667-4756863 GCA_020233015.1 Callinectes sapidus | reverse complement strand
TACCTCACACACACACACACACACACCGCGCAGTGTAGTACACATCGCGTAGTATAGTGGTTAGCACGCTCGGCTCACAACCGAGAGGGCCCGGGCGCGGCGAGACAAATGGGCAAGCCTCTTAATGTGTATCTAGCCCCTGTTCACCAAGCAGCAGCAAGTAGGTACGGGATGTAACTCGAGGGGTTGTGGCTTCACTGTCCCGGTGTGTAGTGTGTGATGTGTTCTTAGCCCTACCCGAAGATCGGTCTATATGAGCTCTGAGCTCGCTCCGTAGGGAAAGGCTGGCTGGGTGACCAGCAGGCGACCGAGGTGAATCTCTCTCTCTCTCTCTCTCTCTCTCTCTCTCTCTCTCTCTCTCTCTCTCTATCTCTCTCTCTCTCTCTCTCTCTCTCTCTCTCTCTCTCTCTCTCTCTCTCTCTCTCTCTCTAAGGCTATAATTTTCTCACTGACAATGGTATTTCACTTTTTGTCTCTGGTAATCTCGATTCTTGACTTCAGAAATAATTAAAAGGACTGCAACACACACACACACACACACACACTATTCCTTACCGTGAGAAAGTAGTAGTAGTAGTAGTAGTAGTAGTAGTTTGATTTTGATTTAATTTATTGCGCATATGCGTCAAACAAATACTATTAATAAATTAACATGTACCTTCAAGCAAAACAAAGCGAAAAGAACGAAACAAGTGACAAAACAGTGAAAAAAAAACTATAAACAAATAAGCGAGACATTTATCAACTGAAGCAAACAATTCCCAACAGTTCCTATACACACACATACGCACTTGCAGTCACTCAACACACCCACAGGTATACCTACACACACACACAAGAGAACATGTAGGTATCAACATGTGAAACAATAACAATTGCGATATAGAAACAAAATACTTAAATAAAATACACACACAAAAAAAAAACAGAACTAGGAAAACCATCACTCATACACACTCACTCTCAAGCAGATACAGGCACTATAGACAAGTAGTGTAATTTCTTACTTTAAACACACATACGCACATACACTCAACCAGCTAGCTCATTTTCACCCTGATAAACTATATACATAAAACTTATACTAAGAAAAGCCGCCGAAACGTGGGAAACGTGTCAACATTATGTCAAGGGCATCGTGAGCAAGGAGTCTGCGACACACCACCTCCAGCGGCTGTCCTTGGGGTAGCAGGTCACGGACAGTGGGGCAGGCCATACAATAGTGCTCCACGGTGTTTCCTCTTGGCTGGTGACAGAGGCGACACTCGGTGAAGTGCCGTTCCCCCTCCACCCCTGTTATCTGCCAAGGTGGACGATAACCAAGCCGTAACCGTGCAGACACCACATTGTGCCTCCGTACCATGAGGCCTCTGCGACGATACTTGTAAGTGTGGTGCCAGAGAGAATTGTAGTGCCTGATGGTTATGCTGTCTTGTCTCTCAACTTCTCTTCGATGTTGAATGGATACGCTGGCTTAGGAACGGACCATGGAGAGGCAACATGACAGTGAGAGTGGAGGAGAGTTTTCAGGAGGAGGCAGAGAGCAGGCTTCCTTCGCTAGAGTGTCAGCTATTGCATTATAACACACACCTACGTGGGAGGGAATCCATAAAAATTTTACACATTGATTTTGATCGTTTAGCATTGATAAAGTTGACAATATATTTTACTATAAGACTATGAATTGGTTTAGTGGCAGAAAGAGATTGTGGAGCAGGCTTAGAGTCACATATAATAACATCATTCACCCCTTTTCGACAAACAAGATTAACAGCATCCAAAATAGCATTGAGTTCACAATACGTCGAACTAGAATGATTTTGGAGTCGACGACCAATCCAGCCACCCACTGGAGGCTCCAGGTCAGGCAAGAAGACTGAGCAACCAGCCGACCCATCGGATTGGAGTGACCCGTCAGTGTAGATGCGGTGTGGTTGTGTGACGGATGAAATTACTGTTGCCACATGCTCCAAGGCCAGTTGTAGCTGCAGATGAAGATGATCAGCCTTCGTGGTGGGGGTAAAACTTAAATCAGGTGTAGGCAGCATCCATGGAGGTAGGCCTGGAGGAACATCAGCAGCAGGAAATTGCATGTTGAGGCTATGGAGTGAGTTAGAAACAGACCTAATAAGACGTCGACTTGTGGGCAGAATTGGTGGAGTAGCTGTATTTGGTCCAAGACAGGCTCTTATCAGCTGTGTGTAGTTTGGTGAGAGGTGTTGATAATGGAGGCATTTGATTGTGAGAACAGTGACATTTGAATATATCCTATCAACCAGGGGTGGAAGTTTTAGTTCTTGTTGCATATTTACAATCCTAGTACTCATGGGACATCCAAGAATAATCCTCATTGCTTTATTCTGAGATTTTTCAAGGGGATCCAAAGCAGTACGAGGAAGTTGTATCAGAGAAGGAGAGAGGTAATCAACAACGGAACGAATGAAAGTGATATAGATAGTTCTGGCTATGGGAATGGAAATGCCTGAGGTACGATTGGTTAGCCACTGCAGAGGTGCAAGCCTTCGCTGAAGTCTCTCCAGTAGATCCTGGACGAGGGAATGAATCTCACGTCTGGCGGGGAGGGTGGCAGATATCTTGACAGGAGCTCCCAAGTAGCGGTACTGGTTACGTAAGGGAATGTCATTTCCTCCAATGGTGAAGTTTGGTAGACCTTGTGCGTTTAGACGGGAAAAAATGCGGCTCTTCTCTGAAGAGATAATTATACCACAATGACAAGCTGCTTCATGAAAAGAAAGTAAAAGATGTTGGAGGTTAGGTTAGGTTAGGTTTAGAGAGAATTTGTAGTTAAGTAATTAGTGACTCTTGGAGCCATAATTTTTTTCAAAAACTTTACTGAGACATGGTAAAATTGACATTGTTCTATAATTATCATGACATGATTTATCACCTTTTTTGTGAATAGGGACAACTTAGACAATCTGTAACCATTTGAGGAACAATCCTTCTTGAAACGATTTATTAATTATATGTATCCTCTATTTCTTGTATTGTTGTTGGCTCTATGAAAAAATGAAAATGGTGTGGGATTGGGTAGATAGCTACGTATCGAATCCGATGTAGATTCACTGTCATGGGCTAACTTACTGGCAATGTTACAAAAATAATTGTTTAAGATATTCAGATATCTCTTTGCTCGTTGACAGCGTTTTGTTTGGAAAGGTCATGGAGGTAGGAAGTTGATGAGTGGTTTTCCCCATGATGTTGTTGATAATTTCCCAGGTCTTTTTACTATTGCCTACATTTTCTTTTAGTTTAGACTTGTGGTAACTTTCCTTTGCTGTTCTTATAATGGATGTTAAGGTGTTAAAATATCTCTTGATTGAGTGTCATAAGTTATCGGCCACTTGGCATATAATCTTTGTAATCGGTTGCGTTCTTTAATAGATTTTTTTATACCTGGTGTTATATAGGGTTTGTTCATATGTATTTCTTTAATGGTGTAACTTTTTACAGGGAAGTGTTTATCGTATAGGTGTTGAAAATGTCTCGTATAGCTCTCAAAATCTTCATCAACTCCTCTATTTCTACCTATGTTTTCTATCAGATTCGCTCAACTCATGAAATTGTAAATATAATCATCAGTGAAAACTAATTTTAGTACCGTTTGACTCACAGAATGGCAGAGAAAATGAACCAAAAACAGGGAAATGATCACTAATCTTTGTGTACAATATTCCACTAGGTAAATAATTGTACGTGTCATTTGTCCATATGTGATCAATTATTGTTGCTGATGTTTTTGTAACTGTGGTGGGTTTATTAATAACAGGATAAAACATGTGAGAGTAAAATAAGTTTAGGTAGTCTTGACCATAATCATTGGTTGCAAGGATATTGGGTATTATTGCAGTTTCAGACAATACACACCACGGCACAGTAAACAGCCTAACTGTCTAAGTCACATTGTTGGGAGCATTTTGAACCCCATATCACCTGTCGCAAATTCATAGTAAAATTTCCCTAGATTTTTAACTCCATATATCGCTCATATATGTCTCCCCCACCCAAAACCCCGATTCCCCACCAGCCCCCAAGCTACATTCAGGAAATTTTATTAGGTTTGGCTAGTTAGGTTAGGTTAGGTTAGGTTAGGTTAGGATAATTAGAGGGGAGGTCCAGGGGGGCACAGGCCCCTGCATAGTACGAGTGTCCGGCTCTGGCTACATTTAGGGAATTTCATTGTTAGATCAGGTTAGGATAATTAGAAGGGTGATCCAGCCCCCCTGCTAGAATAGGTTTGTACTAGTGGAGAGGGGTTTGAATGGGTATATATTTGTTTGTTTGCTTCATTTGGGGAATTTCCTAGATTTCTAGCGAAATTTCCTTAGATTTAGGGAAAATTTCCCTAGATTTTCAACTCCATATAATGTCTGCCCCCTCCAAAACCCCCGATCCCCCACAAGCCCCCAAGCTTGTTTGAGGGGGTGTGGATAGAGATATGATGGAGTATTGGCTGAAACTGCAAATTTACCAGATATTGATATTGAAGTCGCTTGTTATATAACAATTGCAATTTATCTTTGACACAAATTCTATAATATCTTGTAATGTTCTAAGAAAACCGTTAATGTTTGAGTTAGGTGGTCTGTAAATGACATCAATTATGAATTTATATGGTTGAGATACATTCAAAAATAAAGATTCCAAATGTGGAAGCTGTAATGTAATTTCTCGCATGACAGTACTTTCATAGGATTTATCCAGGTATATAACGAGGCTTCCACCGTGTGTGTTCTTATTCACCTTGCAAGTTGTAAAGTGTACAGATATTATCGTTTAGACGGGATTCACATAGACTAATTACTTGAAATTTAACAAAATTGGTTGATACACTGGTCAGAAAAAGCTTCAAGATGTAGGAGAACACTGCTGATGTTGGCTGACAAAATATTTAGACATGGATTGACATTGACTTGTTTCTCACTTTGGTCATCACAAAAATAGTAACTACATAATGGTTCACGAAAATATATGTTTAACGAGGAATTATCCACAGCAAACCTATTAATTGTATTAGAGTGCCTATAAGTCATATTATCTAAAACATTTAGAGGAAAACGATGTGGAGTGCTCTATTCTGGGGTATTTATGAAGTCTGTAACTTACAGAATAAAATGACAAAATTTCTAAGTCCGTAGCCATGATTGTTACTTAGTACACACAAGTGAGATATGAACATTGGAGACTCTTACCAATTATAAATGTTTTCCTCTCGCTCCACTCGTGGAGTTCCTTGTGGGGCACTGCGTAAACTCTTTGGTTCCACTCTTGACTTGGGTAAGGGATGGTGAAGCGCTACTGGATCCACGGTCTCCCGGTACATGAGCTCACTTGCCAGCATCGCTGCCACCAACCCAAATACCAGCAGTCGTGACGTCCACACGGTAACTGGACGATGCTCCAACATCACCGGCAGCCCCTTCACCCGCACTGCCACCCGCGATCCTGCCAGCACCGTCATCACCTCCAACACCATCGTCCGCCATGTTCTCCGAAGCGCCAGCTAAGGTCCGACCTGGTGTCGGAGCTTCACTTCTCGGGACACTTGAGCCAGTTGACCTTTGCTTGATTATAAGTTTAGTGTGCTTAAAGAACGCCACTTTACCTTCATTACGTGCTTGTTTAAGTTGAGGTAGTTGCGCCTTCCTGATGTTATGTGAAGCTGGGCACAGGTCTTCATTGATGAAAATTCTGGTGCCACGGAGCTTCGTGACGTTCCTCATTACGGCTTCACAGTCTCCAAACCTTTGGAAACGAGCAATGATGGGGCGGCTCCGATGATCGTTGTCACGCCTCCCCACACGGTGTGCTCGTTCCAGCTGGATATTGGGGAGCTAGACTTGTCCTCCAGTAGTTTGTTGACAATGATGGCTGTTTGCTCCCACGTTTCTCCTTCAGCTTGTTCTTCAACGCCGGTGATTTGTAGGTTGTTCCATCGGTTGTAATCTTCTTGGTAGTTAGCTCGATTTTCTAATTCCTTTATCATCATCTCACTGGCCTGTAGATTTTCCTGTAGAGTCCTGATTACTTCCTGATCATTCTTCTTCTCCTGCTTGTAATTTTTACTTCTTGTTTCAGGTCTTCTAGATCCTTCTGGGTGAACTCCAAACTGCTTCTCAGGTCGCTGACTGTTGATTCGAGGCGTTGCACATTATCTGTTATTTGCTTCATAAATACTTCCAATGCACCTCGATAAGCTTGGTTTTAAGAGTCTAGAAGGGTTTCTATCAAGGTTAAATCCATGCTGAGGTATGCCTTGACATGTGCACTAAGACAAGGTTAGGAAGTAATCCGTGGAGAAACGAAGCAGCACACGTCCGCTCAGCATGGGAGCCAGAGAGCCAGAGAGAGAGAGAGCCAGAGAGAACCAGAGAGCCAGAGAGAGAGAGAGAGAGAGAGAGAGAGAGAGAGAGAGAGAGAGAGAGAATATGCATACAGTAACATTATTTTCTAGGAAGATTCCCATACTTACTACCACTACTACTACTTCTACTACTACTACTACTACTACTACTACTACTACTACTACTACTACTACTACTACTACTACTACTACTGCTACTACCACTACTACTACTACTACTACTACTACTACTACTACTACTACTACTACTACTACTACTGCTACTACCACTACTACTACTACTACTACTACTACTACTACTACTACTACTACTACTACTACTACTACTACTACTACTACTTTCTCACGGTAAGGAATAGTGTGTGTGTGTGTGTGTGTGTGTGTGTGTGTGTGTGTGTGTGTGTGTGTGTGTGTGTGTGTGTGTGTTTAACAGTTTAACAGTTTAACAGTTTAACAGTTTAACAGTTTAACAGTTTTATTAACTCAAGCGACCCCTAGCGGGGTATAAGAGTACAAACAATACATACATGTATAATCACCGCACTAACATATCAGTATGTTAATATCAATGGTTTGACTGGAAAAAACAATAGATTTCTTTTATAAATTTAGCTAAATTCAACAATGTACTTGAGTTACTACAATCAAAGAGTTCCCCTATTTTCATAATATTAACATTAGTGTAGTAGTACTTCTCCAGGTATCTTTTTCTACTATTTATGAAAAAATTACAATAGAACAAAATAATGTATTTCGTCGCCAATATCATTGTTATCACATAACATACACATCCTATGTTCCAAAGCAATGTTAGCATATCTACCAGTAACAACGGGTAATTTATGGTTACCACACTTGAATTTACATATTAAGATTGACCATTGCTTAGGAAGCACACACAGATATCTTTGTAATTTAACATCTACTGTCAAAATTCTATAATTTATACAAGCAGCATTATTGGAAACATCTTCACTCAAGTTTTGCCTGTAAATATCAGTTGATCTTAGTTTGAAAGCATTTTTCAACCAATTACCATTAACATTAGAAACATCATAGAATACATTTGACATTCCATTCAAGTCTAATAGTTCTTTTACCTTTTCCAACCATGGTAATTTGTAGATATTCAAGTCGTGCATTGTTTTAACAAATTTATACAAAATATTTGAAAGTTTTGAGCTATTACCATTTACAATTGAATACCAAAAATTTACAAGCCTATTGTCAACTATATCCATTGGGTATCTTACACCTAATTCACTATATAACATACAAGTTGAAGTAGACTTATTGAGTTTCAAAATTCTTTTAAGAAATGTATTGTAGGTAACTTTAACTTGATTTATGTTTCCAAATCCCCAAACTTCACTCCCGTATAACAGAATTGGCATTACAAGTTTGTCATATAAATCCAAAGATATATCAACTGGAAGGTTTAATTTAATAATTTTACTCAATAAGCTGAAGGTGGATTTCTTTGCTTGTATCATTTGTTTATTCTTTGCTTTATGGAACTGACCATTGTAATTGAAAGTTGTTCCAAGATAAACATAATCATCTACAACGTCTATAGTGTTGTTGCCGAAATTAAAGGTCTTATACTTTCTAACTTTGCCTTTAGAAAAAATCATAACTTTTGATTTAGACGTATTGACCTGTAATGCCCATTTATTACAATAATCAAAAACTGCATCCAAAGCTAGTTGTAGTTGTACATCGTTTTCTGCGAATACAATTGTGTCGTCAGCATATAACAGACAATAAAGGTTAAAATACATATTTATATCACTAAAATCAATTATATTATTCGAAAGAAAAGGTAAACCGGTGAAATTATTGCTGATATAATTTTGAAAATCATTAAGGTAGATCGAGAATAATAATGGAGACAGGTTCTCACCTTGCCGAACACCAACTTTACAATGAAAAAAAGAGGACTCACTATTTCCAACTCTTACACATGATTTAGTGTTATTATATAGAGCTTGTATTACATCAAACACCTTGCCTTTGATATTGGATGCAAGAAGTTTCGTCCATAAAAAAGACCTATCAACTAAGTTAAAAGCTTTTTTATAATCGATAAAAGCACAAAAAAGTTTTCTTTTTTGAGAAATGTAGTAATGTGTCAATACATGTAAGGCAAAAATGTGCTCCATGGTGTTATAGTCTTTCCGAAAGCCCGCTTGTTCCTCCCCTAATGACTTGGTTTTACACATGTGGTCGTAAATTCTTGTGTTTAATAAAGACGTAAATAATTTACCCAAACAACTAAGTAATGTAATTCCCCGGTAATTATCTACATTATTTATGTCACCTTTCTTCTTGTATAGAGGCTTAATTATCCCTATTGTCCAGTCTGTGGGTATGATAGAGTGATTTAGAATTAAGTTGAAAAAAGATACAATAGTTAGCATAAGTTGCGCGGGACAGCATTTAATAAACTCATTTAAAATATTGTCTATTCCTGGTGATTTATTATTTTTAAGTTTCTTTACGTGTGCTGTAACTTCTTCTATAGTAAATACACTGTTTAGATTTTCATTATCTATGTCATTAGGAAGATGTTGGTCAAGTATCCTAATATCTTCTCTACACAGCGATTCAACCGTTAAATTCTGAGTTCCTAATTCTTCAAAATGTTGTTGAAATTCTTCTATTGATACGTTACCGATAGTGTTACTAGTATTGTCAGTATTTATCAAATTCCAGTAGTCTTTCGGGTTTTTATTCTTAAGTAATCTTAGTTGTTCATGCAAGTCTCTATCATGTGTTCTCTTTACCCTTCTGATGACTTTTTTATGCCGTTTGGCATGTTCTTTTAAAGCTTCTTTACGCTCTTTGGCCGGAAAGTGTTTAACTGATTTTTTGTATTGCGTATATTGTCTTTTAGATTCTCTGCATTCTTCATTAAACCAGTATTTATCGTTGCGTTTTTTCGGCTTCATAGTAGACGTAGTCATAACCTTGCACATATTAGTATTTTTCGCAGGTTGTAAAAACACATTCTTTAATTCATCTGAGATTACATCAATTTCAGACTGTGTAATGATACTTAGATGTTCTACTTTATTTTTAAGGTTTTCTATATTCTGTAAATCAAACTCATTTAAGTAGTCATCTTTCCTTTCATAATTCCATCTAAATATCATTGATTTTGGAGAGGCATTGACTGTGTTATCATACATAACAGGTAACTCATGCACGGTCTCATGTTTTAAGGCAACATTGATAATCATTGGGTTATGTTTGTCTGAAAGCAATGGATCAAATATATCAATATAGAAATCATGAATGTCTGCAAAAATAGCTGGAGAACAAATTGCATAATCTATTACACTAGCGTCATCACAAGTGGCATTACCTATGTACTTATCAGCACCCATTCTTCCATTCACTATTTTCAAGTCAAAACATTGGCAAAGGTCGATGAATTTTCTACCATTATTATTTATAACCTTGTCAACAGAAAACCTTTTACTAGGTATGTCTAAAGAGTCAAGATAATCTTTGGAAGTATAGTTGTCATTCAAGATAGCAAAGTTGTTTTTATCAGTATCACAAATATTAACAAAGTCATCAAGCGTACCAGACCTACTGTTAAAGTCGCCCACAATGACGAGCGGTAATTCGTATTTACTTATCACCGTAGAAATATCTGTGGCAAGATCGTCAAAACATTCAACATAATGATACTTAGAAGCTTCATGAGGCATGTAAACTGAGCACAAGATGAACTGATTATTTACCTTAACCCACAAGGCAGAGTCAAACAACATATTATCAACTAATTCATCAACAATACTCATAATATTAATAGACACAAAGATATTAATGCCATGTATGCCTGGATAATGATACTTCACAACATCATGATTAAGTGATATGCATTTAAAACCTTCAAGTTGAAAATCTGTCTTAATTTTAGTCTCAGTTAAACATAGAATATCAAATTTACTCATATAGTCCTGAAAAACACCATTTTGCCACTTACTTCTCAGCCCATAAACATTCAGACTACAGATTCGGATGACGTCTTCATTTGAAACCGTCGGTTTCGTCAGCTGGGGGTCGCAGGGTTCCTATTTCGACTCCAGGAAGGCTTCGAGTCTTGATTCGTTCCATCCTAATTTGTAAAGGTCGTCCGGCGTCTCAAACACTTTCTTCACCTCGGCCTCTCCTTCCTTTACCATGGCGTATATTTTACCGTCGATAGTCCATGTCTTAGTCGTCCTCGAATCCTTTCGAACTTCGTATGCCAGGTTCCGTCTCAGTTTCGTCAGATCTTCTTCAATATATATGCCACGTTGAATGTTTCTCTTCTTCCGGAGCAGTTCCACTTTCTTGTCTCGTCTGGAGAATCTGACAATAATGGGGCTAGGCTTTGCGTTGTCTCGAGAAACACCGAGTCTATGACTTGTACTGATGTCTTCATTGGATAACTGCACCCCTATGTCACTTGCAAGCTTCATAACAATTTCATTAGTGTTCTCATTATCTGTGTAGTTCATACCTTTAATCCTGATGTTCTCTCTGCGGGTATATTGCTCCATTCTATCCAATTGGTATGTCTGCTGCTTTAGTTGTTTCCTCATGCTCGAAATCGTGTCGTTATTTAGATTTCTCATATCGCAATATCATATGGCAATAATTGTAACGGCTTGCGAAACTGCAGAGGTAACACATTGCACTATCATTGGTTGTATAGCTTTAACCACTTCGGTAACAATCTCTGCAACACTTATATCTCCGGAGCTTCCAAGTGCACTGGTCTGCCGTCTTGTTTTCACCTTGTCAGTCATCTGGTCCAGTGTAAAGTTGTCCAAACTTGCATTGATGGCTTGTTGAATCCCGGTTGAAATTTCATGGTCAAGAGTTGTAGACTCTATGTCTGCAGTGACACTAGCCATATTCACTTTCAGTCAGTAGAAAAGTAGATGAAAAGTGGCTGAATTGTCTTGCGACCAGCAAACCAAAGGACGAGAGCTGCTAGGTGTTGACAGTACGGCGGTCAGAGGTTGTGTGTGTGTGTGTGTGTGTTGCAGTCCTTTTAATTATTTCTGAAGTCAAGAATCAAAAAGATTACCAGAGACAAAAAGTGAAATACCATTGTCAGTGAGAAAATTATAGCCTTTGCGAGAGAGAGAGAGAGAGAGAGAGAGAGAGAGAGAGAGAGAGAGAGAGAGAGAGAGAGAGAGAGAGAGAGAGAGAGAGAAGAATTAGAAAAGAAGGAAAAGGAGATTAAGATTTCAAATACTGAACACCATTTAACGAAAACCAAAGTTCATAACGAAGATAAAAGAAAACACCAAATTTACGTGCGGCGGTGCACTTACTGGTGGATCAGTAAAGTGATGAGTGGAGAGCGGAGCAGCGCGTCCCATCAGCTGGCTTGCTGAGTGAGAACTTCACTACTGCCACTGCCGCTGCCTCCTATATCCTGCAGCAGTCTGGTACTGTCACAGAGACCCAGTGAATATATGGCACTGGCCCGGCCCGGTGATACAGTGACCGGCAACTTCCCGTCCTGCTCCTCCTCCATCGTTGCAGAAATAAGTCCCCGATAATGAAGCAAGCCGTCTTCCACTCAGGTTGCTCTGATGCTATCATATCAGTGCTACGAATGACAAGTCTATTATTCTTTCGGAAAATAAAAGAAAACAAAAGAAAAACCTGTTGTGCATTGCATATTCTCACAAGGAGGTGACTTGAGACTTTTGACTTGACTAAATAAGACATTGAAGTTAAAACTCGCCAGAAAGGATGAGCAGAAACAACTTTCCAGACACACTGACAGATCGGCGACAGGTTTCGCCAAACCAAATATGAAAGTCAACACACACACACACACACACACACACACACACACACACACACACACACACACCCTGTAGTGTAGTGGTTACCACACTCGACTCACAACCGAGAAAGCCCAGGTTCGAGACCCGGCCGCGGCGAGGCAAGTGGGCGAGTCTCTTAATGTGTGCCCTCGTAGCGTCTGTTCACCAGCAACAAGTGGATACGAGCCTGTAAGCCTCACTGTCCCGGTGTGACTCTTTCCTACAGCAGGGCTACTCAACTGGCGCCCTGCGGTACGAATCCCTATCTTTTGAGTGTTGTTGTTGGACACCAAACCCCAGGAAGATAAAATATACCTGAATAACATGAAGGTCCTGCTGATGACTTCTTAAAATATTTTGATTTGTTATTTCCACATTTTGTAAATTCTTATTAAAAAAGCAAACAGTGAACATGAAATCAATACAAGTCCTATGGTTATACTACCGTGTTCTCAGATTGATTGTTGATCTTCCATGATTGCATGTAAAATAAGATATTCGGACCTATGCATACATTGGAGATTGTCTAACTGGACCTTTGCTCTTAATAGTTGAGTAGCCCTACCGTGAAGGAACAACTGGCTGGCTGACCTGCAGACGAATTGAAGTGATAAAATGAACCATACACTCCCCCCCGCACCCACAACGCCACCCCCCTCCCCCAACACACACGCACGCACACAGAGATAAGAGCCTGTATCCACGCACATGTTATCAGTGTAGACACCAAGCCTGTAGTGACACCTGTTTCTCCTGCCCTTGAGTGTGCCGGGCCGTGACAAGTGATCACCTCGACATGCAAAGCTGAGAGAAATGTGCCAGGAGAACCTCTTGAGGGACACGCTCATGGCAGTGACCTGGAGCACCTCAGCCACGGACAGACCCATATATGTCTATTGTTATTAGTATTTTTCTTTTATTTCATCTAATGAGTAATGATCGGATTTTAAACATTTTCTTTCTTTACCTTCTGATTTCTTTGATCTTTTATTGTTTTAAAAGTTTAGCCAATGAAGAATTCCTCTCCTTGTGGTGACGTCATATTATTTCATCTAACTAGTACCAATGGGATCATTAATGCTATTCTTCATTTACTGATTGGTCACTGTTCTCGTTGTAAGGACGCCACCACATATCATATTTTCAAAGACATTGTGTAATGAACAATTTCTTCAACCATTATACATAAAGTTACTTAGCTGCTGTGATTAAATACTCGGCTTGTCACTGTAGAAACGTGCAATATGGTGCTCTGCTCGTATTGATTTACATAACAAAAAGTCTTACAACCGTGATTAAGTGAACAAATATAACTGTGAACCTCAAGCTCGCCTATACTTCATTTTCCCTCTTTACCTAATTCATGTCGTCATCATTTTACGATCAGCAGATGAAAATTTGGACCTTTAATCTAATTGTATAAAGGACAGCCTTCTTGTGTGCATGAGGAACAGTGACTCTGGTCTGCACTAGAGAGTTTGCCAAATGCTTTATAACTGAACTGTAACCATCGTTGAATTAGCCATCTTACATTTTCACGTGTGGGTCCTCTCTTCTATCCAGGCATGAACACCATCTCGTGGCAGAGGACCTTGGGTGTAACATTAGGCAGCCGTTAGCCAGACAACATGACCACCCTGCTGATAGGACACATACGCCATCCAACAAAGCAAGTCATCTGGTTGCAGGTTACCAGAGCCTACTGACACTGATAAGCGGCAAGGTACAGTATATTAGGTGTCTCCGCACACGAGAAAAACAGGTTCAAACTTGCTGGTGCTGGCTGCCCTTACTGAGTGGAATGAACAGGCTAGTCTTTCCTTGCGTCACTCACTGCCACCAGCACGGCACACACATGCCCCCCAGGCGCAAAACTTTGGCGAGTCTGTCCGTTACTTGAACCCTGAACCTCCAGCAGCCAGAGCAGAATGATACTACTACTACTACTACAAACCAACCGGCTGCTGC
>CM035209.1:4705312-4719086 GCA_020233015.1 Callinectes sapidus | reverse complement strand
CGAAACTGTGCCTCCGTGCTTGCACCTTGCCTTGTCAAACTCTTTCAACTCTGTCTATCTACATCTACCTTTCCTTCTTGCTGGAAGTTTGCCTACATTCAGCCTGTTCCTAAAAAGGGTGACCGTTCTAATTCTTCAAACTACCGTCCCATTGCTTTAATCTCCTGCTTATCTAAAGTTTTTTAATCTATTCTCAACAAGAAGATTCTTAAACACCTATCATTTCACAATCTTCCATCTGACCGCCAGTATGGCTTCCGTCAAGGCCGCTCTGCTGGTGATCTGGCTTTCCTTACTGAGTCTTGGTCATCCTCTTTTAGAGATTTTGGTGAAACTTTTGTTGTGGCCCTAGACATATCAAAAGCTTTTGATAGAGTCTGTCACAAAGCTTTAATTTCCAAACTACCCTCCTTTGGCTTCTATCCTTCTCTCTGCAACTTCATCTCAAGTTTCCTTTCTGATCGTTCTATTGCTGCTGTGGTAGACGGTCACTGTTCTTCCTCTAAATCTATCAACAGTGGTGTTCCTCAAGGATCTGTCCTATCACCCACTTTCTTCCTATTATTCATCAATGATCTTCTAAACCAAACTTTTTGCCCTATCCACTCCTATGCTGATGATACCAACTTGCACTTTTCCACGTCTTTCCATAGACGACCAACCCTTCAGGAAGTACACAGCTCACGCAGGGAAGCCTCAGAACGCCTAACTTCTGATCTCTCTAAAATTTCTGATTGGGGCAAAGCAAACCTAGTGTTGTTCAATGCCTCAAAAACTCAATTCCTCCACCTCTCGACACAACCTTCCAAATAACTATCCCCCTCTTCTTCAGTGACACTCAACTGTCCCCTTCTCCTAACCTAAACATTCTTGGTCTATCCTTTAGTAGTAATCTAAACTGGAAACTTCACATCTCCTCTCTAGCTAAAACAGCTTCCATGAAGTTAGGTGTTCTGAGCCGTCTCCGCCAGTTTTACTCACTTCCCCAACTGCTAACTCTATACAGGGGACTTATCCGCCCATGTATGGAGTATGCTTCACATGTCTGGGGAGGCTCCACTCATACAGCTCTTTTGAACAAGGTGGAATCAAAAGCTTTTCGTCTTATCAACTCCTCTCCTCTGACTGACTGTCTTCAGCCCCTTTCTCATCGCCGCAATGTTGCCTCTCTTGCTCTCTTTTACCGCTATTTTCACGCTAACTGCTCTTCTGATCTCGCTAACTGCGTGCCTCCAATGCTCCCGCGGCCTCGCTGCACAAGATTTGCTTCTTCCTCTCACCCCTATTCTGTCCACCTCTCTAATGCAATAGTTAACCAGTATTCTCAGTCTTTCTTCCCTTTCTCTGGTAAACTCTGGAACTCTCTGCCTGCCTCTATATTACCACCTGCCTATGACTTGAACTGTTTCAAGAGAGAAGTATCAAGACACTTATCCCATTCTTTTGGAACATGAATCCTGACTTTCCAGGGACCGGCACTAAAGTGGGCTTTTTTGTTTTAGTTTTGTTGCCCTTGGCCGCCTCCCTTTCTACATAAAAAAAAAAGTTTTAAATGTCTATGTGATTTCCATGATTACCAACCGCGATATGAAAGATCACTCCCAAGAGAATCACACCGAGAACGTTTGCCACTACCTTTCATCCCTTTCTCTGGTAAACTCTGGAACTCTCTCCCTGCTTTTGTATTCCCACCTGCCTATGACTTCAACAATTTCAAGGGAGAGGTATGAAGAAACTTATCCCATTGTTTTGGCTCATGAATCTGAATTTTCCCAGGGACCGGCACTACAGTGGGCTTTTTTGTTTTATTTTTGTTGCCCTTGGCCGCCTCCCTTCTACATGAAAAAAATAGTAGTAGGCTGACAAAATTATACCTTTCTCTCTCTCTCTCTCTCTCTCTCTCTCTCTCTCTCTCTCTCTCTCTCTCTCTCTCTCTCTCTCTCTCTCTCTCTCTCTCTCTCTCTCTCTCTCTCTCTCTCTCTCTACATTTTTCACCCTGTCATCCATTTATGTATTCATTTACAATCTATCATCCTCCTCCTCCCCTTCCTTTCTTTCTTCCACACTCGACACTGCGTCTACATAAACACTACAATGATTTGCTCTTCACATGCATGTATACACTTTGTTCAACACTCTTTATTTCCCTTCGATCTGTTACGGACTACCTGCTGGGGAAGTGAACGTTTGCTAAATTCACACCTACACACACACACACTACACACTACACAAACAGACCGTTGCTGGGGCTAAAGTGACTGCTGCCCCACTACAAAATATCAAAAGATCCTCCACTCATAGACTCACTCACTTCTCCTGGGATGTGTTTTTATATGTATACTGCTTATTATTCGTCGATTTTACACAGATTCAGAAATTTATGTGGGGATTAAGATAGTACAGACTTTGGCCATAAATGTTCTCACCTCCATAGACCCTTCCTAATGTCAATAAAGTAGTCTAATCACATCCAAATACGTGGTAGAAATGTGTCCCAATACTGAAGGGCTTCATTGACAGATTCAAGTCATTAACACACTGAAATTCGTTGCTTTCTCTGCGTGACTGTTTTCCGAGGTCACAGAATGAATTAATGAAGTTCTCATGACTTGTTCACTCACTGGTAATGCAGAGAACATTTAAATTGCCACTAGAGGAGTAGAAATGTTAGAAATCACGCGTGTGTCTTATTAGAGCTATTTGAGTGTGGTGTTAGTGCAGTGCTGAAGTGTTTTACAGTGTTCTGCCTTTGTATTGTTCTTGATTTATTTGTTTTTTCACTCACGCTACCTTTTCCATTAACAATAGTAAAGTAACATATCAGGTTTTTTTCTTTCTTTTCTCCCAAATTTTGTGTAGCCTTTTAAAGAACATGGTGCCCTTTCTCTTCTTTTTTTTTATTTCTTTCTTTTATTTCTTTATCTGTTTACCCTTTTTTTTTGGAGAGGGGGGAGGGGGTAGGGATAGAGCTAACTTTGGCTTCTATATTTATCATCACATGTCTCCACTTACATTCAACCTTGGTACCATTTCATTTATTTATTTATTTGTTTATATATCTTTTATTATTATTATTATTATTATTATTATTATTATTATTATTATTATTATTATTATTATTATTATTATTATCATTATTATTATATCTACTGTTTCGCCAAATTGAACTTCGTGTGGAGAGGAGAGGAGAGGAGAGGGGAGGGTAGGGGAGGGGGGAGCTTTCTTCTGTGTTATCTCGTCTTTCCCACTAATGGCGTAAATCAATCACTCAAATACCTTAGTGAGGACATCAGTGCCCGTATTAACAGAGATTCTTAAATAAGTTACTCTTTCTTAGACGAATTCCTAGTCTTAAAATCCATGTTAACCTGGTGAAATTGGTGTTGTACTTTAGCCTTTATCTCATCAGCAGTTTCAAATTTATTGGTGATGAGATAATGGCTAAAGGGTAAGATGGATTTCAAGAGTAGAAATTCGTCTAAGTAAAAGTTGCATGCTTAAAAATATTTGTTAATGCGAGTCTTGGTGCTTGGAATTCTTTTGTTTTACTTTTATATTCAACCACTCCATTTTCTCTCCTCCTCCTCCTTCTCCTCCTCCTCTAATTACTAGTCTTTGTTTTGATGTGCCCCTCCCTCCTCTAACCCTCATCCTCACCTCCACCCCCAGGAAGGGACCCCGGCGGAGCAGGGGGCATGGTGTTGGGAGCGTGGTGACCCCCTGGACCTGACCGTCAACCAGCCACTGATAATATGTGCCTTGCGATGCTTCACTCACTCTTCCTGCCGACTGTTCACTTTTGACGGTCAGTAATGGAGCTTATTTCACTATTGTTCCTCTTCTTCCTTTCCTTCTTCCTCCATCTGATCAAACTTCTCTCCTCTACCTTTCTAATATCTTTTTTCTTCCCAATAGTATCATACAGTTCTTGCTGCCTCCCACAGTACATTCCCCCATAGCACAATTACAATACAATGCAATTTGACGGTCAGTAATGGAGCTTATTTCACTATTGTTGCTCTTCTTTCTTTCCTTCTTCCTCCATCTGATCAAGCTTACCTCCTCTGCCTTTCTAATCTCTTTTTTCTCCCCAATGGTACCATACAGTCTTTGCTGCCTCCCACAGTACATTCCCCCATAGTACAATAATTACGATACAATTTTCACCCTTCCAGCGGGGCAGTGTCAAGGGTTTGGTAGCTCTGCGGTGGTGAAGTGCGAGGAGAGTGTGAGCAATGAAGGGACAGAGTACAGGAGGAGGGAGAGGAAGCGAAGTCTTCTTAAAAACGTGACAGCCTCCTCTAGTGTGACTGACCATCGAGTGGTGTTTAATGTTCTGGTGAGTGTGTGTGTGTGTGTGTGTGTGTGTGTGTGTGTGTGTTATTGAACTTTTTTTAATGAGGAAGAGTGCGTATGTTTGTGTGACTGCAATACACAAACTCTTTATCTATTTTTAGTGCTAACAGTATGTTCAACTTACTCATTTTCGTGGTTAATTTTATCTATTCATTCATTTTTGTTTTGGTCATTAGTGAAGGTTGTGAGTGACGTTTTCACTCACTGCATTCTAAACTGGTAACTTTTGTGTGACCTTGAACTTGCCGGGGATTCCCTCACTTGCCACATCACGGGCTCTCCCTCTTTCTCCAACCCCGCTCCACCTCCATACTCCTTACCTCTGTTTCTACCTACATCGGTGTATTTCCGAAACTATTTCCTAAATCAATTTTGTTCCACACCACCGTTGAGGTAAAAATTGAGCGGTACTTTTGTTCATAATATGAAGGTTTTCCCCATTCTAAACGTGGTATTTGAGCCCAGAAGTGCAGTTCTGCCGTTACCTCCCCATTACTTCACTCACCATCAGTCCTGACGCCCTCACACACACACGCACACCGCGTAGTGTAGTGGTTAGCACGCTCAGGACCAACACATACATGTGTTGGTTCTGTGTTCGCCTAGCAGCAAGTAGGTACGGGATGTAACTCGAGGGGTTGTGGCCTCGCTGTCCCGGTGTGTAGTGTCTGATGTGGTCTCAGCCCTACCCAAAGATCGGTCTACATGAGCTCTGAGCTCCCTCCGTAGGGAAAGGCTGGCTGGGTGACCAGTAGGCGACCGAGGTGAATAACACACACACACACACACACACACACACACACACACACACACACACACACACTGTGTGTGTGTGTGTGTGTGTGTGTGTGTGTGTTAAAATTATATATGTATGGAGAGGAAAATAAAAGTCAAATAAAAAGATGAAATTATATCAAATTGGCAAGAAAATTAAAAATTACTTACCTTACCGAAGTCCCGAATCAAAACGTTCCCCAAAACTCACCTGAAAAGAATAAATACATAGGATTAATTTCAAAACTAATAGAGTTTAGTTGCTGGCGATTTCAAAATATTCTACCAGGACCATACTGATTCATTTGCGTGTGACAGGAGGGAGACGGTTATGTAAAGATTACCGGAAGTAGAAGTATGTATGTTAAAGGAAGAATATGAAAGAAGGAGAAAGAAATGGAAATTTTGGGGAAAAAATAAAAGTTATTTCATGAAAGAAGAAAAGGTGATTGTAAGGTAAAAAAAAAAAAATAAAAATAAAATAAACTAGAAAACCGAAATGAGAAAGTTAAGCGGAAAAACGAAACAAAAACAACAGTACAACATATTGAAATATTACGAAAACAAAAGAATATTTTGAAGAATTATGCATGCGAGAAATGGAATGACAAACATAGTATGTACATGTTTCTGGTTACTGTAATAATGACAAAGGATAAATTGTTGATGTTAGGGTTGTAAAATAAGTAATGATAATAATAGGAATAATGATGGTGATGATGGTAAATGATATGTTAGTGATGAAAAAGAATAGTAGTAGAGCAGCAACAACAACAACAACAATAACAACAGCTATGATTATTAACTACTACTACTGCTACTACTACTACTACTACTACTTCTACTTCAACTACTACTACTACTACTACTTCAACTACTACTACTACTACTACTGCATCAGGAACAACGTCACTAGAGAGCGGGAGGATTCAATCTGGCGGACCTTGTATCTGTTGGTCCTGGGTGAACAGGGGCTTCATACACATTAAGAGGCTTGCCCACTTCCCTCGCCGCGCCCGGGACTCGAACCCGGGCCCTCTCGGTTGTGAGCCGAGCGTGCTAACCACTACACTACACTGTGTGTGTGTGTGTGTGTGTGTGTGTGTGTGTGTTCGCGCGCGCGTGTGTGAATGGTAAAGAAATGGATAGATAGACTAAAAAGTTCAAATCACCAGGACCCGATGAAATATATCCCTGAGTACTTAAGGAATGCAAAGAAAGTGTTAGTGAGCCGTTAGCAGCAGACTTTAGGAAGTCACTAGACTCACGTGAGGTTCCAGAACTATGGAGACAAGCCTATGTTGTGCCGATATTTAGAAAAAAAGGATAACACACTTTCATCTAATTATAGACCAATCAGCTTAACTTCAGTTGTAGGGAGCTTAATGGAATCGATAATAGCGAAAAAAAATCAGAGAGTATCTAGGCAAACATAATTCGATCAATCACTCTTAACGTGTATTCACAGGAGAAAAGTCGTGCCTTACAAACTTGTTGCGTTTTTTATAGTAAAGTGTATGAGGCAATAGATAACGGTGAGAGTTATGACATCACGTACTTAGAATTTAGTAAAACATTTGATGAAGTACCCCATAAGAGGCTCTCTAAAAACGTTATGGCGCATGGGATAGATGGAAAGATATTATGATAAAAGCATGGTTAAGCGATACGCGTCAGAGAGTTGTAATAAACAGCTGTAATTCAGAGTAGGGTGAGGGAATTATTGGAATGTCACAGGGAGCAGTTTTAAAGCCACTGTCATTTTTAATATATATTAATGATTTGGATAGTGGAATTAGCCGTGACATTAGTAAATTCGCGGACGATACGAAAAGAAGTAGAATAATTAGGTAGGATTCCGATGCCTTCGCTTTGCAGGCAGACTTGGATAGGTTGAATGAATGGACAGACAAATGGTGAATGCATTTTAATATTGATAAATGAAAAGTACTCATTGTAGGTAGAGGAAATCCACAACATAGGTACACGATAAACAACGATGCCCTGTTGGGTGCAGATTACGGAATATATATATATATATATATATATATATATATATATATATATATATATATATATATATATATATATATATATATATATATATATATATATATATATATGAGTTAGAGATAGCCCTGATGTTAGTCTACGAAAACAATGCGTTGAAGCTAGAAATAAAGCAAATAGAGTACTAGGTTACATATATAGGACTGTTAAAAGGAGAAGGCCAGAAGTTATATTACAGCTGTATTTGGTCAGACCGCATTTAGATTATGCGGTAAAATTCTGGTCTCCACATTATAGGAATGATATAGATGTAACAGGATTGGAACAAAGGAGAATTTTTAAAAGGATACAAGGGCTGAGGAACATTTTGAACAAAGCCAGGTTAAAAGTAATGAATTTGCATTCCTTAGAGAAGTATTCAAGCGGTATAGGGGTTACAAAAAAGGAGATAGTAGCAAGGCTCTTAGGATCAATAATCAGGATAGAAACAGAAATAACGGGTTTAAGCATGAGATATTTAGGTTGAGGAGACAAATAAGAACGAACTGGTTTTCAAATAGGGTAGTTGACGAGGGGAACAGACTAAATTATCATATTGTTCGTGCTCAGACATTGGGGAGTTTTAAAAAAAGATTGGACAAGTTTATGGATGAGAATGATAGGTTGAAATAGTAAGAAGTGTTCACACAGGGACTGCTACGAATACGTTTAACGGCTTCTTGCAACTTCAATGATTTTCATATGTTCTTGTGTGTGTGTGTGTGTGTGTGTGTGTGTGTGTGTGTGTGTGTGTGTGTGTGTGTGTGTGTGTGTGTGTGAGCGTGTGTGTGTGTGTCAGAGAAGCATGCTGTTGGGAATAAAAGAAGAATAGATGTCGTAAAAATAAGGGTAGAAAATAGCAAAACCTGCAACACTACTGCAATGAGAAAGTGGCTCAATACAGTGAGTTAGAGGAAAAGACGGAAAGCTTTTCATTCTAATTTGTCTAAAAGAACGGTATGGGTGGAACATCATCCTCCTCCCCACCTCTTTTACATGTAAAGTGTACTCCATACATGGAGAGATAAGACCCCTACATCTGCGTTTTATGTAGAAAGGTTAAGATTTAACTATGTTGGAAGAAATGTTGCCATAAAAATAGCAGTAAAAATCAGCGAGGTCAGCATTATTACTTTGGTGAGAAAGAGATTGAATACATTCAGTTAGAAAAAGAAGAGTTGATAGGATGAAAACTTTTTATTATGGTCTGTATAAATGATCAGTATGTGTGGAACATCATCCCGCTCCACCACGCCTCTCATGTGTGGAGCACACTCTATACATGGACAAATAAGGCCACAGTACAAAGTTAGCAGATTGGGGGTATATGAGAAAAGCTAGGGAAGATGACACAAAAGTCAGAGGAGATAAATTCATAGAAGCTTTCTTAGATTATAAGTATTCTGATTTACTACCAGAAGGATTGGTCGTCTAAGAAAAGACATGGAAATGTGCAAGGAGGTATCATCGGCGTAAAAGTAAACAGGACAAAATGGTTTAGAAGATCAATGATGGGTAATGGAAAGAGAGCGGATGAGAGGATAGAACACCATTTTTAAAAGATTTAGAAGAGCAACAGTGACCGTCTGTCACATCAGGAATAGAAAATAAAGAAATGAAACTTGAGATGAAATTTCAAAGAGAGAGATAGAAGCCATAGAAGGATAGATGGAAAATCAAAACTTTGTTATAGAATCTACAAATGTTTTTCAACATATGAAAGGCAACTTGCTCTCGTGCCCACATTCGTTGAATCTTCTGAGTTTTCCACCATCTGGCTTTGACTTCAGAGTCACTCTCTAACTAAATTGTTATGTGTTGTATATCTCTCGCCTAACTCCTCTGACTATAGAAAAATCTTTGTCTATCTAACTTCTAAGGTGGAGCACATTCCGACTCTCCACATTTGCGGAGCTCTCCATTCTTGGAGACTTCAATGTTTACCACCAGCTTTGGCTTTTCTCTCCCTTCACTGACCATCCTGGTGAACTTTGCCATCCTACATGATATAGAGCAACTGGTTGCAAAACTCTACTCGTATTCCTGACCGTCTTGGAGGCAAGTCCAACAGCTTGACCTTTTCCTAACTTTTAATCCTTATGCTTATGCTGTTACCCTTTTCTCCCCGTTGGACTCCTCACAATCTCATATCTGTATTTTGTCCTATATCTCCAATCCCTCTCCTCCAAAGCAGAGGTGTCTTTGGCGTTTTGCCTCTGCTAGTTGAGGAGACCTGAGGAGGTATTATGCTGATTTTCCTGGGAATGGTTACTGCTTCCGTATCAGGGACCCGTCCCTGTGTACTGAGCGCATAACCGAGGTGATAGTGTCTGGCATGGAGGCGTACTTTCCTCAATCATTCTCTTGAACTAAACCTTCCAAACTCTGGTTTAACACGGCTTGTTCTCGTGTTATCTATGATAGAGAGGTGGCCCAGAAAAGGTATTTGAGCCTTCCATCACCTGAGTCTCATGCGCTTTATATTTCTGCCCGGAATCATACCAAGTCTGTTCTTCAACTTGCCCAAAACTCCTTCATCCATAGAAAGTGTCAAAATCTTTCCAGATCTAACTCCCCTCGAGACTTCTGACATCTAGCCAAAAACATCTCCAATAAGTTTACTTCTTCATCTTTCCCTCCTTTAGTTCAACCTCATGGCACCAATGCCATCTCATCTATCTCTAAAGCTGAACTCTTCGCTCAAACCTTTGCTAAAAACTCTACCTTGGATGATTCTGGGTTTATTCCTCCCTCTCCTCCCCCCTCTGACTACCTCATGCTACTTATTAAAGTCCTTCGTAATGATGTTTTTCATGCCCTCGCTGGCCTAAACCCTTGGAAGGCTTATGGAGCTGATGGGGTCCCTCCTATTGTTCTCCGAAACTGTACCTCCATGCTTGCACCTTGCCTAGTCAAACTCTTTCAACTCTGTATATCTACATCTATCTTTCCTTCTTGCTGGAAGTTTGCCTACATTAAGCCTGTTCCTAAAAAAGGGTGACCGTTCTAATCCTTCAAACTACCGTCCCATTGCTTTAATCTCTTGCTTATCTAAAGTTTTTGAATCTACTCTCAACAAGAAGATTCTTAAACATCTATCAATTCATAATTTTCTATTTGATCGCCAGTACGGCTTCCGTTAAGACCGCTTTACTGGTGATCTGGCTTTCCTTACTGAGTCTTGGTTATCCTCTTTTAGAGATTTTGGTGAACATTTTGCTCTAGCTTTAGACATATCAAAAGCTTTTGATAGAGTCTGGCACAAAGCTTTAATTTCCGGACTACCCTCCTACGGGTTTTATTCTTCTCTCTGTAACTTCATCTCAAGTTTCCTTTCTGATCGTTCTATTGCTGCTGAGGTAGACGGTCACTGTTCTTCCCCTAAATATATTAACAGTCGTGTTCCTCAAGGGTATGCCCTATCACCCACTCTCTTCCTATTATTCATTAATGATCTTCTAAATCAAACTTCTTGCCCTATCCACTCCTATGCTGATATACCACCTTGCACTTTTCTACATCTTTCCATAGACGACCAACCCTTCAGGAAGGACACACCTCACGCATGGAAGCCTCAGAACGCCTAACCTCTGATCTCTCTAAAATTTCTGATTGGGGCAAAACAAACTTAGTGTTGTTCAATGCCTCAAAAACTCAATTCCTCCACCTATCAACTCGGCACAACCTTCCAAAAAACTATCCCCTCTTCTTCAATGACACTCAACTGTCCCCTTCTCCTACACTGAACATTCTAGGTCTATCATTTACTTGTAACCTAAACTGGAGACTTCACATCTCTTCTCTAGCTAAAACTTCTTCTATGAAGTTAGGTGTTCTGACCTATCTCCGCCAGTTTTACTCACCTCCCCAACTGCTAACTCTATACAGGGGCCTTATCCGTCCACGTAAGAAATATGCTTCACATGTTTGGGGAGGCTCCACTCATATAGCTTTATTAAACAGGTTAGAATGAAAAGCTTTTCGTCTTATCAACTCCTCTCTCTAACTGACTGTCTTCAGCCTCTTTCTCATCGCTGCAATGTTGCCTTTCTTGTTCTCTTTTACCGGTATTTCCATGCTAACTGCTCCTCTGATCTTGCTAACTGCATGCCTCCCCTGCTCCCGCGGCCTCGCTGCACAGGACTTGCCTCTTCCTCTCACCCTTATTCTGTCCATCTCTTTAATGCAAGAGTTAACCAGTATTCTCAGTCTTTCATCCCTTTTTCTGGTAAATTCTGGAACTCTCTCCTTTGTTCTGTATTTCCACCTGCTCTATGACTTGAACTCTTTCAAGAGAGAGGCATCAAGACACTTATCCCATTCTTTTGGCTCACGAATCTGAACTTTCCCAAGGACTGGCACTTCAGTGGGCTTTTTTTTTTTTTTTGCCTTTGGCCGCTTCCCTTCTACATGAAAAAAAAAGAAAAAAAAAAGATATTTACATTTCTTAAAAAGGAGAACGAAGACTCAAAGATCACTAGTAGAAGAGCCTTGAGGGAGATAATATTTGGTATCAGATAGAACATAGTGAAGTGATAGATATCTAAATATATTCTTGTTGAGAATAGATTATAAAAAAATCTTTAAGAGGATGGAGATTTAAACAATAGGACAGTATTTTGAAGCATTAGTTTTTGAGAACAGAGGAAGTACCACATTAAGGGCTGGATAAACAGTTATGCATTCCCTAAGTCATCAAGAAATGCAAATATGCTAAGAATTATTTACTAAACATTGGAAATTTATTATGTATCTTAGAAGCTAAGAACTATCTTGGAGCAACTTGAAGTTTCGAAACCCAAAAATTTAGTGTTTTTCCGTTCTAAATGCTAACGAAGGATTTAGAGTGTTGGGCAAAATATGAGTGAGAAGAAGGAAGTCTTGTGTGGCGAGGCCGCAAAAGGAAGGGAGGTATACAGTTAGCAAGATCACATAACTTAGTTAGAGAGTGACTGTGAGAAGTATTTAGTTGATGGAAAACTTACGAAATTCATGAGTACGGGTACAAGAGAAAGCCAATTTGTTTTGCACATAGAAAGAGCATCAAGTTTTTTTTCTTTTAACAGAAATGAAGATAAAAAAAAAAGGACGAGATAAGAAAAGGGCTAACGCTATTCACATAGAAGCAACATCCAACTTTGGAAAGAGAATGACGATAAAGAAAAGAGGAAGGGATAAGAAAGTTGGCTGCCACAGACACCTGTGTTTCAGAAAGTAATAGACGATGAAATTTAGAACAGGAAAGGGTATATTCTATATATTGAAAAACCGGATATAAAACACGGAGAGCTTCAGAAGTTAATAAAGAAAAAGTTAGTGTCAAGACCATTCATAGAGTAATCCAACCTAGAAACTTCCATTGTCACCTACCCAGAATAAAATTTCGAAGTTGGCGTTGGAATCACCATGTATAAATATCAATATATAGTGAATGGTGGATGTGTGAAATCAGTGCATGTAGTTTTTTGTGAAGGACCACAGTCGTCTTTAGAGGCTAGCCTGTGATTACCTCTTTGTTTTGTAAGACACAAAAGGGAATCATTAGTTTGGTCATAGTAATTTTCGTAATGAGTTAGTTGTACCACCTGATACAGTGCATTATACTTCACTGGAAATATTTATAGTTTTTGTAGATGTCTACCGCTTTTTTCTTTGTGTAACAAATAATTAAAGTAAATGTTAAAAAAATATTGAGCAGATTTCCAGTTGTACACTTATTTGTTACCTAAATATTCTGAACAATACATCAATAAATTTCGGTATGTTTGTTAATTACCGTTTTAATCTGTATCAACTTCAGATTTCAAGTTATTCAGATTTATACTGGTATAGAATAATTTCTCAGATGAATAATACCTAGACTGTGGCACTGTAACACAATTTATATTAATCCCTTATTAATTCACATCACATTTAATACGGTAACGCTCTTTTGTATTTATTTGAGTGTGTATACAAGTAATGATTGATATCCTCTTATTTCTGATATGAAATTTTGCCATAAAGATTATAACAAAGGGAACAGAAGCAGAGATCTTAGGACAAGCTGCCAGGAGAGAAATGGGAAGGAACTATTGCTGTAATAAGACAAATTCTTAAATTTTGTCTGAAAATTGGTGCTATTTCATAAAATTCTTAAATCTGAGTTTCGGTATTGGTCTAATGTTATAAGAGGATAGATTGAGTCACTAAAAGGAAGTGTCTCAGAAAACCACTGAATCTTAAATTTCTCAATTTCGAGTTAATAATGCAATCTTTTTTTTTTTTTTTTTTTTTTTTTTTTTACATTTGTCGATGAAAAAAGATAATTTATCATACATTTTATAAACATATGAACGTATAGAATTGTGTGTGTATGTATAAACAAAATTCATCAAGCGTAAGATGCATGCATTTTGTTTGCCTCAGTTTACGGGCTTGTGCCCAGCTGACCCGATCCTTCCACAAAGCAGCACCTCATTTTCTACCCCTGTTTTTTCGTTGTTAACAAGACAAAAAGAATCAATACAGGAAACCCAGCTGGACTCATGAAAATACCTACCTTCCTCAAACAGTGTGTATTATATATATATATATATATATATATATATATATA
>CM035209.1:4689052-4705212 GCA_020233015.1 Callinectes sapidus | reverse complement strand
AACATCATCCTCCTCCCCACCTCTTTTACATGTAAAGTGTACTCCATACATGGAGAGATAAGACCCCTACATCTGCGTTTTATGTAGAAAGGTTAAGATTTAACTATGTTGGAAGAAATGTTGCCATAAAAATAGCAGTAAAAATCAGCGAGGTCAGCATTATTACTTTGGTGAGAAAGAGATTGAATACATTCAGTTAGAAAAAGAAGAGTTGATAGGATGAAAACTTTTTATTATGGTCTGTATAAATGATCAGTATGTGTGGAACATCATCCCGCTCCACCACGCCTCTCATGTGTGGAGCACACTCTATACATGGACAAATAAGGCCACAGTACAAAGTTAGCAGATTGGGGGTATATGAGAAAAGCTAGGGAAGATGACACAAAAGTCAGAGGAAATAAATTCATAGAAGCTTTCTTAGATTATAAGTATTCTGATTTACTACCAGAAGGATTGGTCGTCTAAGAAAATACATGGAAATGTGCAAGGAGGTATCATCGGCGTAAAAGTAAACAGGACAAAATGGTTTAGAAGATCAATGATGGGTAATGGAAAGAGAGCGGATGAGAGGATAGAACACCATTTTTAAAAGATTTAGAAGAGCAACAGTGACCGTCTGTCACATCAGGAATAGAAAATAAAGAAATGAAACTTGAGATGAAATTTCAAAGAGAGAGATAGAAGCCATAGAAGGATAGATGGAAAATCAAAACTTTGTTTTAGAATCTACAAATGTTTTTCAACATATGAAAGGCAACTTGCTCTCGTGCCCACGTTCGTTGAATCTTCTGAGTTTTCCACCATCTGGCTTCGACTTCAGAGTCACTCTCTAACTAAATTGTTGTGTTGTATATCTCTCGCCTAACTCCTCTGACTATAGAAAAATCTTTGTCTATCTAACTTCTTAGGTGGAGCACATTCCGACTCTCCACATTTGCGGAGATCTCCATTCTTGGAGACTTCAATGTTTACCACCAGCTTTGGCTTTTCTCTCCCTTCACTGACCATCCTGGTGGACTTTGCTATCCTACATGACATAGAGCAACTGGTTGCAAAACCCTACTCGTATTCCTGACCGTCTTGGAGGCAAGTCCAACAGCTTGACCTTTTCCTAACTTTTAATCCTTATGCTTATGCTGTTACCCTTTTCTCCCCGTTGGACTCCTCACAATCTCATATCTGTATTTTGTCCTATATCTCCAATTACTCTCCTCCAAAGCAGAGGTGTCTTTGGCGTTTTGCCTCTGCTAGTTGAGGAGACCTGAGGAGGTATTATGCTGATTTTCCTGGGAATGGTTACTGCTTCCGTGTCAGGGACCCGTCCCTGTGTACTGAGCACATAACCGAGGTGATAGTGTCTGGCATGGAGGCGTACTTTCCTCAATCATTCTCTTGAACTAAACCTTCCAAACTCTGGTTTAACACGGCTTGTTCTCGTGTTATCTATGATAGAGAGGATGCCCAGAAAAGGTACTTGAGCCTTCTATCACCTGAGTCTCATGCGCTTTATATTTCTGCCCGGAATAATGCCAAGTCTGTTCTTCAACTTGCCCAAAACTCCTTCATCCATAGAAAGTGTCAAAATCTTTCCAGATATAACTCCCCTCGAGACTTCTGACATCTAGCCAAAAACATCTCCAATAACTTTACTTCTTTATCTTTCCCTCCTTTAGTTCAACCTCATGGCACCAATGCCATATCATCTATCTCTAAAGCTGAACTTTTCCCTCAAACCTTTGCAAAAAACTCTACCTTGGATGATTCTGGGTTTGTTCCTCCCTCTCCTCCCCCCTCTGACTACCTCATGCTACTTATTAAAGTCCTTCGTAATGATATTTTCCATGCCCTCGCTGGCCTAAACCCTCGGAAGGCTTATGGACCTGATGGGGTCCCTCCTATTGTTCTCCAAAACTGTGCCTCCGTGCTTGCACCTTGCCTAGTCAAACTCTTTCAACTCTGTATACCTACATCTACCTTTCCTTCTTGCTGGAAGTTTGCCTACATTAAGCCTGTTCCTAAAAAGGGTGACCGTTCTAATCCTTCAAACTACCGTCCCATTGCTTTAATCTCTTGCTTATCTAAAGTTTTTGAATCTACTCTCAACAAGAAGATTCTTAAACATCTATCAATTCATAATTTTCTATCTGATCGCCAGTACGGCTTCCGTTAAGACCGCTTTACTGGTGATCTGGCTTTCCTTACTGAGTCTTGGTTATCCTCTTTTAGAGATTTTGGTGAAACTTTTGCTTTAGCTTTAGACATATCAAAAGCTTTTGATAGAGTCTGGCACAAAGCTTTAATTTCCAGACGACCCTCCTACGGGTTTTATTCTTCTCTCTGCAACTTCATCTCAAGTTTCCTTTCTGATCGTTCTATTGCTGCTGAGGTAGACGGTCACTGTTCTTCCCCTAAATATATTAACAGTCGTGTTCCTCAAGGGTATGCCCTATCACCCACTCTCTTCCTATTATTCATTAATGATCTTCTAAATCAAACTTCTTGCCCTATCCACTCCTATGCTGATGATACCACCTTGCACTTTTCTACATCTTTCCATAGACGACCAACCCTTCAGGAAGGGCACAGCTCACGCATGGAAGCCTCATAACGCCTAACCTCTGATCTCTCTAAAATTTCTGATTGGGGCAAAACAAACTTAGTGTTGTTCAATGCCTCAAAAACTCAATTCCTCCACCTATCAACTCGACACAACCTTCCAAAAAACTATCCCCTCTTCTTCAATGACACTCAACTGTCCCCTTCTCCTACACTGAACATTCTAGGTCTATCCTTTACTTGTAACCTAAACTGGAGACTTCACATCTCCTCTCTAGCTAAAACTTCTTCTATGAAGTTAGGTGTTCTGACCCGTCTCCGCCAGTTTTACTCACCTCCCCAACTGCTAACTCTATACAGGGGCCTCATCCGTCCACGTAAGAAATATGCTTCACATGTTTGGGGAGGCTCCACTCATATAGCTTTATTAAACAGGGTAGAATGAAAAGCTTTTCGTCTTATCAACTTCTCTCTCTGACTGACTGTCTTCAGCCTCTTTCACATCGCTGCAATGTTGCCTTCCTTGTTCTCTTTTACCGGTATTTCCATGCTAACTGCTCCTCTGATCTTGCTAACTGCATGCCTCCCCTGCTCCCGCGGACTCGCTGCACAGGACTTGCCTCTTCCTCTCACCCTTATTCTGTCCATCTCTTTAATGCAAGAGTTAACCAGTATTCTCAGTCTTTCATCCCTTTTTCTGGTAAATTCTGGAACTCTCTCCTTTGTTCTGTATTTCCACCTGCTCTATGACTTGAACTCTTTCAAGAGAGAGGCATCAAGACACTTATCCCATTCTTTTGGCTCACGAATCTGAACTTTCCCAAGGACTGGCACTTCAGTGGGCTTTTTTTTTTTTTTTGCCTTTGGCCGCTTCCCTTCTACATGAAAAAAAAAGAAAAAAAAAAGATATTTACATTTCTTAAAAAGGAGAACGAAGACTCAAAGATCACTAGTAGAAGAGCCTTGAGGGAGATAATATTTGGTATCAGATAGAACATAGTGAAGTGATAGATATCTAAATATATTCTTGTTGAGAATAGATTATAAAAAAATCTTTAAGAGGATGGAGATTTAAACAATAGGACAGTATTTTGAAGCATTAGTTTTTGAGAACAGAGGAAGTACCACATTAAGGGCTGGATAAACAGTTATGCATTCCCTAAGTCATCAAGAAATGCAAATATGCTAAGAATTATTTACTAAACATTGGAAATTTATTATGTATCTTAGAAGCTAAGAACTATCTTGGAGCAACTTGAAGTTTCGAAACCCAAAAATTTAGTGTTTTTCCGTTCTAAATGCTAACGAAGGATTTAGAGTGTTGGGCAAAATATGAGTGAGAAGAAGGAAGTCTTGTGTGGCGAGGCCGCAAAAGGAAGGGAGGTATACAGTTAGCAAGATCACATAACTTAGTTAGAGAGTGACTGTGAGAAGTATTTAGTTGATGGAAAACTTACGAAATTCATGAGTACGGGTACAAGAGAAAGCCAATTTGTTTTGCACATAGAAAGAGCATCAAGTTTTTTTTCTTTTAACAGAAATGAAGATAAAAAAAAAAGGACGAGATAAGAAAAGGGCTAACGCTATTCACATAGAAGCAACATCCAACTTTGGAAAGAGAATGACGATAAAGAAAAGAGGAAGGGATAAGAAAGTTGGCTGCCACAGACACCTGTGTTTCAGAAAGTAATAGACGATGAAATTTAGAACAGGAAAGGGTATATTCTATATATTGAAAAACCGGATATAAAACACGGAGAGCTTCAGAAGTTAATAAAGAAAAAGTTAGTGTCAAGACCATTCATAGAGTAATCCAACCTAGAAACTTCCATTGTCACCTACCCAGAATAAAATTTCGAAGTTGGCGTTGGAATCACCATGTATAAATATCAATATATAGTGAATGGTGGATGTGTGAAATCAGTGCATGTAGTTTTTTGTGAAGGACCACAGTCGTCTTTAGAGGCTAGCCTGTGATTACCTCTTTGTTTTGTAAGACACAAAAGGGAATCATTAGTTTGGTCATAGTAATTTTCGTAATGAGTTAGTTGTACCACCTGATACAGTGCATTATACTTCACTGGAAATATTTATAGTTTTTGTAGATGTCTACCGCTTTTTTCTTTGTGTAACAAATAATTAAAGTAAATGTTAAAAAAATATTGAGCAGATTTCCAGTTGTACACTTATTTGTTACCTAAATATTCTGAACAATACATCAATAAATTTCGGTATGTTTGTTAATTACCGTTTTAATCTGTATCAACTTCAGATTTCAAGTTATTCAGATTTATACTGGTATAGAATAATTTCTCAGATGAATAATACCTAGACTGTGGCACTGTAACACAATTTATATTAATCCCTTATTAATTCACATCACATTTAATACGGTAACGCTCTTTTGTATTTATTTGAGTGTGTATACAAGTAATGATTGATATCCTCTTATTTCTGATATGAAATTTTGCCATAAAGATTATAACAAAGGGAACAGAAGCAGAGATCTTAGGACAAGCTGCCAGGAGAGAAATGGGAAGGAACTATTGCTGTAATAAGACAAATTCTTAAATTTTGTCTGAAAATTGGTGCTATTTCATAAAATTCTTAAATCTGAGTTTCGGTATTGGTCTAATGTTATAAGAGGATAGATTGAGTCACTAAAAGGAAGTGTCTCAGAAAACCACTGAATCTTAAATTTCTCAATTTCGAGTTAATAATGCAATCTTTTTTTTTTTTTTTTTTTTTTTTTTTTTACATTTGTCGATGAAAAAAGATAATTTATCATACATTTTATAAACATATGAACGTATAGAATTGTGTGTGTATGTATAAACAAAATTCATCAAGCGTAAGATGCATGCATTTTGTTTGCCTCAGTTTACGGGCTTGTGCCCAGCTGACCCGATCCTTCCACAAAGCAGCACCTCATTTTCTACCCCTGTTTTTTCGTTGTTAACAAGACAAAAAGAATCAATACAGGAAACCCAGCTGGACTCATGAAAATACCTACCTTCCTCAAACAGTGTGTATTATATATATATATATATATATATATATATATATATAATATATATTATATTATTATTATATATATATATATATATATATATATATATATATATATATTATATATAAGGTAGGTGGATTCTTTCCAAGTGAGGAGTGAGTGCCTTCTACCTCCCATAGCTCACTCCCCACTTTGTCTCTCCTCATCTGTGCCTCCTCTTCCTCCTTTTTGGGCAGCCAGGGTTCTTTCTTTCCCACAGGGATATCAATGTCCCTGGCCATGGCTGACCTAGCTGGTTGGGGTGGGGCTTGCAACCCCTACACGTAAAAACATCCACAGCCACAAATAATATTAGAGGCAAAGGTCGGGGTAGGGGTTATAGGCGCAGGCCAGCCTCTGGCCACTGCCCGGATCCAAGTGTGCTGGAGGGTCCGACCGTGCAGACCTCTCGGGTGCCGAGGCACCAGAGGGGCCTGCCTACCGGTATGACGGATGCAGGGGAAAGCCTGCAGGAGCCCCGTGTCCTGAGAGGGGCGGGAGGACCCCCTAGCCCTATTTCTGATTTTGGGGATGCCGGTGGGGCTGCAGATGTGGCGCCTACACGTTGGACCACTCCTGGGGTGAACCTTCGAAGGGTTCTGTGTGTGGGCTCCTGGAATGTCCTGAGTCTCTCAGAGGATCACCGACTGCCTCATTTATCAGATGAGCTCAATTAGCTGAGAGTGGATATGGTGGGGCTCTCTGAGACAAGGAGGCCTGGCAGTGGCGAGACCAGTAGTAAGGGTTTTACTTACTACTGGTCAGGCATAAGCAATGATCACCATGTCTAGGGGGTAGCCATAGGCGCCTCCAGCAGACTGCAGCCGTCTGTTGTAGAGGTTACTCCGGTTGATGAGTGTATAATGCGATTAAGGCTGAAGCACAGTTTAGGCTTCATGTCTGTTGTTGCAGTGTATTCTCCTACCGAGGTGTGTGAAACTGAAGAGAAGGAGATGTTCTACGCCAAACTCGACTCTTTACTTGACCAGTGTCTCCGTCGTGATGCACTCATTGTCCTGGGCGACTTTAATGCTGTCACTGGCATTGAAAGTGCTGGCTATGAAATATGTGTTAGTCCCCATGGTTCTGGTACCAGAAATGACAACAGCTCTTTCCTTCTGAATTTTGCAAGATCCAGAAGGCTGAGAATTGCGGGTTCCATTTATCAGAAACCAGCGCTGCACCGCTGAACTTGGTATAGCAATGCCGGAGGGGTAGCGAAGGAGATCGATCATATCCTTGTCAGTACTCGTTGGAGGATCCTCCAGAACTGTAGGGTTCTTTGGAGTGCCGAGTTCTTTGCGACCGATCACAGACTTGTTGTTGCTTCACTCAAGCTTCATGTCAAGTCCAGAAAGCCTCCAAGATGTAACCACACTGTGTTTCATCTTGAGAAACTGAAGGACTTGACATGTGCACAACAGTATGCAATGACAGTCTCCAATCGGTTTGGAGTGCTCGACACCCTTGAGGACCTTGAAGAACTATGGGATACCTTCAGACGTGAGACTCTTGAGGCTGCCAAGGAATGCATTGGGGAGCGCCCGAGGTCACGGTGTGGCTTCATCTAGGTAGAAACACTGGAAAGTATTGAGGAGAGTCGCACTGGCAGACTTGCTGGGGACCATGACCAGTACAGGGCTCTGTCATGTAGGACTAGAACTCTCCTGAGAAGAGACAAGGAGAGGTATGTCAGAGGTCTAGCTGAGGATGTCGAGTGTCATTTAAATGCTAATGACCTCAGACCTGCCTATCAAGCTCTGAAGAAACTCCGCTCCAAGTCTACTTCTCAAGTGAGTGCTATCCGAACAGCAGATGGTTGCCTCGTATTGGACGCAGATGGGCAAATGGCTCCTTGGGCTGAGTACTTTGAGCAGCTGTTCACGGTGGATCCTCCAAGCAGACAGCTCCAGACTGCAGGATTGCAGACAATGGATGCCGATCCATCCATTGACGAAACTGCACCCTCCATTGGCGATGTCAAAGAGGCTGTGGCAAAGTTGAGGGCTGGAAAGGCAGCTGGCATCTGCAACATCAGTGCAGAGCTGCTCAAAGCTGGGGGTGAAGCCATGATCTGTGGGTTGCATGCTGTCTTGACTGCTGTATGACATTCAGGTACCATTCCCCCTGACTGGAAGAAGGGGTTGGTCGTCCCTATCTGGAAGGGGAAAGAGGACCGTTAAGACAGCAGCAACTACCGTGGAATAACACAGCTCAGCGTACCAGGCAAGGTGCTTGCCCATTTGCTGCTGATGCAGATCCGCACTCACCTGCTGAAGCATCAGAGACCTGAACAGTCAGAGTTCACGCCCGGTAAGTCAACATTTGACCGTATCCTAGCGCTTCGCCGACCTGAGTTTCGACAAGGAATGCTTGCAGCCCATGGCGATCTCAAGAAGGCATTTGACTCAGTACATCGAGAGACACTCTTGGACCTTCTGCGTCTCCGTGGGATTCTTGCAAGGATTATTGGTCTATTAACTGGCCTGTACTCCGGGACTGTAAGTACTGTGAAGTGTGGAGGAGGCGTGTCCAGCTTCTTCCCTGTGAATACAGGTGTGAGGCAGGGCTGTGTGCCTGCTCCATCACTTTTCAACACATGTATGGTTTGGGTACTAGGCAGATTTGTGGAGCAAAGTCATTGTGGAGCATCTGTTGGCAACACTGAGATTACAGATCTTGTTTTTGCTGATGATGCAGCAATCTTCACTGAGTCACTGGAGGTTCTGGTAATGGATCTAGAGGCACTGCACGAGGAGGTGAAGCCCTTGGGACTCAAGGTTTCTTGGGCGAACCAAGGTCCAGGTGTTTGGAAGGGTACTGGATGAAACAGTACGGTTTGTCCATGCGTGTGGCGAGGTCATTGAGATCTTGAAAAACTTCACATACCTTGGTAGTGTAGTACATAACGATGGTGGGTTGAGCCATCTAATACCAGTGCCTGCTGTCTTGACTTTGGTATTAAAACAGCCATACACTGCGCATACACTAGGCATTGCTTACGATTCACCTTTCCTGTATTCCACACCTGGCCGTACTAACTCAGCCAAGCTACTCAGGTCAAGGTGGCGCGCGTGACGTCACGCTAAGCTACCCCCCCATCCGCGACCTCACCAATCTGGCGGACCTTGTATGTGTTGGTCCTGAGCACGCTCAGCTCACAACCGAGAGGGCCCGCGTTGAGTCCGGGCGTGGCGAAGCAAATGAGCAAGCCCTTTAATGTGTATCTAGCCCCTGTTCACCCCAAGGATTCTAATTATAATAATATCCTTGGTTCACCCACACAACAGCAAGTAGGTACAGGATGTAACTCAAGGGGTTGTGGTCTCGCTGTCCCCGTGTGTAGTGTGTGATGTGGTTTCAGCCCTACCCGAAGATCGGTCTATGAGCTCTGAGCTGCTCCGTAGGGAAAGGCTGGCTGGCTGACCAACAGGCGACCGCGACAGTGAATTACACAGTAATTCACTGTCGAGGTCGCCTGTTGGTCAGCCAGCCAGCCTTTCCCTCTTGAGTGAGCTCAGAGCTCATGCAGCAGTGAATTAAACACACATTGTGTGTGTGTAATTCACTGCTGCAGGCTCCCCATATGGCCAGCTTCACTGTCAATGTAAGAAAGTAATATATAACGCAAAGAAGTACTTCTTGGGAGAACGGACGGTGAACTGTGGAGACGTGGCAACAGTGGAAGATCACCAGTAAAGAACCGCGCACAAAAGCAGCCATTTTAGATTACAGCGAGTATAGTGGACATTTTTTTTCTTTTCGCTTTACGTTGCTTTTGAATAGTAACCTTCCTAAATAAAAACGAAAACACAGCCCTTTTAGCATCCTCATGCTTCCACCAGACGCATGTACCGTACGAATGGCCGTCATTCCTCTTCTGCCCCTGCACGGTGCCTGAGTCAGGGGCGTGGGTGACGGTGGACCTGGAACACACATATGACATTTCACTCATCCAGGTGACTCTCTCGGAGGGAGCCAGAGAAAACTACTACGAAACCGTCAGTGTCTTTGTGAGTATTTGTGTTGGTGTGACTTGGTGGTGGTATTTGTCAGTGAGATGTATGTCCTAGGTATTAATAACGCTTTGTCCTCTCACCATGACTATTTTCCAAGGCCACAAATATGATTAGCGGGATTTTCAGAGAGTGCTTCTTCAGATAATATTGTAGAAATCTTGTAATTCTGCCGCTGGAATCGTAAAAACATCCTCAGAAACGCTTTGTTCTCTCACTACTACTATTTTCCAAGGTAACAGAAATGACTAGTGGAGTTTTCAAGAGTTTCTTCAGTTGATGATGCAAAAGTCTTGTCATTTTGGCTTTAGAACCTTAAAAACATCCATAGAAACGTTTTGCTTTCTCACTACGACCATTTTCAAGGTTAACATAGATGGCTAGCGGGGTTTTGTAGAGTATTTCTTTAATTATTAATGTAGGAATATTGTCGCTCTGCTTCTATAACCTTAAAAATATGTTTTTTTTAAATAGTGGAGGTGAAGCACAAAAGTATTTAAGAATACAAACCTTACTGTATATAGATAGATAATGATAGTAATGGTGATAATGATAGGGTAGTGATAATAGTAATAATAGTAATGTTTTTATTATAATAGTGGAGAACTGGTCAACTCTTATTGTATATAAATGATAATAATAGTGATAATGATAATGGGGTTTGATGAGTAGTGATGATAGTAGCAATTATAATGTTTTTCCATATATATATATATATATATATATATATATATATATACGTATATGATGAACCAAAAGAGACAGAAACAGTTGAAAAAAAGAAAAAAAAGATAAGAAAAGACCCACTTCGTTGGCAGTTCCCTTAATGGTTGTGTTGAGTGAGTAAAGGAGAACCATTTCAACAGGTGGGCGATGGAGGCAACACTGGTGACCCCCTGGTAGCAACGTCCCCACATGTTGACAGAACGCCTTATGAAGTGGTCAGATATTATGGTAAGCTGTACTGGTGTGTCTTGATGGATTGGTTTTGCCTGTTTTTTTTGTGTGTGTGTGTGTGTGTGTTTGTTTGTTGTTTTGTTTTTTTGTTCTTTTGTTTTTGGTATTATTATCTTTTTTGTGTGTTGTTTGATTGTTTTTTTATTCTATTTTTTAGTTTTGTTTATATATTTGTTTGAATTCCTTTACTGTTTTGTCTCTTTGTTTTCTTTATTGTTTTATATTTTTCTCTGTTTTTATTGTTTTTTTTTCTCTTTATTGTTTTGTGTATGTGTTTGTTTTGAGGTTTTTTATTGTTTTGTCTTTTTTTTACTATTTTGTTTATATGTTTGGGTTTCTTTACTGTTTTGTCTATTTGTTTGTTTTCTTTATTGTTTTGTCTTTGTTTGTTTGGGTTTTCATTGTTGTTTATTTTTTGTTTGTTTTGCTTGCATGTTTGTTTGAGTTTCTTTACTCTATTGTCTTGTTTGTTCTCTTTATCGTTTTATCTTTATTTGTTTGGATTTTTTATTGTTTTGTTTTTGTCTTCTTTACTATTTTGTGTGTGTGTGTGTGTATATATATATATATATATATATATATATATATATATATATATATATATATATATTTAAAAAAAAATTATTTAGTTTTCTCTATTGTTTTGTTTATAGGTTTGTTTTTCTTTTTTGTTTTGTCTGCATGTTTGTTTGTTTTCTTTATTGTTTTGTCTGTATGTTTGTTTTTTTCTTTATTGTTTTGTCTCTATGTTTATCTTTTCAGTTCTTTTTTTTATTTTTCATTCTCTGCTTCCTCATCTTCTGTTTGCTGTAATTGATTTTGTTTTATCATGTTCATTTTGTCTATATTTTCATTTTCTCCCCTTCTCCTCCTCCTTTGCCTCTTCTTTCATTTTCATCTCCTTTTCCTCCTCGCATTTTTTCTAATATCTTCATAAAAAAAAATATATATTGTTTCGTTTCTTCGTGTGTTTGTTGAACTTTCTTATTCTTCTATTTCTGCCCCATGTCCTCCCTTCCATTGTTAATGGTAGTAGTAGTAGTAGTAGTACTAGTAGTAGTAGTAGTAGTAGTAGTAGTAGTAGTAGTAGTAGTAGTAGTAATAGTTATAGCATAGTAAACTACATTTGCTATAGATAATTATATACGAATATTCTGACGTATTTATCTAATCTCTCTCTCTCTCTCTCTCTCTCTCTCTCTCTCTCTCTCTCTCTCTCTCTCTCTCTCTCTCTCTTCCCCGGCAGTCGCGGCACGGGGTAGATACGTCACACTGCAGCAGAGTGAACAGACCCACTTCTGCATGTGTAACCTCGAGGTGTTCTAAAGAGTCTGAGAAACCCCACTTGTACCCCTCCCCCTTCCCTCGACTAGACACATCAGTACCCTTCCCTTCTCAGTCCCCAGTCAACCTAACCTAACCTAACCCACCACACACACCTGTCGCCACCAGATATACCAGTACCTTTCCCTTTTAGTTCTCCAGTCAACCTAACATAACCTAACCTTACCTAACCAACCTCTCTCACTCCCCAGTTAGCCTAACCTTACCTAATCGATCCTTGAGGTGTCCTGAGGAGTCTGAGGGAGCCCACCACAAACTCAATAAACAAATCGAACTAGACAGATCAAATTTACAAGTTTGATGAATGTGGTGGTGGACTAATACAATGCGTCAATCAAACACTAGTAACTTTTCACGTGTGCTTTCTGTGTTGTAAACTTTGTGTTGAACTGACTGCACATTTTTTTGGTGGCTCATTGGCAACACTGAGACCAATTATAATAATAATATGAAGGAAGTTGCAAGAGGCTGTTAGACCCATTCATGACAGTCCCTATGTTAACACCGCTGCCAAATTCCAAATATGATAATCCATAAACTTGTCTATTCTTTTAAAACTCCCATTGCCTCACCGCTAACTTTATGATCATTGAGTCCTATTCCCGCAGTGTCTGGAAATGAACGGATAAGAAGACATCCCTTCATTTGATTCCCTTGGTTCTTGCAGTGTTTTGAAGTGTAAGGAAGAAAATATAATGTTAGTAAAACGGACACATATGGACGGTTTAGAGCCGGCCAGCCCTTGCTGCCTCTCTCTTGAAGGACTACCGGTCCACAAACGTACCTGGACGGATACGCCGTTTCTAGTCCGTTAGGGGACCGTTGGTAGCTCGAGAAGCAGCTGCAATCCGTTATTACCCATACCCATAAAGACTTATGGGTGTTATTTACTTCTCTTAAGGGAACGGATACGACAGTCTACATCTGCCACTCTCTCTCTGTTTATTCAGGAAAACAAACTTACAAGTCATTCTCAAATGCTACACGCTCAGCAATTTACATCAATATAATATATATATATATATATATATATATATATATATAGTGCGTGTATGTTTTTTGTGTGTGTGAAAGATGTGTATGAAAAGAGGCTCAGCCGGTATATGTATCTGTTTGTGAAAAGAATGTGCGAAGTAGAAATGATTGGTGTTTCTTGGAAGAGAAATAAATGTATGGAGAGAGTTACCCTTAAAAGATTAAGAGAATGGTATAGGAGAATGGTGGATCTTGAGGTGCACACTACATTAGTGCCTTTATTAATTTTCTGCTTTTTTTATGTAAGAAGGGAGTTTTGCCAAGGGCAAACTAAAAGACTTAAGCTTCCAAACACCCTTCCCTCTAGCCTGTCCACACCACCATCACTCTCAAATTGGTGTTGTACTTCACCTTTCATCTCATCACCACCTTCAAACTGACTGCTGACAAGATAGTAAAGTAAAACACCAATTTGGGGAGGATAAGATGAATTTCAAGAGTAAGGATTCACCTCAGAAAAAAGATACAACTTTAAGAATCTCTGTTAATACGACCACTGACTTCCATCTCCCCTTCACACCACCACCACCACCACCACCAACACCACCACCAGCAAGCCAGTCCAGACCCTCCCCTTCCCTACTTCCCCCTCTTCAAACCAGTCTAGACCCTCTCCCTTCCCCCTTCAAGCCAGTCCAGACCCTCCCCTCTCCCCCTCTTCACCTCTTCCCCCTTTCCCCCCCTTCAAGCCAGTCCAGACCTCCCCCATTCCCCCTACATTTCCTCCACCTTCTCCTTTTCAAATCATCGCACTTCCCCCTTTCCCCCTTCAAACCAGACCCTTCACTTCCCCCTTCCCCCCCTTCAAGCCAGACCCTCCACTTCCCCCCTTCCCTCCCTTCCCCCTTCCCCACACCACCTGCATGAAGCGCTCCTGCTGCTGTGTGTGTGTCTTGAGGATGTCCCTGATCTCGGAGACGGCGGTGGCGCAGGTCTCCAGCATGCCAAAGGTCTGCAGCTCCATCTGTGAGGCCTCCAGGGCTTCCACGGCAGACTTGCAGGACAGCTGGGGGGGTAGGTCAGGGCGGCCGGCTGAGGTCACCGTGTCTGGGCCAAGGTCGCTGTCCTCTACCGCCCCCCACCACCGGTCCCGGGCACGCTGAGCCGCCCGTCGCCCTCTGCAGGGTAGTTCTTCAAGGTTAAGTGTTGACCTGACCTAGCCTAACCTAACCTGGTGTCCTCTGCAATGTATTTCTTCAAGGTTAAGTGCTGACCTAACCTAACCTAAGCAAATTGCCACCAGTACCTTCCTCTCTTCTCTATTTCTTTTCTTCTCTTCCTTTTCTATCTTTAATTTTTTACTTGTTCCTCTACTCTCCCCTTCACCTTCCTTTCCTCTTTTATTTATCCACCACCACCACCACCACCACCACCACCACCTCTTCTCAATTTCCTTTTTTTTCTCTTCCTATTCCATCATACTTTTTTTTTTTTTACTTTTTTTCTACTCTCCCCTAAACCCTCCTTTTATCTTTCATTTACCTCACCACCACCACCCCCATTACCTTCCTCTTTTCCTGGGCGGCTCCCCTGTGTCAGCCTCCGTCTTGCACTTGTCGTCAGCCTCTCCCTGGACCCCCGGCATGGTAAGGGCTTCTGTCTCTGCAGCGGCCGTGAGGGGACTGGGCAGACTCTCGTGGCTGTCGACGTCCCTTGAATCAACACCGGGTGGGGACAGCTTCTCGATCTTCTCCTTGCGCATCAGAGGAACGATCTGGTCCAGGATTTGAAAGTACGGCCACTCAGGACTTGCTGTGGAGTAGCCTCCCTTGATGTCCTGTAGGAGGGAAGGATTTGCAGCTTAATATTGGTATTTGTTTTCTCTATCTCTCTCGTCATGGCTGGTTTTTCAAGGTTAGAATGATTAGTGGGGTTTTCAAAGTGTTCTTCCTGTTATTAATGTAGAAATTTTGTCATTCTTCCCCTGGAACTATTAAACACCTTAAAAACCGCTTTGTTCTCTCTCACCACAACTGATTTTTTAAGGTTAATTAGATGATTAGTGGGGTTTTCAGGAGTGTTTTCTTCTGGTAATAATGTAGAAATTTTGTCACTCTGCCTCTAAAATTCCAAAAATACCATTGAAAATGTTTTGCTCTCTTACCACGACTGATTTTTTAAGGTCAAGTAGATGATTAGTGGGGTTATGAAGAACGTTTTTTTTTTGTTAATAATGTAGAAATCTTGTCACTCTACCTCTAAAATTCCAAAAACTACTTTTAGAAATGCTTTGGTCCCTTACCATGACTTTTTTTCAAAGCCACATAGAATTAGATTTAGAGTATTGCAAGTTATCTAAAATCAACGATAATGCTAAATAAATACATTTCCTTTTTGTGTTGATAGAATTTGTATTGTTGATATTTTTGTTTATTTGTATCTCTCTCTCTCTTGTGTGTGTGTGTGTGTGTGTGTGTGTGTGTGTGTGTGTGTGTGTGTGTGTTGGTGTTTTGTGTATATCAATATATACAGTGAGTTCTTTACTTAACCCCTTCAGTACTGGAACTTTTGCCTTATACAACTCATTGGTGCGTCCTAAACTCGAATATTGTGTACAGTTTTGGTCGCCATACTATAGAAAAGACATTGAAAAACTGGAAAAAATACAACGTAGAGTCACTAAAATGATTCCGAGATTGAAAAATAAGACATATGAGGAACGACTGAATGAATTAAATCTATTCAGCTTAACAAAGCGCAGGATAAGAGGAGACCTAATCGAAGTTTTCAAAATTTTTAAAGGATATAGTAATCTAAACGTTAATAAGTATTTTAACATTGATAACACAAATACAACAAGAAATAATGGTTGCAAAATTAAACCTAAGCGCTTCAAATCTCCCGAGGCTAAGTACTTTTTCTTTAGCCGAGTTGTTAACATCTGGAATAAGCTGCCCTCTGAAATTGTAAACAGCAGCTCTATTCCATCATTCAAAATCAAAATTGATAAATACTTAAAAGCAAACCCCCACCAAGCTCTCTTCTTGTCTGAATAATCTTAACACGTTCTCCTATTAATGTCATGGTTTTTGTGTCTCTTTTATTTTTCAGATAGACATGTAGAGTTCACCATTGTAGGGTGAATAGCAAAATTTCCTTTCATCCTTTCCTGTGAAAATTCCATGCCAGTTTTTCCATACTGCATTGTACTTTTCCAAACTATTTTCCATGCCAGCGAAAGCTGGAGGGAGTGGTGGGTG
>CM035209.1:4662726-4674361 GCA_020233015.1 Callinectes sapidus | reverse complement strand
GTATAAATAAAAGAAGAATTAATAGGTTTTTTTTCTTTCAATGGTTAATGGCCACTGACATATACTTTATTACAAATATTCATAGATTTTTTTTTTTTTTAGTCTTCTTTTTTATTGAGATTTCTTTAGAAAAACAGTTTAAATTAATACTAAAATAATGATCATACCACCAACAACATATTTTCAGCTTTTCTTTCCTGATTTCCTTTTCTTTCCTTCATATTCCCTAGTTCTTTCTTTCTTTATATCTAATTTCTTTTTTTCCTTTTTTTTATTTTGTCTTCACTTTCCTCTTCATTTCCTCATACCACCAGCTTATTTTCATCTTTTTTTCCCTGATTTCCTTTTCTTTCCTTCATATTCCATCATTCTTTCTTTTTCTTTCAAATGTCCCTTTTTTCCTTTTAATTACTTGTTACTTCACTTTTTCCTTTCTTTCCTTACAACTCCTGCATATTTTCATCTTTTTTCTTTATTTATTTCCTTCTTTCATCTTATTTCATCATTCTTCCTTTATTTTCATATCCACTTTCTTTATTTTACTTGTTACTTAAATTTTCTTCCCTCCTTCCTTATTTATGAGTATATTTTCATTTTTTATTTTTATTTTCTTCTTTCTCCTTATTCCATCATTCTTCCTTTCTTTTTTTCATATTTACTTTATTTAACTTACACTTTTGTCCCTTTTTTCTTGCTTATTTATCTTATTTGTACACATTTCTCCTTTTCCTTCCATCATTTTCTCTTTACATTTCCCCCATTTCCTTCATTCCCTCTCATTCTTCTTCCTTTTCTCTCTCATTTATCTTATTTCCACACATTTCTTCTATTCTTTCATTCAATTCCTTCATTTCCTTATTCATTTCTTCATTCTTCTATTCATTCCTTCCTTCCTATTCTTCCCCTCTTTTTCTCTCTCTTATTTACTTCAAATTCCACACATTTCTTTTATTCCTTCATTTTTCATTCTTTCATTTCATTCTTTATTTCTTCATTCTTCAATTCCTCTATTCCATCTTCATTCTTCCATCCCTTCATTCCTCCCTATTCCTCCCCCTTTTTCCCTCATATTTACCTCATCCACACACATTTCCCCTTCAATTCCTTCTATTACTGCCTCTCCACATCTCCTTTCCTTCCATTCCTTTCCATTCTCCCTCACTCAACCTTCCCTCCCAAAACACTAACACTCCACCATATCTCCCTTATTTTCCACCCTACATTTCCTACAGGCCAGTGATGGAGTCTGTTAGTTCGGTCGGCTCCACCAGAGGGCTCTCACACCCCTGCTGCCGCTGCGTCAAGGCACTCATGAGGTTCTGCTGGGAGGTCAACAGCTGGCCTTGCTCTTGGTGGGTGTGGGTGGATGGGTCTTGTCGTAGCTTCTCACCCCCGTAGCTGCTTCCTGGAGTGAGGCCTGCTTGGGTAGGACAGGTTTAGTTGGTGTGTGTTTGCTGTGATATGAGATGATTAGTAACTGGTAAGGTTTGAGATAGGTATTAATTCTTTTGCTGTGATAAGAGGTGATTAATAATATCGATAATGTGTGAGGTCTTTATCAACTCTTTCGCTATGATAAGAGACAATTAATAACATCGCTAGCAATGCATGATATCTATTTTAACTCTTTTTCTGCAATACAAGACAATTAACAACATGACTAGCAATGCATGAGATCTATATTACCATCTGTGAGAAAGGAATGCATGAAAACGATAATATTTTCCACTTTGTACTCCTTCACTACAGGGACACACTTTTACCACAAGTTTCTGGGTGTGACTGGACGATTTTATTGACAGCGACAGTGTGGAGTGACGTACGTACCTAGAGGTGGTGTGTGGGTGTCCTTGGTGAGGTGGGTGAGCAGGTTGATGAGTGTTGCATTCTGGGAGGACACTGTGTTCAGCACCTCCTTCACTGTGCTGCTGTGGGTGCTGACTGTCTGCTGCAGGGTCTGGGAATGGCAGGAGTGAGAAATTGTGTTAGTTTGATTCATATTTCCTTCCATCATTATCTTTGGTTCCTAACCAAACTCCACCTTCTCCCCTTCAAACCCTCGCACTTCCCCCCTTCCCCTCTTCTCCACCTTCCTCTCTTCCCCACTTCAAGGATTCCAGAACCCCCTTCCCCCTTCCCCCCTTGAAGCCAGACCCTCCACTTCCCCCCTTCCCTCCCCTCCCCCTTCCCCTCTCATCACCTGCATGAAGCGCTCCTGCTGCTGTGTGTGTGTCTTGAGGATGTCCCTGATCTCGGAGAGGGCGGTGGCGCAGGTCTCCAGCATGCCAAAGGTCTGCAGCTCCATCTGTGAGGCTTCCAGGGCTTCCACGGCAGACTTGCAGGACAGCTGGGGGGGCAGGTCAGCACGGCCGGCTGAGGTCACCGTGTCTGAGCCAAGGTCACTGTCCTCCACCGCCCCCCACCACCGGTCCCGGGCACGCTGAGCCGCCCGTCGCCCTCTGCAGGGTAGTTCTTCAGGGTTAAGTGTTGACCTGACCTAGCCTAACCTAAGCTGCTATCCTCTGCAATGTATTTCTTCAAGGTTAAGTGCTGACCTAACCTAACCTAAGCAAATTGCCACCAGTACCTTCCTCTCTTCTTTATCTCTTTTTTTTCTCTCTTTCTATTATGTCACTACTTTTTACTTGTTCCTCTACTCTTCCTTTCATCTTCGTTTTTTCCCTTAATTATCTCTTCATTTACCCCACCACCACCACCACCACCATCTCTCTTCTCAATTTCCTTTCTTTTCTCTTCCTATTCCCTCATTCCTTTTCAATTATGTTTCTACTCTCTCCCCTTCACCTTCCTTTTCTCTCTCCTTTACCTCACCACCACCCCCACCACCACCACCACCACCACCACCTCTTTTCAACTTCCTTTCTTTTCTCTTCCTATTCCATCATCCTTTTCTTATACTTCTTTTCTACTCTCCCCTTCATCCTCCTTTCCTCTCTCATTTACCCCACCACCGCCACCACCACCACCCCCATTACCACCACCTCTTCTCAATTTCCTTTCTTTTCTCTTCCTATTCCCTCATTCCTTTTTCACTTGTGCTTCTACTCTCTCCCCTTCACTCTCCTTTCCTCTCTTATTTACCTCACCACCACCACCACCACCACCACCCCCATTACCTTCCTCTTTTCCTGGGTGGCTCCCCTGTGTCAGCCTCCGTCTTGCACTTGTCGTCAGCCTCTCCCTGGACCCCCGGCATGGTAAGGGCTTCTGTCTCTGCAGCGGCCGTGAGGGGGCTGGGCAGACTCTCGTGGCTGTCGACGTCCCTTGAATCAACACCGGGTGGGGACAGCTTCTCGATCTTCTCTTTGCGCATCAGAGGAACGATCTGGTCCAGGATTTGAAAGTACGGCCACTCAGGACTTGCTGTGGAGTAGCCGCCCTTGATGTCCTGCAGGAGGGAAGGATTTGCTGGTTAGTGTTGGTGTTTGTTCTCTCTCTCTCTCTCTCTCTTGTTATGGTTGGTTTTTTAAGGTTAGAGTGATTAGTGTGGTTTTCATGTTTGTTCTCTCTCTCTCTCTCTCTCTCTCTGTCTCTTGTAATGGCTGGTTTTTCAAGGTTAGAGTGATTAGTGGGGTTTTCAAAGTGTTTTTCTTGTTAATAATGTGAAAATTTTTGTCATTCTTCCCCTGGAACTATTAAATTATTATTATTATTTGTTCTCTTACCACGACTGATTTTTTAAGGTCACTTAGATGATTAGTGGGGCTTTCAAGAGTGTTTCCTTCTGTTAATAATGTAGAAATCTTGTCACTCTGCCTCTAAAATTGCAAAAATACTCTTAGAAATGTTTTTGCTCTCTCCATGACTTTTTTTTATCAAGGCCACATAGAATTAGATTTAGAGTATTGCTTGTTATCTAAAATCAACAATAATGCTAATAAATACTAATCTCTCTCTCTCTCTCTCTCTCTCTCTCTCTCTCTCTCTCTCTCTCTCTCTCTCTCTCTCTCTCTCTCTCTCTGTCTGTCTGTCTGTCTCACCATATATTTTTGAAGCAGATTGGACCATTTCTTCCTGGCCTGGGTTGGGGAGATGACGTTTCTCAGACCAAGCTCATCTACAATGCGGCTGAAACAACACAACACAGAGAGGTGAGCTTAGAAACAAAACACACTTAAACACACACACACTTATTCACTGATTTATTTACTTACACTCATACTAATAATACAAGAAAGAGGAGCGTTAAGACACACACTTATTGATTTACTTTACTTTCTTAATTATTTACTTACACTCATACTAATACCACAAGAAAGGGGAATTGTCAGTAACAGAAGGAAGATAATGTGTTTGTGAGTGTATGAGCCTGATATATGGATAGGCAGAGTGTACTAGAGGAAGGGATGAAAGATTAAGAGCACTGGTTAACTCTTGCATTGGAGAGGTGGACAGAAAAGGAATAAGAGAAGGAAGAAAAGTAAGAAAAAAAGAAAGAAAGAAAAATAAGTGTCCAGAGTGTACTAAAGAAAGGGATGAACGATTGAGAACACTGGTTAACTCTTGCATTGGAGAGGTGGACAGAATAGGAGTAAGAGAAGGAAGAAAAGTAAGAAAAAAAGAAAGAAAAATAGAAAGAAAGAAAGAAAATAAGTGTCCAGAGTGTACTACAGAAAGGGATGAAAGATTGAGAGCACTGGTTAACTCTCGCATTGGAGAGGTGGACAGAATAGGGGTGAAAGACTGACAGCACTGGTTAACTCTTGCATTGAAGAGGTGGACAGAATAGGGGTGAGAGAAATAAGCCCTTTGATCTGTTACTTATGAGCATGGGGGTGTGGTGTGGTGTGGTGTGGGGGGGTAAGGGGTGTATGTAGTGTGATGGGGAATGGTGGGGGGGTCAGGGTGGGGAACCGGGAGTGTGGGGAGTGTGTGGGGGGGGGATTGTAACTTAGACCTCAGAAAAAAAAAGAAATGGGACAGGAAATAATGGTATATATTTCAGGATAGGTTAGGTTAGGCTAGGTTAGGTTGTTAGGTTAGGTTAGGTTAGGTGTGGCATTCTATCCTGTACCATTTGTTCTTGTTCCCATTTATTCCTACCCCATTTTTTCTGGTCCCATTTATACCTATCACATTTATTTCCAGTCCCATTTATTTCCTGCATTAGAGTGGCTTATTAGTAGGCCTTCCCCCATACAAGAGAGTGGCTTACCTATAGGCCTTCGTATATTGGAGTGGCTTACCTATAGGCCTTCCCCCATACAAGAGAGTGGCTTACCTATAGGCCTTATGATATTGGAGTGGCTTACCTATAGGCCTTCCCCCCATACAAGAGAGTGGCTTACCTATAGGCCTGATGATATTGGAGTGGCTTACCTATAGGCCTTCTCACATTGGTGTTTCCTGCCGTTGAACAAGTGGCGCAGTTTATATCGCAGCTGAATGAACTCCCTCGTTGACTCGTCCGACCCTGAGAGAGAGAGAGAGAGAGAGAGAGAGAGAGAGAGAGAGAGAGAGAGAGAGAGAGAGAGAGAGAACATTATGAACACTTTTTTTATGCTTATTCCAACCTCAAAAATAGACACATTATTTTCAAGGGCACAGTGCTGGATGGATATTAATAAACTAACACAACTCGAGGTGAATGAGAAAGAGAAAGGCTTATTAACAATGCACTAACACTGTCCTTCATTAACCACACGTCACTTAAACACGCAAAAACAAAACAAAACAAAACAAAAAAGATAAATGATTCCCTTTTCTTTATCCTCCACCAAAGTGTTTATTACTCTGATTTACATGAAAGTCCGTCAATAGGAAGGAAAAACGTGAATTACAATGGTTTCAGATACGTTTTTCAATAAGCACCGTACACGTTCATAACAAGCGACTACTTAACCACCAAATGACGAATAATGAGAGGACTAGACAACTAAAAATCACTCTTTATTACTACGATTAAACCAAAAATAAGGAAAAAAACAAGAATAGCAACTCCTCTCTAATCATTGACATAACCTTACAAGATGATACAGTAATTAGAGAAGTAGACAGCGAAAAATCACTTAATATTACTGCCATTAGACCGAAAATAAGGAAAAAAGCCAAGAACAATACTTCCTTTCTAATTAGAGAACTAGACAACGAAAAATCACTGAATATTACTGCCATTAGACCGAAAATAAGGGGGAAAAAACCCAGAATAACACCTCCTTCCTAATCACCGAAACCACCTTACGAGATGACACGGTAATTAGACAACTAGACACCTAACAACCACTCATTTAACACCACAAATCACACCCACCACAGTACGCTACGCCACAACACCACCACCACGCCTCCCTTCACCACCACCACCACCACCACCGCTCCTCCCCCCCTACCCTCCCCCTCCCCCCCCCCTTAACAATGGCAGGAAGACATCTCGTAACACCAAGACATCTTTGCCTAACTCCACCTTATTTCCCCCCCCTCCCCCTCCCCCCTCCCCCCCAGGCCGGCCACTCACACTTGACACCGGCGTTCATGGTGCGTCTGGGTGGGCCGGGGGGCGTGCAGGGGCGTGGCGGGGGGCGGGGGGGGCGGGGCAGGCGGAGGCAACACAGTGCTAGAAGTCTTCGTGGTAGTGCGTGGCCCGAGGGTTGGTTTGTTGACGTCGGTTAGTTGGTGGTGGTGATGATGCCGCCGCCACCACCACCACCACCACCATCACCACCATCACCACCATCACCACCTTTGTGTATTTATTATTATATGTATGTATGTGTGTATAATGTGTGTATGTCCAATAAACCTGTAAGAACAATAACCACCACCACCATCGCCATCACCACCACAACCATTCCTAGCCCATTATCCTCTGGTTTTCTTTTCTTTTTCTTTCTTTTCTTTCTGCCTTTCTCTTTCTTTCTTTTTTTCAAGTAAGAGGGGAAACTGAAAGGTGTTTGTTAGTTTTTGGTTTTAGTGCCGCCACCACCATCATTCATAGCTCGTTAGTCTCTGTTATTCTTTTCTTTCTTTTCTTTCTTTCTTTCTTACGTAAGAGGGGGAACTGGCTAAAGGAAACTGAAAGAATCATGTCTCCTCTATCTATATTTCCCCTTCCATTCAGCAATCAGAAGAGTGTAATCGTGTTTCCTCTTTCTCTTCTCTTTTCCAATGCTGTGAGCTGCATCCTAGTTAGGCTTTCCTCATAAGGCAAATCTTACAATTCTGGTGTCATCTTTGTTGCTGCTCTCTGCACACGTTCCAGCTTCCTTATATGTTTCTTCTCATGAGGTGACCAGATCACTGCTGCATATTCCAGCCTCGGTCTTATTACAGATGTAATTATCTTCCTCATCATTTCTTTATCTAAATATGTGTGTGTGTGTGTGTGTGTGTGTGTGTGTGTTTTCCCTTTAATTAATAACTAAATAGACTCCTAATGGCACTTACCAATCAACAGTACCGAGAAATAATGAAACCTTGACTCGTAACAACCTTTCACCGTCACTTCTGTATCGTCACATGCGTGTTTTGTTACGTTACGAGCAGTTACGCGATGGAGTCCAGAAAATATGAATTGAATAAATAAAAGCATTGATATCGCTGACACTTTGGGCTTTCATTGTCAACTTAAGGACGAAACGGTAACCTTTTTTTTTTTTTTTTTTTTTTTTTTTTTTTTGAGATAGATGAAGTGTTTCGGAGCTTTGATATAGTGCTTCGCTCCCCCTCCTCTCTCTCTCTCTCTCTCTCTCTCTCTCTCTCTCTCTCTCTCTCTCTCTCTCTCTCTCCAAAAATAGTAACGAAGGTTCTTAAGAGTGTTTCTGTTATTAATACTGGAAATATCACGTCACGGTGTCCCTGGAAGTATAAAAACAACCTTGAAAACCCGGGAAGACCTCAACTGGAGCCTTTTCAGCAGAGCAATGGGGGAGAAGAGGGAGGTGAGTTGCAGTGTATTTCCAGACATTTAACTCGATGTGTCTTTAGCAATGTATTGACTCCACCATGAGCGTTCTATCACTCCATTAATACCTAATAGACCACGGAAATGTATTACCATGGATGTTTAATGACTAAAAAAAAGAAAGAGAAAACAAAAATATTATTACACGCGGGAAGGAGATGGCAGCAGCGGTGATGGCGGCGGTGGTGGTAGTGGTGATGGAGGACAAACAGCAGCGTCTCTCGATCTTGTGGTGATAATCTGAACACACCAGCCCTGCCATGGTGTCTGAAGTGATTTTGTGACAGTGGGGTACCATTTCATGACACCAGGCAGCGGCAAGGACACCATACACACCACACAACACCCAGCAACAGGAGACAGTGATGATGGTGGTGGCGGTGGTGGTTGTGGTGGTGGTGGTGAGCTTGGTCCTACTCATTGGTGCTGGAATACTGGTCTGCTGTAGAGAGTAACGCCGCTCGCCACCCCCACACTCCTGCTGCTGCGCCTTCAGGTAAGCTGCACTAACACCTTCATTATAGAACTCGGTAAATCTTAATAATGATACAACTGCATTCCCAAATTGATCTTTCTACATAAGGGAGTAGCGTGTTTGTATCTATTGCGGATGTATGATAGCTAGAGATTAACCTAAATTTCTACATGTTTATGTCATGTTTCGGCTTGGAATGGTTCAGTGATGTCAGTCTTGTTTTATTTGGAATTGTTCAAAGATGTCAGCTATATTTTGTTTATTCTTTTATTTTTCTACTCTTTTTCATCATTACTATTTTTTTATGTCTGTCTTCCTAATAAAAAAGGCAGGTAATGATAATTATCATTATTATTATTATTATTATTATTATTATTATTATTATTATTATTATTATTATTATCATTATTATTTACCTTCCCAACTGTAACAAAAATTTAATGCAAAATCGAGAAACATTTCTCCCGAATTCATGGAATATTGTAAATCGTGTATCTAGCGTAGTGTCAAATTCATGTAATAATACGAGTCATAATAACTATTCACTGAAAACGAAACAACCACAAAGTCTTCCCTGAAAACCATCTTAGTAATGCTTTCGTTCGACAGATGGTGTTTGTATGGTACTGGTGCTGCCCTCTTGCGACTGCCCACACCCCCCCATTCCTCTGTGCGACACGTATACTTACTGCCTGGCTGCTGGTGCGATGGGTGCTGGCTCCATCTCACCTCACCTCACCACAGCGTCCTTATGGTGAGTGTGAGGCTCGTGATAGGGTCTGGGGGGAATTAGTTTACTCTTCACAATCATTAGAGACACAAATACCTCCCTTTTTTCGTGTTGTAATCATTATAGTTACCTACTCAGGCTATATGATTACTACCTCTCTCTCTCTCTCTCTCTCTCTCTCTCTCTCTCTCTCTCTCTCTCTCTCTCTCTCTCTCTCTCTCTTGAAAAGTAAAAATTATGGTGCCAACTTTCAACATTTATTAGGTCATTTAAATCACACTTTCTCAATGGACAATAGTGAGTGGAGGGGAATGCATGGAAGTTTGCACGAGGCGTGGTGGAGGTGTGGGTGTGGTGAATCTATGTGGTAGGAACTGGTGTCGGTGTGGTAGAGGTGAGGAGGAATAGGGAGTGTTTTGGAAGGGATGTGGTGTGGCGCTGTGGTGGTGATGCGGTAGTGGCAGCAAATGGTGATGCATCTCTAGTTGTTGGAATAATGGTGTTGGTAGGAGAGGGAGAGGTAGATGAGGATATTTTCGCAGTACCAGGAATGAGAGGAAGGAAGAACGGGTTGTTTTGTACTAGTTTCGGCAAAATGAACTGCGTGGGTTGGCCGGAATCATTAGTATAGTTTTCCCTTTTAGTACTTGAGATGATCATTCGTTTTCTGTCATTACGAAGAGATGCTTTATGATTATTATGTTGTTTTTCTACTAGTTTAGGTAAGGTGAACTGCGCGGATTGGCCAGAATCATTAGTATAGTTCTCCCTTTCAGTATTTGAGATCATTACTCGTTTTCTGGCATTACGAAGAGGTGCTTTATGATTCCCTTGTATTTCCCTTTCTTTACTATCTATAGATGTAATGGTGTGTAATTCATGACTGTAACTGTTAATAGGATGACTGGTGAGTTGACTGGCTGTATCTGGCGCTGTAGTGTTAAGATTCTGTCTCACAATATTTGAACCCGTATCTGAAGCTTTCAATCTGCGCATCTTTGAATTTCGCGGTACTAGATTTGAATTTCCCACTGATGTATTTGAGTTGCCAGCCTGTAAGTTTGAATGTCTGGCTAATGTACTGCTTGAATCTGATGCTACACTGGAGTCATAAAGCGCCGTATTGGTAGAGAAACCGCCCTGGTTAACCCCCTCCTCTTCTTCACTACTGTAATCATTGGAACGAATTTTGCCACCTTCCTCTTTATCTTCGCTGTGACTTCCCTCGTCCTCGTACTCGCTCCAGGTGGTGTTGTGTGTCTGGTAGTGGCGGTGGTCATAGCCTCCTCTCTCATATCCTTCCTCAATCCTTATTTCCACTATTTTCTTCACTTCCTCCACTATCAGCCGGGGAGCGTGGCGCGGGGCATAGCGAGGATGTGTATGTGTGGGCGCAGCTCGTGGGGCGTGGGGTGGTGGCTGCGTCCTTCCTCCCCTTCCTCTCCTATTGTCTTTGAAGTTTGTGGAGTAGCGCACCTCGTAGGAGTAAGGCTTTGTGGCTCCGGGGAAGTGTCTGGAGTAGCGCATCATTGAGGAGGAAGAATAAGGTTTGGTGGCCCCAGTGACAGTTACCAGGCAAAGAGTCACGCAGGTTGTCAGGAGCGTTGAATCACCAAACATTTTGATCTTGTGGGTATACTAGATGAACAGCAGCTCCCTTCCACGCAGTCTGCAAGGAATAAGTTATGTTTTAGACTGTTAATATTGAGAGCCACACATGCTAAGAAGAGTTGCATCACGAAACTTTTTGATCTTGTGGGTATACTAGATGAACAGCAGCTCCCTTCCACACAGTCTGCAAGGAATAAGTTAATGTTGTAGACTCCTATTGTGTTAATATTCAGAGCCACACATGCTAAGGAGCGTTGAATCAGTAACATTTTGATTGTGGGATATTTGATTATCAACTTCCCATTCACATGATGTCCAAGAAATAGATCGCAGACTGAGAATCTTTTAATAGTTAGAGACATATGCTAACAAGCGTTGGATTACGTATTTTTAACTTTGCGTGATTAGAATATATAATTTTCCCTTCCACTCTTATCTGCAAGGGTCAAAGCACACCTGGAGTATATTATTAACCCCTTTCAGTACTGGGATGCTTTTTTATATTTATTCTGCTTATTATTTTATCGATTTTACACAATTGCCCCAGTACGGAAGGGGTTAAGTATATGGGTGATACTTGACCACTTTCCTATATACACTTAATGTTTTTTTTCTTGTTTTTCTCACTATTATGAGCGTTGAGTGGATATAATATTCATGTTTCATCCGTCTATCACAGTTATTTAAGTCTGATAATAATTTCACCACTTTTTTTTTTCTTTTCTTTTCTTTTTCTCCGAGTCTGTAATGTCTCACTAGTATGTTGCGAAGTTAATAGGTGAGAGTAGTGCAAGGTTGTGTCCTGTGCTCCTCCTCCCTCACTGCTGCTCTGCTGGTTCACGTCTGACAGTGGTGGCAGTGCTGCTCTCTTAACTTAACGCTAACTTGTTGCTAACCC
>CM035209.1:4646111-4661111 GCA_020233015.1 Callinectes sapidus | reverse complement strand
TTTGTTAGTACGAAACACAAACCAAATCACAGGAAAAGTGTTAATTTATCTATTTTTGAATCTGTTGGTGTGTTAGTACGAAACACAAACCAAATCACAGGAAAAGTGTTAATTTATCTATTTTTTAATCTGTTGGTTTGTTAGTACGAAACACAAACCAAATCACAGGAAAAGTGTTAATTGATCTATTTTTCTACCAATGCTTGAATGTTCTTTTGTCTTGCAGATCGTGTTACTGCTGCCCTGCGTGATATCACACAACACAGCTACTCCCATTGCTTCCTGAATCAAGTCAAGCTACATTTTTCACTGTCACTCTATACCTGGTGACATTTTCAAGTAAGGTGTGAGTGGCAGGTATGGAAGATTGGGGAGCTGTATAGAGGGTTAGTTGAAATGGTAGTAGTAGCAGTTTGTCTGTCTATATCTCTTGTACTTGTTTTATTCTCTTTTTCTGTCTTGATTCTGCTGTCTTTCATTTAGTCTTGGGTTTATTTTTGTTTCTCAATCTTACTATTATTTCTTCTCTTCAAAATGGGGTTAAACTTATTTGTTTTTGTTTTTCTGTAATCTTTTAGTGTTTATTTTTTTGTTTTCCATTTATTTTTTTATCTCCTTTCCATTACGTATCTTTTCTTTTTACATCTCCATTTTCTTTTCTAATTTCAAGACCTTTCAAGCTTTTATTTTTCATCACTTCCTCTCTACTTCCCCTCCATTTCCGTCCTCATATCACCAACTACTATTACTAATCAGGTTTTTTGTAACACACTGCATGGAACTTTGCTATAAATTTATTAATAACATACATAAAAATATTTCTATGGGAGGGAGTGCTGGAGTGTTTATTATGTGAGAGGCTGTGGCGAGTGACTGTGGGTTTGTAAACATACTGTGGGTCTGTGGAGAGAGAGAGAGAGAGAGATGCATCATGTTGTGTCTCTAGTAACAATACACACTAACTCCTCTCACCACAGAATATATTATTAAGTAAATCTTCTCACTTATTCTCCAGCACAGCACATTTCTAACACAGGGTAAATAAAGTAACTGTTTCTCTTCCTATCAGCATTCTGGGCCCATAGTAACAGAGAATCTTGAGTATGTAACTTTTTCTTACACAAATTTCTAGTCTTCAAATCCACCTAACCTCCTGAAATTGTTGTCCTTAAGCCATTATCTCATCAGCAGTAAATTTGAAGCTGCTGATGAGGTAATAGTTAAAGTAGAACACCAATTTCAGGAGATTAAGATGGATTTTCAAGACTATAAATTTGTGTAAGAAAAACCTACATGCTTAAGAATTTCTGTTATTACGTGCCCTGGGGCTTAGAACAAACAGCAACACAGAACACATCGCTGGCAAGACACCTCGCAGTCTGCCTTGTGGGTTATTGTTTCTCGTCTCCACAGGAAGGAGTAACGGTGGTGGTGGTGGTTAGTGCAGGATGCGGATAGACTTCCCAGTGAGTTGCAAGAACTCGTCATCTTGAAGGTCCCTCAGTGCATCCTCGTACATCTCTCGTGTGATCATCTGTGGAGAGAAGGGAGTGTGATTATCTTACTTACTACCAGTGTGTTGTTTGTACAGTTGTTTAAAAAGATGAAGGTTAGTATTCTCAAACACTTCTCTGCTTCACCTCCACTATTTCAAAGGGCTTTATTTATATGTACACGAGTTTTTTTAAGGTGTTTAACTAGAAAAACCCTCTAATCATCTCTGTAGCCTCGGGAAATAGTCGTGGTGAGAGAGCAAAGCGTTTCTGAATACTGACCAAATTTGCTTCCCTTTTGCTGTTGGTGACACGAGGAAGTATATCAAGATGTACCAAAATGTATGATAGATTTGAAGTTCCACGACTAAAAGCACTTGTAATAATCTAATTCCATGGGGATCTCTGTTTACCTACTGCAAACTGTATTTTTGTTGGTTATTAGTAAGAAGGCAATCATGTCTTAAATTTGGTACATCTCAAATATACATCCACTTGTCAACAACTAATACTTGAATGAAAAGGAGATTAACCAAACCAGCAAGGGAGGGCTTCTCAGTGCAAAATTTCTCTTGCACTTCAATTCAAAATCACCAGATAAGAATGTTGTTATCTTTCCTAACTTCAAACCATTCAACCTAACTTTATGCACATAACTCTTTTCTGTTAATGTTGGAATATAGAATCAAAATTACTTCACATCCATGCCAGCTTAAGTGAAACATTCCTAGTGGGAGCAAGTCAGAGAGGGAAGAGAAGTAAGAAGCCAGCAAACACTGAAGTCAAGAAGTGAAGGGAAGAAGTAAGAAGCAACAAACATTGAAGTCGGGGAGTGAAGGGAAGGAGCAAGAATCCAACAAACACTGAACGCACCACATCTGACGATTCCTTCATCTCCTGGAACAGCTTCTGGAAATTGAGTGTGAGCACCTTGCCCTTGGCCTGGATCAGTTTACGCAGCGCCTGGGCCATCTCCGTCCTCTTCTTGCGTGCCGCTGAGCTCAGGCCGGTGATGAGGATGCTGACGTCAATCTTACCGGACAGCGGATCAGTGGCGGACTGTTTGAGCGCCTCACGGTGGAGTCTGGGGTGGAGGAGGGAGTCTTAATTGCATTCCTGTACAGTTTAAGTTCCTCAATCATACTAGTTGCTAATAATAATAATACCGAGTGATTTGTGTATTGTAATGAGATAAATTAATAAATCGATGAAGCCAGCAATCTGCAGCACTATAAATCCCATTCCTTAATGTCCAACACAACAAATGAAAAAAATTATATCCCAAAACAATCAAACCAACACACACACACACACACTCACCTCCACGCTTCCTCCACATCCACCACCTCCACCTTGTGTGAGAGGCGCACCTTGGCGTGGGCTTCAGCCAGGCGGATCAGTGCCTCCAACTGGCGAGGGTAGGCGGTGACCTGGCCCCGTCCGCTGCCCACCTTGCGCATGTCCACGTAGGCCAGGATGAGGCGCTGGGAGGCGTTCTCGCTGAGCCGGGGGTGGATGTACTCCCGGGCATAGGCCAGGTAGTCCCTCAGGATGCTCAGGTCCAGCTGCTCCTCCTCGCTGATGCCGTCCGCGTTGTGGTAGAGGGACACCAGGTGGCGGGCCAGGCGGCGGTCGTACACCTCGTCCTGCGGGTCCAGGATCAGGAAGATGAGGTCGAAGCGAGACATGAGTGTGTGCGGCAGCTGGATGTTCTCGATGATGGTCTTGTTCTTGTTCCACTGCGACTCGAGGGGGTTGGCGGCGGCCAGGATGGAGGTGCGGGCGTTGAGCTGGCAGATGATGCCGGCCTTGGCGATGCTGAGGGTCTGCTGCTCCATCACCTCGTGCAGCACTGACCTGCGGGGGAAGGAGGGAACACACTCACCACTCATTGAAGGTTTGCACTGAACACTGACGGTTCATATACAAGTGAGGGACTCTTGGCACCTTTGTCTTCAAGCTTTCACTCAACACAATGAAAAACACCAAGGTGAAAGAGGGAACACACCCACCAAACATAGTGATAAAAAAAAATCTAATCTACTAAAAAAGCAGTTAACAAGACTACACTCTCATCTCAGTACAAACACAGACCAACTTTTTTCTGTTATTTAAGAGGGGAAACGTCACACACACCTTGGTGAGTCATTCATCTTGTCAAACTCAATGAATTCCAATTTATCACTCAACAATGAAAAACACCAAGAAAAAACAAATATCAAATGCAACACAAAGTATTCAATCTAATCTCATAAATATATAATAAAAAAATCTAATATAATCTAAAGTAAAAACCCACATCTCCGTACAACCCCAGACCACTTTTTTTAACGCAGGAGGGGGACGTCACACACGCACACCTTGTTGAGTCATTCATCTTGTCAAACTCATCAATGCAGCAGATGCCGTTGTCCGCCAGCACCAGCGCACCAGTCTGCAGCACCATCTGGCGAGTCTCTGGGTCGCGGGTGATGTACGCAGTGAGGCCCACGGCAGAGGAGCCCTTGCCGCTGGTGTACTGGGAGCGCGGCAGCAGGTTGTACACATACTGCAGCAGCTGAGACTTGGAGGTACCTGGGTCACCACACAGCAGGATGTTCACCTCGGACCTGTAACATCAGTCATATTCTTGGTTCCTTTCTTTTATTTCTTTTTATGTAAGAGGAGGGAAGCTGGTTAAGGGCAACTAAAACAATGAAAATATAAAAAAGCCCCACTAATTTGCCAGTCCCCATAATGTCCAGTGAGTGAAAAGTCCGGGACAAATGTCTTGAAACTTCCCTCTTAAATAAAGTCAGGAAGTTGGAAATATAGGAACAGGTGGGGGAGTTGCAGAGTTTTAGACTTCTTGCTTATTCTTCTGTTGCGTATTTCAATGATAACACTAAAATTTTAACCAATCATTTCAATGCACATTTCAATCAATCCAATCACTTCACATTTCATGGTTTCTTTACTTTTCAAATTGATTTCAGGCTCACCCTACTTTTCTACATACAACATGAATAGCATAACAACACAAAAACTTCAACAAATCCATCCATCACACAAACTCCAATCCATAAACCTAAATGTTAACTAACCAATCAACAAATTTAAACGTTAACTAACCAATCACACAAACTCCCAAAACTTCACTCAACCACTGCACCTAAACTTCAATCAACCAATTAACATGTCAATTTCAACAAGCCCATCACAAAAACTCCAAAAAAACTCCAAAAAAAACTCCAAAAAAAACTCCAAAAAAAACTCCAAAAAAACCCAAAAAAAACTCCAAAAAAACTCCAAAAAAACTTCCCCAATCAACCAATTAACAAGCACAAATTTTAACAAACACACCACAAAACCCTCAAAAACTTCAACCACCCAGTCAACAAAACACACTCCAAACAAACCCATCACACAAACTTCCTAAAACTTCCCCAACCACCCCACCTGAAGTTCCCTCGTCCTGTGTGGCTGAAATTCTTCCTCGTGCCCCCAAAGAGCTGCAGTAGGATGCCCTTCTTGATGTCCTCGTTCTCGTAGATGGAGGGAGCGATGGCCCTGGCAAGGCGCTCATACACATCAGGTTTCTTGGACAGTTCCCGCAAGACTTCAACACGTTCGGGAGTGAAGCGGGGCGTCTCTCTGGGGATTTGAGGAGTGTGGTTAGACTGTGTGCGTGTGTGTGTGTGTGTGTGTGGTGAGATTGTGTGTTGTGGTGAGAAAGTGTGTGTGTGTGTGTGTGTGTGTGTGTGTGTGTGTGGTGAAAAAGTGTGTTGTGAGAATGTTTGTGTGTGTGTGTGTGTGGTGAAAACGTGTGTGATGAGAGAAAGCAGTGAGAAAATGTGTGGTATATAATTTTACAAGTGTGGCAAGAATGTGTGTGTGTGAATTTTGAGTGTGTGGCAATTTTTTTATGATACTTTCACACAAAAACACACACACACACACACACACACACACACACAGACACAGAGACAGCCTCACCCTTCCTCCTGGCCGTGCAGCCGTTTGGTGTCCACCTTACGGAAGTGCACCACGTCGATGTGAGTCTTGTACACACTCTTGAGGTTCCGCACTCTGGGGTTGAGGCGCAGTGGCACGGCACGGTAGATCCCAGTAACTGTCACTCGGTCACCTGGCTGCACCTTGTCCACCAGGTCGTTGTGAGCGTACAGCACCACAGTGTGAGGGGTCTGGCCCGCTGGCATGTCCTCTGTAGGGGGAAGGGAGGGGTTCAGTACACCAGTAATGACTAGAAGTACTTAATGAGGGAAGCTGCAAGAGGCTGTTAGACCTATTTGTGGCAGTCCCTATGTGAACACTTCTGCTTATTTTCAAGGTAGTAATCCAAGGAAAACAAAATAAAGACAAGGTTAACAAGATAAGAATGTAATAAAATGAGAGACCTATTCGTGGCAGTTCCTATGTGAACACCACTGCCTATTTCCACCTATCATCCTCATTCATAAACTTGTCCAGTCTTCTTTTCAAACTCCCTAATGTCTCACCACTAACAATATGATGACTGAGTCTGTTCCACTCATCTATTACCCTATTTTAACAAAAGTTCCTTCCTATTTCTCTCTTAAACCTCAATAACAATATAGACACATACTCAACCCCTTCAGTACTGGGACACATTTTTACCATGAACTTTGAGTGTGACTAAATGATTTGATTGACATCCCACACACACACACACACACACACACACACACACACACACACACACACACACACACACTCAACCCACCTGGACTCTCCTGCAATTTGACCATCTGCTTGTCTGAGAACCTTGACCTGTTGTGGATAAGAGTGAAGGAGTGGGAGGTGTTGCAGAAGGAGCAGACGGTGGGCTCGGCGATGCGGCCTCGATCGATCTCAACGGTGGTGGTGAAGGCGCAGACGTGGCACTTGAAGAAGGCCTCCTGCATCTCCGGGATCAGGTTGGAGGTTCGGATCACCATGCCGCAGATAGTGATGAGCTGGTCGATCTCTGGGGGGGTGGTAGATTATGGGGTTCAATATCATTTTTGTTGAGAGATGATGTTTTGTGGGTTTTTTACAGGATTTATGGGGTTTTTACAGGTTTGATGTTGGGATTGCCATGCTGGAGATAGTGATGAGCTGGTCGATTGCTGGGGGGGGAGTGGGGGGTCAGTGTTATTTTTGTTGAGAGACGATGTTTTGTGGTTTAGCATTCCAGTAACAAAACACACATTCTATCTTCCTAAACAGCACATGCACTCTCTCTTTCTCTCTCCCTTAGCATTCCAGTAACAAAACACACACACACACACCATCTTACTGAACTACAACAAAGACATGCACACTCTCTCTCTCTCTCTCTCTCTCTCTCTCTCTCTCTCTCTCTCTGTCCCTCCCTCTCTCTCTCTCTCACCTTCAGGATTGAGAGCACGCATGTTCTTGGTCTTGTCGGCATTGAAGGGCCTCACTTGAATCTGGTGTTCCAGGACGGTGTCTGGGTAGCGCTCAAAGAACATTTCATTGATGGCCATGTCCAGGCTAGGGATCACCTGTGCAGGGCGGGGGATGGGAGAGATCAACACAATGACACACACACACACACACACACACACACACACACACACACACACACACTGGCAAGGTTATGTGATTTGGGATGCACAGGAATGGTAAAGGAATGTGTTAGTAGTTGAAGAAGAAAAGAAATGTGTTAGTAGTCAAAGGAAAAGAAATGAAAGAGAAGGTAGCAGTCAAAGGAAAAGAAATGAAAGAGAAGGTTACCTGTGCAGGGTGGTGGGCAGGAGAAATGAGGATCAACACAATGACACACAGACACAAACACTGACAATATTCTATGATTTGAGATGCACAGGAATGGTAAAGGAATGTGTTAGTAGTTGAGTAAGAAAAGAAATGTTAGTAGTCAAAGGAAAAGAAATGAAAGGGCGGGAAAGAAAGAGATCAACACAATGACACACACACACACACACTGACAAGGTTCTATGATTTGAGATGCACAGGAGTGGTAAAGAAATGTGTTAGAGTAAAGAATAATAATAGGGGTTAGTAAAGAAGGATTATAAGAAGGGAGGGTAAAGAATAATAATAAGAAAGAGTAAAGACTAATAATAAGTGAAAGTAAAGAATAATAATAATGTTAAAATAAAGAATAACAATAATAAAGAAAAGTCAAGAACAATAATAATAAGGGAGAGTAAAGAACAATAATGATAAGGGAGAGTAAATAACAATAAGGATAGAGTAAATAACAATAATAAGGTATAGTAAAGAATAACAACAGGGAAGCATAAATAACAACAATAATAATAATAAGAGATAGAAGGAGAGCAACACATCAGCAGCACAGCCCAACTCACCTCCTGCGGGTAACACACCAACTGGCGGTACAGGTCCGTGTCAAACTGGTGCAGGTGTCCACAGTTGACATTCATGAAGGGTTCCTCAAGGGTGTGGATCTGAGAGGACACACACACACACACACACACACACACACACACACACACACACACACACACACACACACACGTTAAATAGTAGTAAGATGAGTGTGAAGATGGTAAGGAAAAACTTGGGATGGATCAGGGATACTCTTTACACTCACTTTACACTCACTCACTCTCTGAAGAAGACACTCGGTCGAAATGTTGGAGTAAAGAGTTATCCCTGACCCAGCAGCCCAAGTTTTTCCTTACCAAATGACAAGTTAATTATCACTGCACCTCATTTATTGGTAGTTTGCTGACTCACTTTCAGTACTGGGATGTATTTTTCATATTTATTCGTATAATTTATTGATTTTCCTCAGCTTCAGAAACTCCAGTGTGGGTTAAAATAGTACAGACTCTGGCCATTAATCTTCTGACCTCCATACACCCTTCAAATGTCAATAAAATCGTCTAATCACACCCTAAACTCATGGTGAAAATGTCTCCCAGTACTGAAGGGGTTAAAGGAAACATAACTGAAATGATATAGTGATGCTGGAAATTATGTATGCTAAGTAATGAAAACTGTTGAGAGAAAATCATTGAAAAAATAGCTAATATATCAAGACAGAGAGAAACACTAAAATAAAAATAAAAAATGGCAAAAAACAACCCCATAAACACACACACACACACACACACACATACCTCCTCCAACTTCTGCAGATACAAAGGCTCGTCCCTGTTCATGCCCTCGCAGCGTTCATCTTCAGCAGCGTCGGGATCTACAAAGGTCTGCACGAAGGTCTTGAATCGTTCCTTGCACTCCGCCACCACCACGTCCGTCCCCCAGATCACCAGCTGTCCACCCTGCGGCCCTTCAGTCTGCGCCGACCCACCGGGAGGAGCTGTACCCGGCGCCCCCCCATCAGCGTTGGCCTCACTAAGGGGGTCGGTCGAGAGGTTCACCTGTAGGAGGGTTTGAAGTTTTGTGAAGGATTGAAGATTTGAAGTTTTGTGAGGGATTAAAGATTTGAAGTTTTGTGAAGGATTAAAGATTTGAAGTTTTGTGAAGGATGAAAGATTTGAAGTTTTGTGAAGGATTAAAGATTTGAAGTTTTGTGAAGGATTAAAGATTTGAAGTTTTGTGAAGGATTAGATTTGAAGTTTTGTGAAGGATTAAAGATTTGAAGTTTTGTGAAGGATTAAAGATTTGAAGTTTTGTGAAGGATTAACGATTTGAAGTGTTGTGAAGGATTAAAGCTTTGAAGTTTTGTGAAGGATTAAAGATTTGAAGTTTTGTGAAGGATTAAAGAGTTTCAGAGCTACTTGGGGGTTTTTGAGGGTCAGATCCCATGTTAATGAAGACTCTTAAGAATGTAGCTTGATCTCAGATGAATTTCTAGTCAAAATCCATCATAATCTCCAAAAATTGGTGTTGTACTGAAGACATTATCTCATCAGCAGCTTCAAATTTACTGGTGATCAATTTTGTGAGGTTAACATGGATTTTAAGAGCTTACTAAAGACAGGAGCTATAAAGAACACACTGCAGACACACACACACACACATCATTATTACACACACACACACAAGCACACAAATACACACATACATTCAAGAATAAATTGGATAAACAGAGATAGGGAGACAGGCTATGAGCACCAATAGAAACCTGAAAGACACAACTAAGTAAACACACAATAAAATAGACACAGCAGGAAAGGATCAACAGTCACCAAGCACTCACTCAGACCTGCAGCACCATCCTAACCTAACACAGAGGGACGGACTCAGACCTGTCTCATGCGTCGGTCTGAGCGAATGTCGGAGCGGTGCCTGATGGGGGTGCCACGGACTCCAGAGCGGGGCGTGCGCAGCGAGGAACCCACACTGCTGGGGGTGCCATAGTTGAGGGGGGAGCTCTGGTCTGCCACATCATTCATTACTGTCAGGAAAAAGTTGTCAAGGTATCAGGAAAAGTTGTCAAGGTAGAGTTATTTGTACTTGACATGTATGGGGATTGAGAAAGTGTTATTGAGAATTACATAGGGTAAATAAATGAAATCAGAGGGTAGCATATGAACAGCAAGACAAATAAATGAAATATAAAGTGGAGTATTATGAACAGCAAGACAAAACATATTAAATAGAAAGAATGTAACATATGAACTGCAAGACAAAGAAATGAAATAAAGAGTGTAGCAATAAAAAGTGTAGCATATGAATAGCAACACAAATAAATTAAATAAAAAATTGTAACATATGAACAAGATAAATAAATTAAATAAAAAAGTAACAATAAAAAGAACGTAGCATTTAAACTGTAAGACAAATAAATTAAATAAAGTGTAGCACATGAACAGCAAGACAAATAAATCAAATAAAAACAATGTAACATATGATCAGCCATTCTTGCATGACACAGATACAACCTTAACTATCAAATGTTTAACTGCAAAAGCCAAAAGACTCTGAAATATAAAAAATCACACAAAACTACAAATTATACCTTTAAAAAAATACTCAAAATCACCAGAATATAAATACAAAGGAAGCAAATTTCAACATTTTCTTGGACAACAGAACTCGACTCACCAGACTGAAGACGAGCCGGGGTGGGTGCGGGGGAGGTGGCCGGGAGGAGCTCAGGGCCAGGGGAGGAGGACGGGAGGGGCAGCAGCTCACTGGTGTCACTCCTCTTGCTGGGGGTGGAGCGGGTGCTGCGGCGGCCGGGGGAAGACATCCTTACTCTGCTGGGAGTGTCTCACCTGCTGCAGGAAGGCCACGGATTTAAATAATGAAGTACTGAAGGGGTTCAATGCATCTAAAGCCCCTTCTTAGGGATATAAAGACACATTATATAAGGAAATACATATGATAATAAGGTATTTTTTTTACTACTTCACCAGTCTCAAGTTGGCTTTACATACCTTCCCATCTGTTAGAGCTTTCCATACTGAGTAATTTGAACCCCATATACAGCCCACACAAATTATTTAGTTTAGTTTAGGTTAGGCAGCTTGAGACTGATGTAGTAGTTAAAAAATGCCCAAATTGAGAGAATGGTGTGGTTGGACAAATTTACTGAAATACATACATGATAAAATACTTGTGGTAATAATAATGCCAATATGCAATAATAAAACTATATCACTGCCAAAACAAAAGATTAAATAAGAAAAAAAATACACATACAAACTGAACAGAGCAATGGTGGTTAAAAATAACCTAAACTGCTTGTCACATTAATAGACAAAGTAAATATATATATATATATATATATATATATATATATATAAAGAATAAAATACATAGATATAATGCTGATACCAACATGCAATGATCAAAGAATATCAATACTAAAAAACAAAAGATTAAAGAAAAACACACAAACTGAACAGAGCAATGATAGTTAGAACACTTCAACTGCTTGTTACATTAATAGACAATTTAATCACTACCTTCTGCATTATTAATATCAACCATTAGGCCAGTGGTTCCCAACCTTTTCTAGTTTGCGGCACCCTTGGCAAGCCTTTCAAAAGTTCCCGGCACCCTTATAAGGAAATACATATTTAAAATCTCCGTTGTTTTTTTACTATATTTTTTTTTTTCATTTCGACATTTTGCATCGATGTAACAACACCTTATACATAGATATGAACATTTTCTTTACACCTATCCTGCTATTACAAAAAATGGTAATATAATACAAATATGTTGCACAATGTATTCAAGTAGTTACAGTGTTACACTAGTATACAGTAATACAAGACATTCACACAAATAGACAAGAGTGAACCATGCATGTATACTTAGTGTGAAACTTGCGGTTGATGCTTGGAACACAAACTCTTGATATCAGGTCTTATTGTTGATAATGCCACCCGCATATCATCCTCAAGTGAAAGAAGCCTATTTCTTTGTTTCGATTTTATTGTTGCCATGGCAGAAAATGCCTGCTCACACAGATACGATGTGGAGAAAGGCAAAAGTAGAGAAATAGCTTTCTTAGCCAAATTAGGATATTCCCCCAATGTTCCATGCCAAAAAGCTGCCACTGTCACGTCACTCTTCTCAAATTTGACTTTCAGTGTTGAATCAGCAGACATGTCAAGAAATTCGTCACGTTCTATTGCCGTGAAGTCCAGTTCTTCAGCCATGTCAGCCAGTTCGAAGGGTGATACAATCCAATCGAGTTTCTCTGTAGAAAGCGATGGAAAATACTTATCAACTGCTTCTCTTAGTTGTTCCAAGTGATTAAGAATCAGATTTTTTACAGTTCCCAGACCTTTATATCCTGGTTCTTGAAGAGAAGGGAAGTTTGACACATCGTCTTTCTGAACAGCCGACTTCCATGATTTTAACTTTCTCTGGAAACCTTTCATCTTGTTAACTGATGTTACAATTCCCTCAAGTCTCCCCTGCATTGAGAGATTTAGTTCATTCAGCTTCATGAAAATATCTGCCAAATATGACAGCTTCAAACACCAAGTAGAATTTTCAAGCAGCTTTATGAATATATCATGTCTCTCCTCTTGGAAAAAGGTTTTTAATTCTTCTTTGAGTTCAAGAACGCGGTTCAGTACACGACCCCTTGATAACCATCTTATGTCAGTATGCAAAATCAGTGAAATATGAACCGCACCCATTTCTTGACACATCTTTTGAAAAACCCTTTTTTTCAGTGGCCTGGATTTGATGAAATTAACCATCTTGACAGCCTGGTTTAAAACCTCAGTCAACTCTTCCCCACATGTCTTGGCTACTAACGCCTCTCTGTGTAGGAAGCAGTGAGTTGTAATTATAGATGGATTTTCTTTCAATGCTCTGGTGATGAAGCCTTTGTACTTCCCTATCATCGACGGTGCACCATCAGTACATATGCCGCAACAATAATTCCATGAAAGACCATGTTCAGTGAGGTACGAATTTACAGACGCGAAGATATCCTCTCCAGTGGTTGTAGTCTGTAATTCTTTGCAAAACATAAACTGTTCCACAATATCCTTGTCAATGAATTTGCAAAACCCAAGCAGTTGGCATTTTTCAGCTATGTCAGTACTCTCATCTACTTGCAATGCGAATTTTCTTTTTGATTTTATCTGCTTCACAACTTCTTCATTAATATCTGTTGACATTTCAGATATCCTGCGGCTGATGGTGTTATTGGAAAGAGGTACTTTCGAAATCTGTTCCTGAGCTTCTTTGCCAAGCATTGTTTCTACAATTATGTTGCATGCAGGGCCAATGATTTCTTCACCAGTTGTATGAGGCTTCATCTTCTTTGCTATCAGCTCTGCTACTCTGAAAGAAGCTTCAAGAGCAGTGTCGGCTACTGATACCCTCTTGACCATTTTAGTAGCCGCCTTACTTTGCCCTTTTAACAAACGAGAAAAATATGCCATGTCCTTCTGCGACACAAAAGGATGTCTGGTATTAAGGTGCCCCTTGAGCTTACTAGGTACCATGGCCTCATTGCTGAGTGTATCTCCACAAACTAAACACACAAGGCGTGGATTATCTTCATCATTGTTTGAAGTAAAACCATATGCTAAATAGGCATCAACATATGTTCTTTTCTTCGAGAGAGATGCGTGCTTCCCCTTTTTGCATTTTGATTCAGATGGTCCAGGAGCATCTTCAATGTTTGACTCCGAAGCAGTACCAATACTAGAAGCCACCATTTGGTCTTGAGATTCATCTTCCTGTACTTTTCGCTTCCTCACAACGAACTTATCCATCCTTCTTTCTCGACGTTGTCAGATAAGACGTATTCTAAAAAAAAGGAAAAAAAATAGAGGCTTAAATTAGTTTTTGATACTTAGGTAGAAAGCGACAAACACGGTTTTAGCTTATCTCAAGAATTGCAAATGATCACAAATTTACGACGTGTTTACATTTGGTATTACAGGAGAAAATTATTAAATTTTGCTTTTGGTGTTATAAAGCATAGAGAAACTCATTACTAATACTTCGTAATTAATTACTAAAACAAAAGAAAAAAATGAACAAACGACTCACGAACTCAGCTAGTTAGCAATACATACCAGGTATAACATGGTATGTATTGCTAACTAGCTGAGGGAGGAGGATATGTCATACCTTCTGCTTCCTTTGCGTCACCAATCAGTACTGAAACATTCTGGGCTCTGGCCAGTGGCGACTCGCTGTGCGCCCTGCCCTGTATCATACGCGTCAGTCTACAACCCTCACTCCCCTCCCTCCCTCCCTCCCACTCTCCCGCCAAGCTGTTCTCTCCAGTGTCCGTACAATTATTACACAGCAAAATCATATAATTAGTATTGTTCTCCTGGATTGTAATTTTCCATAAGTACAAATTATTATACAAATTCAATGAAAAGTAGCTAAGTTGAAAATTTGATCGCTAAATTGTGCAGCAGCAGCAGAAGCAGAGAGAGGGAAGTTAATGCAATTTTTTCCTCTGAATTTTGGCGGCACCCTTAAAAGATCTCACGGCACCCCTTGGTGCCGCGGCACACCGGTTGGGAATCACTGCATTAGGCATTAATCGATCTATGCATCCCTTCCTAAACCAGTGTTCCTATACTAATGCATTACCTATACATGACTGACCTTGCTTTAAGAGGGAAACCACTGCCTAATTACGAATGTAGGAAAAAATGGCACCGGAAAGAATGGCACAGGAAAAAATGGCACAGGAAAAAATGGCACAGGAAAATAAGGCACAGGAAAAAATGGCACATTGCTTAGTCTAGGAAAAAATGGCACAGTACAAAATGTGCTAAAAAAAAAACTCAATCTAAAAACAATACAATCAGACAGTACAATCAGCTAAAATGTGTTCACACTTTATTTCTATACATTTTACTGACTTTTCTTATAATGCTTAGGACTTCCATCGAATGTTGTGACCCGCTCCATGTAAAAACCTAACCTAACCTAACCTAACCTAAAATTATTCACAACGTAAGCCAATAACACTTCTGATCGATTTCGAACTTCTGATCAATTTCGAATATAGGCTTTGAACACTTATAACATAAGAATGTAGGCTTCGAACACTTATAACATAATAATAATTATCCAGTTTCAG
>CM035209.1:4533831-4618756 GCA_020233015.1 Callinectes sapidus | reverse complement strand
TCTGGGGTTGAGGCGCAGTGGCACGGCACGGTAGATCCCAGTAACTGTCACTCGGTCACCTGGCTGCACCTTGTCCACCAGGTCGTTGTGAGCGTACAGCACCACAGTATGAGGGGTCTGGCCCGCTGGCATGTCCTCTGTAGGGGAAGGGAGGGGTTCAGTACACCAGTAATGACTATAAGTACTTAATGAGGGAAGCTGCAAGAGGCTGTTAGACCTATTTGTGGCAGTCCCTATGTGAACACTTCTGCCTATTTCCAAGGTAGTAATCAAAGGAGAACAAAATAAAGACAAGATTAACAAGATAAGAATGTAATAAAATGAGAGACCTATTCGTGGCAGTTCCTATGTGAACACCACTGCCTGTTTCCACTATCATCCTCATCCATAAACTTGTCCAATCTTCTTTTCAAACTCCCTAATGTCTCACCACTAACAACATGATGACTGAGTCTGTTCCACTCATCTATTACCCTATTTTAACACCAGTTCCTTCCTACTTCTCTCCTAAACCTCATTAACAATATAGACACATACTCAACCCCTTCAGTACTGGGACAACATTTTTACCATGAACTTTGAGTGTGACTAAATGATTTAATTGACATCCCACACACACACACACACACACACACACACACACACTCAACCCACCTGGACTCTCTTGCAATTTGACCATCTGCTTGTCTGAGAACCTTGACCTGTTGTGGATAAGAGTGAAGGAGTGGGAGGTGTTGCAGAAGGAGCAGACGGTGGGCTCGGCGATGCGGCCCCGATCGATCTCAACGGTGGTGGTGAAGGCGCAGACGTGGCACTTGAAGAAGGCCTCCTGCATCTCCGGGATCAGGTTGGAGGTTCGGATCACCATGCCGCAGATAGTGATGAGCTGGTCGATCTCTGGGGGGGGGAGTGGGAGATTAGGGGGTCAGTGTTATTTTTGTTGAGAGGCAATGTTTTGTGGTTTTTTACAGGATTTATGGGGTTTTTAAAGTTGGAGGTTCAAATTGCCATGGTGGAGATAGTGATGAGCTGGTCGATCTCTGGGGGAGTGGGGATTAGGGGGGGTCAGTGTTATTTTTGTTGAGAGATGATGTTTTATGGGTTTCTTACAGGATTTATGGGATTTTTACAGGTTAGATGTTGGGATTGCCATGGCAGAGATAGTGATAGTGAGGGATTGTGGGGGTCAGTGTCATTTTTTTGTTGAGAGATGATGTTTTGTTGTTTTTTTATAGATTTAATGCACATATTTAAACACTTCTGTGCTTCACCTCAATTCTTTCAAAAGCCTGATGTAATTATGCTTCTTTATAAATCTTAGGATGTTTAATTCATTTTTGGAGAGGAATTATGTTTTGTGGTTTCTATAATTCTCATCCCCTCATAGAATTGGTAAACTATATAGATGTTAAAATGGAGATCTATAAAATGAAGGTATAAATTCTCTCTCTCTCTCTCATAGAATTGTCAACTTAGTATAGGTAAACAATGGCAGATCTTTAAAGTGAAGGTATTAATTCTCTCTCTCTCTCCCTTAGCATTCCAGTAACAATACACACTCTATCTTCCTAAACAACACACACGCATGCACTCTCTCTTTCCCTTAGCATTCCAGTAACAAAACACACACCATCTTACTAAACTACAACAAAGACATGCACACTCTCTCTCTCTCTCACCTTCAGGATTGAGAGCACGCATGTTCTTGGTCTTGTCGGCATTGAAGGGCCTCACTTGAATCTGGTGTTCCAGGACGGTGTCAGGGTAACGCTCAAAGAACATTTCATTGATGGCCATGTCCAGGCTGGGGATCACCTGTGCAGGGAGGTGGACGGGAAAGAAAGAGATCAACACAATGACACACACACACACACACACTGACAAAGTTCTGTGATTTGAGATGCACAGGAGTGGTAAAGGAATGTGTTAGTAGTTGAGTAAGAAAAGAAATGTGTTAGTAGTCAAAGGAAAAGAAATGAAAGGGCGGGAAAGAAAGAGATCAACACAATGACACACACACACACACACTGACAAGGTTCTATGATTTGAGATGCATAGGAGTGGTAAAGAAATGTGTTAGAGTAAAGAATAATAATAGGGGTTAGTAAAGAAGGATTATAAGAAGGGAGGGTAAAGAATAATAATAAGAAAGAGTAAAGACTAATAATAAGTGAAAGTAAAGAATAATAATAATGTTAAAATAAAGAATAACAATAATAAAGAAAAGTCAAGAACAATAATAATAAGGGAGAGTAAAGAACAATAATGATAAGGGAGAGTAAATAACAATAAGGATAGAGTAAATAACAATAATAAGGTATAGTAAAGAATAACAACAGGGAAGCATAAATAACAACAATAATAATAATAAGAGATAGAAGGAGAGCAACACATCAGCAGCACAGCCCAACTCACCTCCTGCGGGTAACACACCAACTGGCGGTACAGGTCCGTGTCAAACTGGTGCAGGTGTCCACAGTTGACATTCATGAAGGGTTCCTCAAGGGTGTGGATCTGAGAGGACACACACACACACACACACACACACACACACACACACACACACACACACACACACACACACGTTAAATAGTAGTAAGATGAGTGTGAAGATGGTAAGGAAAAACTTGGGATGGATCAGGGATACTCTTTACACTCACTTTACACTCACTCACTCTCTGAAGAAGACACTCGGTCGAAATGTTGGAGTAAAGAGTTATCCCTGACCCAGCAGCCCAAGTTTTTCCTTACCAAATGACAAGTTAATTATCACTGCACCTCATTTATTGGTAGTTTGCTGACTCACTTTCAGTACTGGGATGTATTTTTCATATTTATTCGTATAATTTATTGATTTTCCTCAGCTTCAGAAACTCCAGTGTGGGTTAAAATAGTACAGACTCTGGCCATTAATCTTCTGACCTCCATACACCCTTCAAATGTCAATAAAATCGTCTGATCACACCCTAAACTCATGGTGAAAATGTCTCCCAGTACTGAAGGGGTTAAAGGAAACATAACTGAAATGATATAGTGATGCTGGAAATTATGTATGCTAAGTAATGAAAACTGTTGAGAGAAAATCATTGAAAAAATAGCTAATATATCAAGACAGAGAGAGAAACACTAAAATAAAAATAAAAAATGGCAAAAAACAACCCCATAAACACACACACACACACACACATACCTCCTCCAACTTCTGCAGATACAAAGGCTCGTCCCTGTTCATGCCCTCGCAGCGTTCATCTTCAGCAGCGTCGGGATCTACAAAGGTCTGCACGAAGGTCTTGAATCGTTCCTTGCACTCCGCCACCACCACGTCCGTCCCCCAGATCACCAGCTGTCCACCCTGCGGCCCTTCAGTCTGCGCCGACCCACCGGGAGGAGCTGTACCCGGCGCCCCTCCCTCTGCGTTGGCCTCACTAAGGGGGTCGGTCGAGAGGTTCACCTGTGGGAGGGTTTGAAGTTTTGTGAGGGAAAGATTTGAAGTTTTGTGAGGGATTAAAGATTTGAAGTTTTGTGAAGGATTAAAGATTTGAAGTTTTGTGAAGGATTAAAGATTTGAAGTTTTGTGAAGGATTAAAGATTTGAAGTTTTGTGAAGGATTAAAGATTTGAAGTTTTGTGAAGGATTAAAGATTTGAAGTTTTGTGAAGGATTAAAGATTTGAAGTTTTGTGAAGGATTAAAGATTTGAAGTTTTGTGAAGGATTAAAGATTTGAAGTGTTGTGAAGGATTAAAGCTTTGAAGTTTTGTGAAGGATTAAAGATTTGAAGTTTTGTGAAGGATTAAAGATTTGAAGTTTTGTGAAGGATTAAAGATTTGAAGTTTTGTGAAGGATTAAAGATTTGAAGTTTTGTGAAGGATTAACGATTTGAAGTGTTGTGAAGGATTAAAGCTTTGAAGTTTTGTGAAGGATTAAAGATTTGAAGTTTTGTGAAGGATTAAAGAGTTTCAGAGCTACTTGGGGGTTTTTGAGGGTCAGATCCCATGTTAATGAAGACTCTTAAGAATGTAGCTTGATCTCAGATGAATTTCTAGTCAAAATCCATCATAATCTCCAAAAATTGGTGTTGTACTGAAGACATTATCTCATCAGCAGCTTCAAATTTACTGGTGATCAATTTTGTGAGGTTAACATGGATTTTAAGAGCTTACTAAAGACAGGAGCTATAAAGAACACACTGCAGACACACACACACACACATCATTATTACACACACACACACAAGCACACAAATACACACATACATTCAAGAATAAATTGGATAAACAGAGATAGGGAGACAGGCTATGAGCACCAATAGAAACCTGAAAGACACAACTAAGTAAACACACAATAAAATAGACACAGCAGGAAAGGATCAACAGTCACCAAGCACTCACTCAGACCTGCAGCACCATCCTAACCTAACACAGAGGGACGGACTCAGACCTGTCTCATGCGTCGGTCTGAGCGAATGTCGGAGCGGTGCCTGATGGGGGTGCCACGGACTCCAGAGCGGGGCGTGCGCAGCGAGGAACCCACACTGCTGGGGGTGCCATAGTTGAGGGGGGAGCTCTGGTCTGCCACATCATTCATTACTGTCAGGAAAAGTTGTCAAAGTATCAGGAAAAGTTGTCAGTCAAAGTAGAGCTGTTTGTACTAGACATGTATGGGGATTCAGAAAGTGTTATTGAGGATTACATAAGGCAAATAAATGAAATAGGAGTGTAGCATATAAACTGCAAGACAAATAAATGAAATATAAAGTGGAGTATTATGAACAGCAAGACAAAACATATTAAATAGAAAGAATGAAACATATGAACTGCAAGACAAGTAAATGAAATAAAGAGTGTAGCAATAAAAAGTGTAGCATATGAATAGCAACACAAATAAATTAAATAAAAAATTGTAACATATGAACAAGATAAATAAATTAAATAAAAAAGTAACAATAAAAAGAACGTAGCATTTAAACTGTAAGACAAATAAATTAAATAAAGTGTAGCACTTGAACAGCAAGACAAATAAATCAAATAAAAACAATGTAACATATGATCAGCCATTCTTGCATGACACAGATACAACCTTAACTATCAAATGTTTAACTGCAAAAGCCAAAAGACTCTGAAATATAAAAAATCACACAAAACTACAAATTATACCTTTAAAAAAATACTCAAAATCACCAGAATATAAATACAAAGGAAGCAAATTTCAACATTTTCTTGGACAACAGAACTCGACTCACCAGACTGAAGACGAGCCGGGGTGGGTGCGGGGGAGGTGGCCGGGAGGAGCTCAGGGCCAGGGGAGGAGGACGGGAGGGGCAGCAGCTCACTGGTGTCACTCCTCTTGCTGGGGGTGGAGCGGGTGCTGCGGCGGCCGGGGGAAGACATCCTTACTCTGCTGGGAGTGTCTCACCTGCTGCAGGAAGGCCACGGATTTAAATAATGAAGTACTGAAGGGGTTCAATGCATCTAAAGCCCCTTCTTAGGGATATAAAGACACATTATATAAGGAAATACATATGATAATAAGGTATTTTTTTTACTACTTCACCAGTCTCAAGTTGGCTTTACATACCTTCCCATCTGTTAGAGCTTTCCATACTGAGTAATTTGAACCCCATATACAGCCCACACAAATTATTTAGTTTAGTTTAGGTTAGGCAGCTTGAGACTGATGTAGTAGTTAAAAAATGCCCAAATTGAGAGAATGGTGTGGTTGGACAAATTTACTGAAATACATACATGATAAAATACTTGTGGTAATAATAATGCCAATATGCAATAATAAAACTATATCACTGCCAAAACAAAAGATTAAATAAGAAAAAAAATACACATACAAACTGAACAGAGCAATGGTGGTTAAAAATAACCTAAACTGCTTGTCACATTAATAGACAAAGTAAATATATATATATATATATATATATATATATATATATAAAGAATAAAATACATAGATATAATGCTGATACCAACATGCAATGATCAAAGAATATCAATACTAAAAAACAAAAGATTAAAGAAAAACACACAAACTGAACAGAGCAATGATAGTTAGAACACTTCAACTGCTTGTTACATTAATAGACAATTTAATCACTACCTTCTGCATTATTAATATCAACCATTAGGCCAGTGGTTCCCAACCTTTTCTAGTTTGCGGCACCCTTGGCAAGCCTTTCAAAAGTTCCCGGCACCCTTATAAGGAAATACATATTTAAAATCTCCGTTGTTTTTTTACTATATTTTTTTTTTCATTTCGACATTTTGCATCGATGTAACAACACCTTATACATAGATATGAACATTTTCTTTACACCTATCCTGCTATTACAAAAAATGGTAATATAATACAAATATGTTGCACAATGTATTCAAGTAGTTACAGTGTTACACTAGTATACAGTAATACAAGACATTCACACAAATAGACAAGAGTGAACCATGCATGTATACTTAGTGTGAAACTTGCGGTTGATGCTTGGAACACAAACTCTTGATATCAGGTCTTATTGTTGATAATGCCACCCGCATATCATCCTCAAGTGAAAGAAGCCTATTTCTTTGTTTCGATTTTATTGTTGCCATGGCAGAAAATGCCTGCTCACACAGATACGATGTGGAGAAAGGCAAAAGTAGAGAAATAGCTTTCTTAGCCAAATTAGGATATTCCCCCAATGTTCCATGCCAAAAAGCTGCCACTGTCACGTCACTCTTCTCAAATTTGACTTTCAGTGTTGAATCAGCAGACATGTCAAGAAATTCGTCACGTTCTATTGCCGTGAAGTCCAGTTCTTCAGCCATGTCAGCCAGTTCGAAGGGTGATACAATCCAATCGAGTTTCTCTGTAGAAAGCGATGGAAAATACTTATCAACTGCTTCTCTTAGTTGTTCCAAGTGATTAAGAATCAGATTTTTTACAGTTCCCAGACCTTTATATCCTGGTTCTTGAAGAGAAGGGAAGTTTGACACATCGTCTTTCTGAACAGCCGACTTCCATGATTTTAACTTTCTCTGGAAACCTTTCATCTTGTTAACTGATGTTACAATTCCCTCAAGTCTCCCCTGCATTGAGAGATTTAGTTCATTCAGCTTCATGAAAATATCTGCCAAATATGACAGCTTCAAACACCAAGTAGAATTTTCAAGCAGCTTTATGAATATATCATGTCTCTCCTCTTGGAAAAAGGTTTTTAATTCTTCTTTGAGTTCAAGAACGCGGTTCAGTACACGACCCCTTGATAACCATCTTATGTCAGTATGCAAAATCAGTGAAATATGAACCGCACCCATTTCTTGACACATCTTTTGAAAAACCCTTTTTTTCAGTGGCCTGGATTTGATGAAATTAACCATCTTGACAGCCTGGTTTAAAACCTCAGTCAACTCTTCCCCACATGTCTTGGCTACTAACGCCTCTCTGTGTAGGAAGCAGTGAGTTGTAATTATAGATGGATTTTCTTTCAATGCTCTGGTGATGAAGCCTTTGTACTTCCCTATCATCGACGGTGCACCATCAGTACATATGCCGCAACAATAATTCCATGAAAGACCATGTTCAGTGAGGTACGAATTTACAGACGCGAAGATATCCTCTCCAGTGGTTGTAGTCTGTAATTCTTTGCAAAACATAAACTGTTCCACAATATCCTTGTCAATGAATTTGCAAAACCCAAGCAGTTGGCATTTTTCAGCTATGTCAGTACTCTCATCTACTTGCAATGCGAATTTTCTTTTTGATTTTATCTGCTTCACAACTTCTTCATTAATATCTGTTGACATTTCAGATATCCTGCGGCTGATGGTGTTATTGGAAAGAGGTACTTTCGAAATCTGTTCCTGAGCTTCTTTGCCAAGCATTGTTTCTACAATTATGTTGCATGCAGGGCCAATGATTTCTTCACCAGTTGTATGAGGCTTCATCTTTGCTATCAGCTCTGCTACTCTGAAAGAAGCTTCAAGAGCAGTGTCGGCTACTGATACCCTCTTGACCATTTTAGTAGCCGCCTTACTTTGCCCTTTTAACAAACGAGAAAAATATGCCATGTCCTTCTGCGACACAAAAGGATGTCTGGTATTAAGGTGCCCCTTGAGCTTACTAGGTACCATGGCCTCATTGCTGAGTGTATCTCCACAAACTAAACACACAAGGCGTGGATTATCTTCATCATTGTTTGAAGTAAAACCATATGCTAAATAGGCATCAACATATGTTCTTTTCTTCGAGAGAGATGCGTGCTTCCCCTTTTTGCATTTTGATTCAGATGGTCCAGGAGCATCTTCAATGTTTGACTCCGAAGCAGTACCAATACTAGAAGCCACCATTTGGTCTTGAGATTCATCTTCCTGTACTTTTCGCTTCCTCACAACGAACTTATCCATCCTTCTTTCTCGACGTTGTCAGATAAGACGTATTCTAAAAAAAAGGAAAAAAAATAGTGGCTTAAATTAGTTTTTGATACTTAGGTAGAAAGCGACAAACACGGTTTTAGCTTATCTCAAGAATTGCAAATGATCACAAATTTACGACGTGTTTACATTTGGTATTACAGGAGAAAATTATTAAATTTTGCTTTTGGTGTTATAAAGCATAGAGAAACTCATTACTAATACTTCGTAATTAATTACTAAAACAAAAGAAAAAAATGAACAAACGACTCACGAACTCAGCTAGTTAGCAATACATACCAGGTATAACATGGTATGTATTGCTAACTAGCTGAGGGAGGAGGATATGTCATACCTTCTGCTTCCTTTGCGTCACCAATCAGTACTGAAACATTCTGGGCTCTGGCCAGTGGCGACTCGCTGTGCGCCCTGCCCTGTATCATACGCGTCAGTCTACAACCCTCCCTCCCCTCCCTCCCTCCCTCCCACTCTCCCGCCAAGCTGTTCTCTCCAGTGTCCGTACAATTATTACACAGTAAAATCATATAATTAGTATTGTTCTCCTGGATTGTAATTTTCCATAAGTACAAATTATTATACAAATTCAATGAAAAGTAGCTAAGTTGAAAATTTGATCGCTAAATTGTGCAGCAGCAGCAGAAGCAGAGAGAGTGAAGTTAATGCAATTTTTTCCTCTGAATTTTGGCGGCACCCTTAAAAGATCTCACGGCACCCCTTGGTGCCGCGGCACACCGGTTGGGAATCACTGCATTAGGCATTAATCGATCTATGCATCCCTTCCTAAACCAGTGTTCCTATACTAATGCATTACCTATACATGACTGACCTTGCTTTAAGAGGGAAACCACTGCCTAATTACGAATGTAGGAAAAAATGGCACCGGAAAGAATGGCACAGGAAAAAATGGCACAGGAAAAAATGGCACAGGAAAATAAGGCACAGGAAAAAATGGCACATTGTTTAGTCTAGGAAAAAATGGCACAGTACAAAATGTGCTAAAAAAAAACTCAATCTAAAAACAATACAATCAGACAGTACAATCAGCTAAAATGTGTTCACACTTTATTTCTATACATTTTACTGACTTTTCTTATAATGCTTAGGACTTCCATCGAATGTTGTGACCCGCTCCATGTAAAAACCTAACCTAACCTAACCTAACCTAACCTAACCTAACCTAACCTAACCTAAAATTATTCACAACGTAAGCCAATAACACTTCTGATCGATTTCGAATATAGGCTTTGAACACTTATAACATAAGAATGTAGGCTTCGAACACTTATAACATAATAATAATTTTCCAGTTTCAGATATCGTTTGATTTCTGATCAATATAGGCTTCGAACACTTATAACATAATAATAATTATCCAGTTTCAGATATCGGTGTATATGCTTGTGTGCCATTTTTTCCTAGGCTAAACAATGTGCCATTTTTTCCTGTGCCATTTTTTCCGAGTAGCCCTAATTACACAAGCCAACCACTCGTTCAACTACTGTCATTAATCCCTTCAGTAATGACGCATTTTCGCATTTATTCTAATTTCTCGATTTCGTACAGCTTCACAAACTCATACGGAGATTGAAATAGTAGACTCTGGCCATTAACCTTGACTTCCATAAACCCTTCCTAATGTCAATAAAACCGTCTAATCACACCCTAAACTCGCGGTAAAAATGTATCCCAGTACTGAAGGGGTTAAACAAGCCAATTATTACTCCATTACAATAAATAAATAAATAAATAATACATAACATTACCTCACCCACACCAACCTTTCAATCAGTACCTCTAGCTTATCCACACCAAAGAAACTAACAAAGACACTCAGATAATCCATTAACACAGACACGAACACACACCACACACCCTCACAAATACATACCTTTTAAGCCCACAAAACTCAATAAACCCGACACACTGCTTAACTCAGCCTTGCCACCAGTACTCCACCAGTATTCCTGCACCGGTACACACAACTTGCACGCACCACAGAGGAAATAAATGCCAGAAAATACAGAGGGACGCCGGTCTGTTGCTCTCTCTCTCCCTCAGTTGTGGTGACGAGAAAAGCGCGGGAACTTCTACTTGTTCGCTCCCACTGGCCTTGGCTTCGGTTGATTTTTCTTCCTTCATTCCTTTTTTTCTTGCTTTTCCTGTGGGTTGGTAAGGGTGGTATGTGGTTAAAATGGAGTGATATGTGAGTTTTTAGTGTTTTTTGCATGTATTGGATGGTCTTCACTAATTTGGTGGTTTTAGTAATACGAGGCAAATGAATATATTAAGAGATTATAGTTCCTTTCTTTGTGTGTAATGCAGATTATTGGGGTTTCTCTCATCAATTTTTCTAATTTTTCTTATTTTAGTTTGGTTTCGTAGAATGGCCTTCACTTTTCCTTGCAATTCCAAGTTGAAGAGCACATACGAACAACTCGTCCGAATGTGTGTAGCTTTTAGTTTCTGTGTTCTGTATAGCCCCTATAGTCCACAGAAATAGGCATAGAATATACAAGAAAAACATATACGTATCCCAAATATTAACCGATAAACTACATAAAACTGTCTAGGCATAAAAAGTTTTAATCTAGATAAAGAAACGCTTTGCTCTCTCTCACCAAGACAGTTTTCTAAGGATACAGAGATGACTGGCGGGGTTTTCAAGAGTGTTTTCCAGTTAATAATGTATATATCTTGTCACTCTGCCTCTAGAACCGTAAAATCACTTAAAAAACACTTTCTTCTCTCATCAACACAAAATTCCAAGACCACAGAGATAATAAGCAGGGTTTTCAAGAGCATTTCCCCAGTTAACAATCTAGAAATCTTTCCACTGCCTCTAGAACCGTGAAAACATATCTATCCAAAAAACGTGTGTATTTAAATAAAGTCTTGAAATAATGGAGGCGAGGCACAGAAGTGTTTGGGAATACGAGACACAGTGAAGGATATATTTAAAGGGAAGCTATTGTGAAGTAGTGTTGCCACCCATCATTATACGTGTCACGAGGGTGTGTCTTGTCACGCCCTAAGGCTTTGTGGGCAAGATAATAGCAATCATATCTCGTCTTTACGTTTATATAGGGAGAGTCTGTCAGCCATGAAAGCACAACAATGATAAGAGTGTGAAGAGGAAAACTTTTGATCTCCCAATAAATAAACAACAATAAGCAAATAGATAAAAAAATGATAGAAGAAACATATTATAAGAATGGTAGGTTACAAAATACTCCACGAAAAGGCTCATCAAATACGGCGAAAAGAGATCAAAGTTAAAAAGAAGGCAAAGTAACATAACAGAAGGAAGAAATGGATGTGTGAGGCAACCTTTAGCAGTATGAAGAGAGAGAGAGAGAGAGAGAGAGAGAGAGAGAGAGAGAGAGAGAGAGAGAGAGAGAGAGAGAGAGAGAGAGAGAGAGAGTATGGCTGCTTCTCGTGTGTGTGTGTGTGTGTGTGTGTGTGTGTGCGTGTCAAGGTTCACGTGACAGCCAGCCATTTGTAAACAATGACCTTAGAGGAAAAGGAGGAAAAAAAAAAGGGGGGGGGGGCTATTGGTAAGGCATCTCTTTGGAACGTCTATCTGTCTGTCTGTCTGTCTGTCTCTCAGTCTGTCTGTCTATCTGTCTGTCTGTCTGTCTGTCTCAGTCTCTGTCTGTCTGTCTCTCTCTATCTGTCTGTCTGTCTATTTGTTCGACTGTCTTTCTTGTCTATCTCTCTGTCTACCAAATACATCAATAAAAAATAATAAAATAGCTGGTAAACGAATAATGGAAAAAAGGTGTGCCCAAGCCTGCATAAGTGTTGTTTTGGTAATTAAGATGTCACTTTTCTTTTCTATTCATCTTTTTACATTTATCTTTCTCCACATCTCTCATTATGTGTGTTGTAGAGCATTGCAATCTAATATCTCTATAACTAAATCTATCTTACTGTATGTTGAAACGATGGATAATTTTAACTCCTTCAGTACTGAAACACATTTTTTAAACAAGTTTTGGGTGTGATTAAACGGTTTTATTGACATTAGGTAGGATCAATGGAGGTCAGGAGATTAACGGCCAGAGTCTATACTATTTTAATATCCACACGAGTTTCTGAATGTGTATAAAATCGACAAATAATAAGTAGAATAAGTAAGAAAATACGTCCCAGTAATGAAGAAATGATTATACGGGTTCTCAAGAGTGTTTTTTTCTTTTTTCCAAGTTATCACACAAATCTTGTCAATACTACTAATAGTAGTAGTAGTAGTAGTAGTAGCAGCAGCAGCAGCAGCAGTAGTAGTAGTAGTAGTAGTAGTAGTAGTAGTAGTAGTAGTAGTAGTAGTAGTAGTAGTAGTAGTAGTAGTAGTAGTAGTAGTAGTAGCAGCAGCAGCAGCAGCAGCAGCAGCAGCAGCAGCAGCAGCAGCAGCAGCTGTTGTTGTTGTTGTTGTTGTTGTTGTTGCTGTTGTTGTTGTTGTTGTTGTTGGTGGTGGTGGTGGTGGTGGTGGTGGTGGTGGTGGTGGTGATGGTATTACTATTACTTTTATAATTACTATTGTTATTATCACCATCATCATCATCCCAACTATTACTACTACCACCACCACCACCATCACCACCATAACTACTACTACTACTTCTACTACTACTACTACTACTACTACTACTACTACTACTACTACTACTACTACTACTACTACCACTACTACTACTACTACTACTACTACTACTACTACCACTACTACTACTACTACTACTACTACTACTACTACTACTACTACTACTACTATTACTACACCTGTCAACCCCAGGAACTCGTGTGTGTGTGTGTGTGTGTGTGTGTGTGTGTGTGTGTGTGTTACGGCAGAAAGTATGTCAAATAATGCTCTGTGACTCGTGAGGCGCCTTGCACGTGATGGACCTGGAATGACCTCTCTCGCCCCTCTCCCCTTTCTCCCCCCTCTCCCCCAGCAGCCACAGCCCCGCCCCCTCCCCCCTTACCAGAGGCAGCACGCACCCCTCCCCCAGCAGGTCTCGCCTTACTGAGCGTCTCTTCACGCCTCCTGCCTTATGGGAAGCGAGAATATCTTAGAGGTGGCTTCTTCTTCACAGGATTGAGCTGCGGAAGTGTGTGTGTGTGTGTGTGTGTGTGTGTGTGTGTGTGTGTGTGTGTGTGTGTGTGTGTGTGTTGTGGCCCTAACACGTGTTTAGTGGAATGTCTGCTTGAATATTGAAGTGAAAAAAAGGGAAGAAGAAAAAAAAAGACTTTCTCTTCCGCTTCCTCGAAAAATTGACAAAGAATAAATGAAAAGAATAAAAATTAAAGCGAAAACGAAATTAAATATAAACTGAACTGAATTGAAAAAAAAACATCAAAAAAAAAAAAAAAACAGGTAAATTAATTAGTCATCACACTGGAAATAGAGTATAATAACAAGGGTGGGTATTGCGGCATCGAGTTGAGACTTTCCGACTTCGCTGCATCATGAATCTCGAAGTGGCAGTCGTTTGGAAGAAGTCGTACTAATCAAAGCCGCACCGCCAATTTTCAGAGACTCTAAAAAAGGAACAAAGATTAAAAAAAAACTTAAGCTATTACTACGGCTGGAGAAGATAGGCGAGGAGGAGGAGGAGGAGGAAGAGGAGGACCTGTAGTTATGAGTTCTGGTAATTTTAACTAGAAGAAGAAGAAGAAGAAGAAGAAGAAGAAGAAGAAGAAGAAGAAGAAGAAGAAGAAGAAGAAGAAGATAATGGTGATAATGATGATGATGATGATGATGATGATGATGATGATGATGATGATGATGATAAAGAGGAAAAAGAAAGTAACAAACAAAATGAACCAATAAGCGACCAACTTACAAAATAAACAAAACACAAAATACCACAAAAGTAACACAAACTAATCACATCTCATTAATCCCTTCTCTCTCTCTCTCTCTCTCTCTCTCTCTCTCTCTCTCTCTCTCTCTCTCTCTCTCTCTCTCTCTCTCTCTCTTACTCAAACTCAAAACAGTTTCCAAGTAACAAAGCTTTCCTGGATCTGTCACTGTCACTGCCAAGACACAGACACTCCCACCCTCCCCCCATATCCTCCCCATCCTCTCCCCAGTTCTCCCCAGCCCCTCCCAGTCCTTTCCAGTCCCTTCTCAGCCCCTCCTTAGTCGCCGCTTTCCTTACGTGGGGCTTCTGTATTTCCGGAAGAGAGAGAGAAGGAAAGAGAGAGAGGTGGTGAAGCCTAGCATATGCGGAAAACTCTTTCTTTACTTCTTCCTAGCAGATTTCAAGATGACTGCTGTGTGTTTACTATAAGCCCTCCATGACCTACAATGCACACTGGGGATTATAGGCTACTTAAGTTTCCATTGGTGGTGTTTGTTTTTTTTAGCGTTTCTTTTATTTTGAAACATCACTACTCAGCGTCTGTTCTGTTTTTGAAAATGGATTTATCTGTAGTTTCAATTTACATGGGGCTTTTCAAGGGTGTTTGTTTTTTTCCTTGTTTTTTTCCTTCTTCTTCTTCTTCTTCTTCTTCTTCTTTTATGTTTCTGTTGTATACCCTTGCCTAACACCTCCATTATTTTTCAAAAGCTTCTATAGTTTCAATTTACGCAGATTTTTCATTTTCTTTTTCTTTCTTTTTTCCTTTTTTTTTTTTTCTCTCTTTTTGGGCCACAGAAGTGATTAGCGTGGTTTTCGAGAACGTTTCTTCAGTTAAAAATGTAGAAAAACTGCCACTCGGCCTCTAGTACCTTAAAAACACCCTTGAAAACGCTTTGCTCTCTCACCACAACAATAATGGTGTTTTCAAGAGCGTTTCTTCAGTTAATAATGTAGAAAATCTTGTCACCACTTCTAGAATCGTATAAACACCCTAAAATACTCGTGGACATTCAATTAAAGCCTTTAGAAATAGTAGAAGTGAAGCACCAAAGTGTTTAAGAATTTGAGCAATGATAGACTCATAAATAGGTGTGTGTGTGTGTGTGTGTGTGTGTGTGTGTGTGTGTGTGTGTGTGTGTGTGTGTGTGTGTGTGTGTGTGTGTGTGTGTGTGTGTGTGTTTGCGTGTGACTTGAAAAATATGAGAAAGAAGTTTAGGAAGAGAGCAAGCAAATTGAACACAAGGGATTATCTACGCAACGGCAGGATTTAAAAGTGCTCCGGAAAAGTGTGTTGAGGGATTAGTGAAGACTGGAGCGAGGTGACTTCCCTCCTGTTTGACCTCAGCCCCGGCCGGCGTTATGGTGTGCTGGGGTGGAGCGTTTTAGGTCATGATTAGGTCAGGAAATGGCGACACATGTTGATTTAGAGGAGTGTAAGAGCAGAGGGGGAAAACTGATGTCTTCGCCAGTGTGATGATTGAGTGATTGATTGATTGGTTAATTGAAAAGGAAGGGGGAGAGAGAGAGAGAGAGAGAGAGAGAGAGAGAGAGAGAGAGAGAGAGAGAGAGAGAGAGAGAGATTGGCTTCTGTGGCCAGTGGGTTTGTTCCGGCTATTCCCTTGACGCCCTCAATACAAAGAATTTACACGTGAGAGTACGCACACACACACACACACACACACACACACACACACAGGGACTAAGGAAGAGGCCGCTGGGGTGGGCGACGCCCCTCAAGTGAGTGTGTGGCGCGGTGCGCAGTATAAGAGTGGCTTGGGGCTTCAGAGGGTGCCAGTGCCACAAAGCAGGGCTTGTGTGAAGGTGTCCGCCGCGCCACCCAGCCTCAGGTAATGCTCAGCCTCTTATCCAAGTACATGGTGGGTGAGGCTCCTTACGAGAGTGACGTAGGGAGCTCTCAGTACACCGACACAGACGAAGAGGTGGTGGCGCCCAGCTCCATGCCGGTCATCAACATTGACCCCACAGAGCTGGGGCAGGACGCCCTCACGGCAGAGGAGCAGTCCCCACCCACCTGCTTCACCCCCGTGTCTGACTCCTCGGAGGAACCCGCCGAGAAGGATGAGGCGCCGCTGGAGCTGCCGGAGCCTGAGGTGTGCCGGCGCGTACAGGAGCTGGTGGAGTACTACCTGAGCGAGCACAACCTGGTGAAGGACATGTTCATGCTGAAGCACGTCACCAAACACCGCGAGGGTTACGTCTCCCTGAAGCTGCTCGCCACATACAAGAAGGTGAAGCACCTCACCAAGGACTGGCGCGTCGTGGCACACGCGCTCAAGGACTCCGAGGCCTTAGAGCTGAACCCTGAGGCCACCAAGGTGCGCCGGCGCCACGCGCTGCCCCCAGAGCTGGATGAGGACACGCGGCCCTTCCGCACCCTGCTGGCCGCGGACATCTCTCGCGAGCTGGCCAACGTGAACGCGCTGGCCGAGTTCTTCAGCAAGTTCGGCGAGATGGTGTCCCTGCAGATGCACAAACCCGGCGGCCGCCACCTGGTAGAGGTGCGCCAGGTGGAGCGCGACCATCCGGGCATCAGCAACACGGTGTGCGCCCTCGTGGAGTTTGAGAAGGTGCACCACGCCCGCCAGGCCTTCCGCACCGTGCTGAACACCCCCGAGTGTGGCCTCAAGGTGGTGGAGGTGGCCCGCAAGAAGCGTGACCACGGGGACGGCGGCTACGGCAGCTCCTTCCTGCACATCAAGAGCCAGACGGAGGGCGAGAGCGCCTACTACAGCAACTCAGACTACTCTGAGCCGCCCTCCCCCGTCAGCCGCGTGCGGCCCTTCACCCGCCTCAGGTCCCCCTTCTCCCCGTCACCCTCGCCCAAGACAGGCAGGCGAATCAGAGGCCACCAGCAGCAGTCCTCGCCCGAGTCCTCCCCGCCCTCGCCATACTCACCCCGCCGCGGGGCGCCTACCCCCAGCTCCTCTCCAGAGCAGGAACGCTCCCAGGACTTGTACCCGCGCTACACCTCGCCCTGCACTTCCCCCCTGCCCCGCCGCCGCGCCAGCCCCTGCTCCCCGTCCGCTGACTCCCCCTTCCTGAGCCGTCGCCACTTCGCCATGTCTCCCTGCGCCTCCCAGGACAGTGACGCCTCCGTGCCGCCCCTCAGCCCGTGGCTCAGGCGGCGGGTTCTGTCCGGCTCCACTACGCCCCTCGCCTCCCCCCTGGCGTCACCCAACCTGCGCCGCCGCCACGAGGCCTCCATGATTCTACCGGATAACGTGATGCGTCTGCCACGCGGCCCTGACGGCTCCAGGGGCTTCCTGCCGCGCCGCTCGCCCATCTCCCTGAAGGCCTGAGGACGCACCCTATTGACGCCGGCTGCTGCTGCTGCTGCTGCTGCTGCTGCTGCTGCTGCTGCTGCCGTCATTGTCACGCTCGTATACGCACTACATTATGACCATATATCTAATATTATGTATACTGCATTACGATACAACGTAATAAAGATATAACTTTGTCCACCTGCTCTCTCTACCCTCCCTATCACAGCCTGACACACACACACACACACACACACACACACACCACACAGGCACTATGCACGCAACGCTCCTGAGGCGCCTGTGTCTCCTGACTCAACACCATGCACTCGCTGCTGATTGGCGCGGGGAATGAATGCACCATTGCTTATCAGGTTAATTCCATGAGTCACCCACTGTCAGGTGACTCGGCAGGCTGTTAGACGTAACGAGCCGGGAAGGGGAGGAGGGTGGGTAAGGTTTGTGGTGTTGTGGGTTCCTGAAGGCTGGTGGTGGTGGTGGTGGTGATTCCTCAGCACCTCAATCCTTATAACTGTCTACTACAACAACCCACTCTGTAAAGCCCCCCATTCTGTACAGCCACCTCAAGACTGGCCAGCTGCAGGACAAGAGCCTCCATATCCACACACCCACCCCACTCTCCACTCCTGCACGCGCCTCACGCCTCCACCACGCCATCCATTCAATCTTTCTTTCACTTCAATAGGCTCCTCGCACCATACAGCAGACCTCCCTCACACACACACACACACACACACACATACACACACACCATCCTCGCCTTCACAATGTCCCGCCACTAACACTACCTTGAGAGCCTCTGCCTGATGTAACTTGACAAATAAGGTCTTTTTTTATATAAGACGGGGAAGCCGGCCAAGGATAACAAAATAACCAAAAAGAGCCCACTAATTTGCCAGTCCCCATGTAGGGTCGAAAGAATCAGCTTAAAGACACGGACAAATGTCTTGAAACCTCCCTCTTCAATTAAACCAAGTCATAGGAAGGTGGAAATATAGAAGCAGGCAGGGAGTTGCAGAGTTTACTACGTGCACCTCAACATTCTTCCTTTGCAGTTACTTAAGCACCAACTGAGCGAGTGTGCCCCGTGACTGCGACCACCACACACACCATCACTGAGGAAACAGGTCCGTTACGTGTTGCAAACTTGTCAATCTATCACTGGGCATTATATGTGGCTGATTATGAAGATTGGATCAACTCAATTAATGAATAATGATTTTTTTTTTTTTTTTTTTTTAGATAGCTACAAACAAGAGAATATCAAAAGTTAACCTTGATTGTTTTTTTTTTTTTTCCTTTTCTTTCTTTCTTTTTATCATTTTCGTTTCAAGTGACGCCCCCCCCCCCGCCCCCCAATGATGTATGCCCCCCGTGATTGAATATTCTCTCTCTCTCTCTCTCTCTCTCTCTCTCTCTCTCTCTCTCTCTCTCTCTCTCTCTCTCTCTCTCCAGTTAATGGGTACACCTTGTCTCTATTTAGGAAGAAGGATGTTATTTTTCTTCCTTCCTTTCTTTCTTTCTTTTCTTTTCCTGTCTTTTTTCTCTGCGGACCCTGAACAAATTAACTCCAGTCTTCTAAAAACAGCAAAAGCATACCACGGCAATACCCAGCCAGGCACGTCAGCGAACTAGATTTAGCTCCATCTGTGTTGTCAGTCTTCACACCCCCACCCACAACACTCCTTCCTCACTGCCCTGACTCAGCTGATCACTGCCCTGACTCAGCTAATCACTGCCCACAAGAAGACAAGACGACACACACACACACACACACACACACTAGGGTTGCCACCTCCACCTCCTAAAAATACGGAACGCATTAGCTGAGGTTGGAACAGTAATGGCGGGTAGAAAGTCAATCATATTGACAAGGCTTGAAGATCAGCCTTTCCATAAGTAGGCCTACCCTGTATTAGGAGGAATTCAAGTATATATATCTTGAGTAAATGTAAGGATATATTGCAAAATACGTTCATCAGTCGTTATCAGTAATATATTTTTGAAACTACAAGTGTCTACAAATTCTAAAGAATGAGACATTGAAAAATATATTTTCCTTAATTAAAGAAAAGAAAAAAAAACTCATTGGAGAAAACAGTAGCTACATGGAATATGAATGAATATGAATATGAATATAGCCATTACTTACACATTTTCCAAGTGTACTTCTTGTTGCTTCTTGCTGCAGCAAGAAGATTTTTATCATCCCTAATATTTGTGAAAAACTCATCACATCTCTCTTCAAAATTTAGAGTAACCATCAGTTCACTCTTGATTAGTTCTACGGAGCACCTGTTCCTCGTTTTACTTCATTTGCTTGACTATTCATACAGGCAAATACGGAACAAATGGCGTTCCGTATTGGTTCAATACGGAACGCAGCATTTCACTCTTCAATACGGAACGGTTCCGTATTTTAAGGGACAGGTGGCAACCCTAACACACACACATACACACGTAAAGATGAATAGATAAAAATGAATTACGTATCTATGTGTTTACTTCATGGAAAAAAAAAAAAAGTAAATGGAAATAGATGAAAAATTACGTCACTGTGTTTACTCCACTGGAAAAAAATGGAAATTAATAAAAAAAAAAAAAGACCAATGAATGAATAGAAACACTGTATCAATTGTACATTTTCCGGGTAAACATTATACTCCTAACCCCCTTCAGTACTGGGACGCATTTTCATATTTATTCTGCTTATGATTTGTCGATTTTATACAGCTTCAGAAACTCATGTGGGGACCAAAATAGTAGAGACTGTAGCCATTAATCTTCTGCTGCTGGCCCCCATAGACCCTTCCCAATGCCAAGAAAATCGTCTAATCACACCCAAAACTCGTAAAAATGTGTCCCAGTACTGAAGGGGGATTAACTGAGTGAGGACATCAATCACACACCACAAAGAATCACCATTCCAGTACTGACACACCACACCCCAGTAAAGGACACAAATCAAAGTCAGACATTAGCTACAATAGAGTGAATGTGATAAGTGAGTGGTGGGACTAACGCAAGCTGAGGCAAGGCACTTTATTCCCTATCATTTCAGTTACAAAAAACCTTCTGCTGAGAGAATAATAGTCAAACAGAAAGTGAATAAAGTACCTTCCCTCAACTTAAGCTTTCCCACCACTCAGTTCTCATATTTGTCACTGCCTAACCAACACGAAGTAACAGTGAGTGAAGCCACAAGGCCACACCACCAAGGCCAGCAGCCACACAGCCTACACTAAACACCAAAGATATTAAAGGGATGAATCCTTGTTATACACAGTGCACTAGGGAATGTATGGTATCAGCATTCCTAAACCTCCAGCACCACCCATTCCCCACAGCCCGCCCACTCCCCAAGGACTGAAAGGATTAAGGCAATGGCTGGCTGGTGGTTGGTTCACTGCGTCTTACTGGAAGTGTTGACGTCCAAGGCCACGGCCCCACTTGTGTCACCTATTTACTGGGTGAACTGAGACTACTTCTTGAAATGGGATCATCTTGGTCTTCGCGCAGTCAAGCGTTTGATCCACAGCTCGTGGTGTTCAGTTCGAGGACACTTATTACGCTTGTATTCTGAAACACTTCGCTCCCTCAACATCACTATTTTCCAAAGGCTCTAACACTCGTGTTTTTAAGGGTTTTTTTTTTATTGATTTTGTGATGGTTTAACAAGATTTCTAGTTTAGCATAAAGAGAAACGATCTTGAAAATCCAGTTAGTCGTCTCAGTGGTCTTCAATAATTGTCATGGTGAGAGCAAATTGTTTATGAATAATGGCATTAGGCTCATATTTTCCAAGACTTCTGTGCTTCATCTCCACTGTTTCAAAAGGCTATCTAAGTTGAGACGCGTTTTTAAGATGTTTTTTTACCGATCTAGAGGCAAAGTGAGATTTCTACATTGTTAACTGGAGAAACACTCTTGAAAACTCACTTATCATCTCTGTAGGTTTGGTAAATAGTCATGGTGGGAGAGCAGAGCATTTCTGAATATGGACCTCATCCTCTGGTTTTGACTAATGGGAACTGTATGGGAAGTGGCATATCAGTAGGCCCTCCCCTTTTCTTTTACTACTTTTTCATTGCCTTTGGTCAGTATCCCTATAACACAAAATATGGTATGATGACATGGTGCCTTGGCTGAGCAATGAAATCTAACTTTCACACCTGTTCACTATGTACATCTTTTAACACTACAAGCCACTCTGAGATATCCTTATTGCTTATGTTGCCATTCATTATTCTCTTTCACACCTGCTCAGTATGTAGTACATCTTTTAACACTACAAGCCACTCCAAGATATCCTTACTCCTGCTGCAACTTTTATTCTCTTTCTCTGTAGCAGATGATTATAGATATTTCATGGATTACTTCTAATATTAATCCAAATCATCTGTTGTTTAAATATGATTCAAGATTCCCTAGATAAGTCAGTTGAATGTAAATATAATACTAAATGCAGAATGTTATGCAGAGAAATTCAATAACAATGATCTAATACAGTTACCATTTAACTCTCTCACTGCAAGAAGAGATAATTAACAACATCAATAGCAATGTACGAGATCTTTATTAGCATCTGAGAAAAGGAATGCATGAAAAAGAGTATGTTTTGCATTTTCAACCCAGTTTAAAGATTTTAGGTAACTATGGAACCAGTAAAGATGTCTTAGAGTGATCAGTTATTAAGGAAAGATGGAGCAAATAGCAGTGAAAGGGTTGAAAGCAACTGAAAACTCTAGTAAATGTCCATGAATAAACCAGTTAACAATGAGTTTAATACCATAAAGTGTTGTGCAATGAAATTCAACACTATTCCACTTTAAAATCCCTTGAAATCAGTAAACAACCAAGTATGACCCAATGACAAGGAAAAAACAGTCAGGCGTCACCATACAAATGCTTGACAACACAACTCCTGGCAGGTTTGAAAATGCACCCTTCCTTTACACAACACACCCTAGACCACCAGTGCCTCTCTCCACGGGTGAGGAGGAGGAGGAGCTGGAGAGGGTTCAGTACTACGTGTCAGTCGCAGGAAGTGATATAAATAGTGAAGCCTTATAGCAGAGATGGTGGTCTTGACTTTGTGAAGCTTTTAGGGTTTCTGCAGGTCTTCATGATCATCCCCACCTTCACACGAGTCAGCTCTTTGCTCTCTAACGCACTCACAGAAACTGAACTGTTATGTAATGGGGGGCTTTGTTCATTGTTCAATTCTCTATAACTATCTACACCTCTCATGTCAGCCCTTTGCTTCAAACACTTTTGCAAAAACTGAACCATATTATGTATTGAGGGGTTTTGTTCATTCTTCAAATTTTCTATAACTATTCCTACCTGTCTTTGTGATCATTCCCACCTCCCCATACATCTGTCCTTTGCCTTTAACACTCTCAAAAACTTAATCATATTGTACATACTGTTCATTGTTCTTCTCTCATTTACTGTCACTCCTTCACTCACTGATTATAAGCAATGAAAACTGAGTCATATATATAACACATGATAAACTTCATTATTAGCTCTAAAAATTAACTCTTCTATTAGCTCTTGATATTAACTATTGGCCTTTCACTCCCTCATTGTGATTAGCAATATCTAAAGCAGCACAAAAAGAAAGAAGAGAGGAGAGAGAATCATTATCACACATATGCAAACACAGCCACACAAAGTTAAATGTATATACTATACACATGTTTTGCTATTATTGATAAAACAAACTTTCATTCTAATTCATGTAAAAGACTCTCCGAGTTAATTCTATCTTTGGCACAGTTTGAGAGCACTTTTACGTGTCATTTTACAAGTAATGAGCAACTTTGACAATATTAATCTTTGCTTTCAGAGTAATGTTTTGCTTCTAAGCCTTGGCCTCTCAATGGGATGCAGGTCAGGTCACCACTTCCCATAATTAACAATATACAGTATATGCCAACTTATCTATATACAACATATTTTCATAATTTTTGTACATATTTGCATTATATAAATCCCTTCACTATGAGAAAATATTGCATTATTATTGGCAAAGAAGCTGGATGTTGATTACACATCACCAAACTGTGCAGTGATGTGGAACTTCTTTGCCATGTGTTGTATTGAGTAGAAAGTGTATTTCCAATGACTCAGACTACTGCCTTCACCACCCACAGGGACCACAGCACTCACCTCACCCTCCTGCAGTGCTGCTGTTCAGCCCAGCCCCTGCTGGCCGAGTCACCGGGGTCCATGCCACACAGCTCTGGGGTGGGGCAGGTGTCACACTGCCTCCCACCACACCACACCACACCACACCACACCACACAACACCTGGTGGGGCAATGAGAAGGTACGAGGAAGCTCGTCTTTTATTTTAAAATGATTAAAGCTGATACAGAGTAACATTTTGATGATGATAAAACAATGTGGTAATGGAACATGGGATGACTGCACTACAGTATCACTGAATGTGAAGTCTGTACACGGACTGAGGGGTCCGGAGCAGGGGGGGGAGGGGGAAGGGCCTGGTGGCCTCCCTGCTGCCTCCCAGCCGCCTCGCCACCACACGGCCTTGCGTGGGCGCCTCGGGTCCTGAGGGTGTGCGGCGGCAGCCCAGCCCAGCCCAGCCCAACGCTGGGCCGGCACTGGACCAGCATTGGGCTGGCACCGGGTGGTGGGCGTGCCACTGCACTGCTTGGTGGTGGTGGTGGTGTTTCCACAGAATTTGAAGATCAGTTCAGTACCAAACATTTGCCTGCCTAATAAAGCCATGAGGTGTTGACATTATCAGCTTCACTGACACAGTCTTGCCTTCAGGTGTAAACAACCTAATTATGACACACTCTCCAGAAAAATTCTGTTGCAGTCTTTGTTGAAAAAATGTCAATATTAAAGTAGATAAAAATAGATTTTGAAGCCATAACAACAGCACAAGAGATCAGTGACAGTAACTGTCAAATCAATAAATGGAATGTTGCAGTAAGAGGAGGGATGGGCTGCTAAATGCTTAGTGTAACTTACAACCTATTTGTGCTGTGTGGGCCAAACTGAACAATTACTGTTGCGCCACAAGTCACGGTCTTTACACGGTGAAGGTCGCCAAGCACCGCCCCGCCCCGCCCCGCCACCCGGGGAGCTGCGGCTCAAGGCTCTCTCTCTCACTCCTCACACCAACGCAAACAATTAGGGAGTGTGGCACAACACTCCCTCCAGGGAGCCGGGCTTGTACTAACAAAAAATATAAAACATATTTACAAAAAATGACAAAGTACGGAGACAATGTCAGAATGTGGTGGTGGCGTGATGCTGCACTCCACACATACATACATACATACAATGGGCATACACACAATGTGCATACACACACACATACACAAACAAACACACAGACACACACACAGACACACACACACACACACACACACACACACACACACACACACACACACACACACACCAGCAATGGCAGCAGCAGCAGCAGCATCAGCCAGGCAAGTTAAAATAATAATAATAATAATAACAAAAATAATAATGATAATATTACTATTATCAATAAAAAATAAAACACATTGAGACCTGCAACAGAACCTCGCGTCAATGTTTGTCCTATGCAACTACAGAGATTTGAGCAACGAAAAGAACGAAACGTGACAACGCAGACTTCACTCACAGCCCGGGGTCAGCTGGTGTGTGTGTCGGCTCAACAGACACAAGGAGGGACAGAGCTCAGGGGGTAAGACTGACTGCCACGACTGCAAGAACGGCTGAAAACTTCCTTTTTAACTTCAACACAACAGCCATTCACTCAACCCGACAGCGACAGTACCTAATCACTGTGGGTCGAGAGGAGGTGTCAGACTGAGTTACACTGCTGTGAATGACAAACAGCACTGATGGTGTTTGAACTGAGGGAGGAGATGATGATGGCTTTGGTGGCTTAGCAAGGACCTGGTAATGCAAGTGTTCCTGTGGTGGCGAGAATCGAGGTGGACTGGTTCTTGTGGCTACAATCAAGACAACAACAGGAGCCCCAGCAGAGGAGAGGGGCAAGTAAACAAAAAAAAAAACAACGGAAATGAATCAATAACGAGGAAAAGAACGGCTTTAGGAGAACGAAAGGACCAGAAAGAAAGGAAGGAAAGAAGACAGGGGTGGGAAAAAAAAGGGGGGGGGTTCTGGCTCCAGTTCAATTGATGGGAAAGGATGGGAAATGGGATGGGATGGGATGGGATGGGTGTTGGAAATCATGAATTAGGTCGCTCTAAATGGAATACTTTTTTACGGAGAAGAGGAGGAGGAGGAGGAGAACGAGGAGAAGAACAAGGAGAAGATGAAGAAAGAGGAGGAAAGAAGGAACAAGGGGAAGGAAGGAAGGAAGGAAGGGAGAGGACTTAAATAGGATCCTGACTCACTCTCTCACTCTCTCTATCTCCAATCCCGCCTGCCTAAATATTGCCAGCGGTGGAAAAGAGAAATGCTCCCGAGTTGATGGGTGTCTTGGGTGAGGCACAGAGGTACATCATATCATCTGTGTTCAGTTGGGTGCGGGTGAGGGTTGGCTCGCTGGCTGATCGGTGAATCTTGGGTAGCGAACGCACCAAGGATTCTATGTTGGCCAGGATCTGTTGGTACGAAATGCGATTAATTAGTTAGTGGGGTTGTGTTGTATATATTATGCATTACAGGAAGGAAAATTAAAATAGATAAACAAAATTAATTAACAGCACAATGAAACGCTAAAACTGATACAGTGTAAATCAACTTAAAGGAAGAAAAAAAATGAAGACATCAACAAAATGAGAAAATAAAGACAACACATCATAACCCTCAACAAAACCAACAAAAAGGAACACAAAGGACAATTCATATGAGGAATTTACACCCACAGCAAAACACTCAACAAAATAAAAAAAATAAAAACAAAAAACAAAACAAAATAAACACAACACAACCTAACCAAACAAAAACCAACAAAAAACAACACAAAGAACAATACCGATGAGGAATTTAGACCCACAGCAAGACACTCCAAAAAAAAAAAACAGAAAAACTACACTAAACAAAACCAACACAAAAGAACACAAAGAACAGCCACAAGACACAGACCTGAGGAAATAGAGGCCGATCATCTCTATTGTACTTGATGCAGTCTTCGTAAAGGCGACGAATAGGTTTGGGCATGTCAGAGCGCAGGTGAGTGGTGTCTGGCCGCAGGTAACCCCTCCCCACCATAAACAGGATCTAAGAGAGGGGGGAAAAAACAGGAATTGTATTTTAGTTAGTTAGTTTTAAAGAGGAGGAAAAAACAGGGATTATGTGTTAGTTGGTTAGTTTTAAGGGATAGAGGGAAGAAAAAACAGGAGTGATATTTTAGTTAGTTAGTTTTTAAGAGGAGGAAAAAACAGGAATAATGTGTTAGTTAGGTTTAAGGGATACAGTGACATAAGTAGGAATGAGTTTTTATTCTCGTAATCATAAACAGGATCTGAGAGGGGGAGGAAAAAACAGGAATTATATTTTAGTTAGTTTTAAAGAGGAGGAAAATACAGGAATTATGTGTTAGTTAGTTAGGTTTAAGGGATACAGTGACATGAGTAGGAATGAGTTTTTATCGTCGTAACCATAAACAGGATCTGAGAGAGAGGGAGGAAAAAACAGGAATTATATTTTAGTTAGCTAGTTTTTAAGAGGAGGAAAAAACAGGACTTATGTGTTAGTTAGGTTTAAGGGATACAGTGACATGAGTAGGAATGAGTTTTATTCTCGTAACCATAAACAGGATCTGAGAGGGAGGAAAAAACAGGAATGATATTTTAGTTAGTTAGTTTTAAATGGGAGGAAAATACAGGAATTATGTGTTAATTAGTTTTAAGGGATACAGTGACATGAGTAGGAATGAGTTTTTATCGTCGTAACCATAAACAGGATCTGAGAGAGGAGGGAGGAAAAAACAGGAATTATGTGTTAGTGATTTAGTTTTGAATGATAGAGTGGTACATATAGGAGTTTTATTCTTGTATTCTCAAATATTTCCTCACCTCCACTACTTCAAAACTCTCCAACTCCCTACCTACTTCTATATTTCTAACTTCCTATGACTTGACTTTACTTAAGGGGAGCGTCCGGTAAGGTGTCCGAAAAAATATGAAAAATAATATTTTTTGTGAAAAAAATATATCTGGTAAGCATACACATTGACTATTATTTCACAAAGTTTTATGGTGATACGCGCAATAGTTTCCCTTTAAACCGCATTTAAATGTCCGTACGCGTGGGTTTGTTTACATCTGTATATTCAGTATTTTTCTTTCCCAAAACCTACTAAAAAGGGAAATCTTTATAGTTTCGGAGATCTAGATATGGCAACATGGTAACCCACGTGTGTGTTGGTAGTGGTTGGGGCCTGGGTGAGCACTGGCAGGCCAGCTAGTGCGTCTGTAGCCTTGGAGGGAGACAGACGCTGCGTGACCTTGATCGGCCCGTATCTCAAAACGAAAGTTATTCCCTTTCTAAATGCTTCACAGCCGCCAGTTTTAGCTTGATTTCAATGAAACAAAAACCATAATGCAGAAGAATCTTTTTTCTAGAAATGTATGTTGATTTTTTTTTTCATATTTGTAAGGAGTAATTTTATATTAATATTTATTTGGTCAAAAAAATGAGAAAAATTTTTTTTTCGAAAAAAAATTATTAAAAAAAAACTAAGGCAAATATAAAAAATCTTTTTACATACTTTTTTGGGAAATCACAAGGTACATTAGCCCTAGAAATATAAAGATGATGGGGTTAAAAATACGGTCTGTGAAACATTTTGAAATTTTAGAAGGGGCTGTTGGGGGCTGGCAGGGCTGGAGGTCTAGAGAGCTGCTGAATGTCTTAAATTCATGTACATGTTGTCACTACTTTACAACATAAAAATTAGAGTGATCCATGCATATATACCGGAGATATGGTACCACCGTCCCTAACCGGACCCGAACCGGACGCTCCCCTTAAGAGGGAGAGACCTTTCAAGACATTTCTCAGTCTTTCAGTTAATTCTTTGGACTTTTTCCCACTTACATATATTAAAAAAAGGCTTTATCTAAATTTACATGAGTTTTTTTAAAGATGTTTTTATGATTCTAGACATAAAATGATTAGATTTTCTATATTATCCATTGTAAAAACACTCTTGGAGGAGTTCCTTAGCCCGTCACCCCTCACCTGGTCCTTGTTGTTGATGTGTGAGTAAGGGAGACAGCCGGAGAACAGCTCGTACAGGACAATACCGAACGCATACACATCGCTCTGGGACGTGTAGGGGTTCTCGTCCTGCATGCGGATCACCTCTGGGGCCATCCACAGTATGGATCCCGACGGCTGCTGGATCTGCCGCCCTCCTTGACTCTCCTGTATCCACCTGCCACCCTGGGAAGCACATGGGAAAGTTAGGTTAGGTTAGGTTAGGTTAGATTAGGTTAGGTTAGGTAAGGTGACGTTAGATTAGGTTAGGTTAGGTTAGGTTAGGTAAGATGACGTTAGATTAGGTTAGGTTAGGTTAGGTTAAGTGAAGTTAGATTAGATTAGGTTAGGTAAGATGACGTCAGATTAGGTTAAGTTAGGTTAGGTAAGGTGGAGTTAGATTAGGTTAATGGTGAATTGAAGTAAATATTGTGCATTTTCAATCTGCCTACCTACCACAGAAAGTAGATCAGTAGGTTAGTTATGCTGGTTAGGTTAGGTTAGGTTAAGTTAGTGGTGAATTGAAGTAACTATTGTGTCTTTTTGATCTGCCTGCCTACCACAGAAAGTAGATAAGTACTTTAGTTATGCTGGTCAGGTTAGTGGTGAATTGAAGTCATTTTTTTTTTTTTTTTTTTTTTTTTATCTGCCTGCCTGCCACCCTGAAAAGTAGATCACTAAGTTAGTCAGGTTACAGTCCTGGTATGTTTGTATGCATGTCAAGAGACAGTTGGAAAAAGAGGTGAATTAAGGTAAAAAATCCTGTTTCTGTCACTGATACAGGCAAAAGACAAGTTATGATAGAGCCACAGTAACCTCACACAAAAACAGTGAAGAAAAGCCAGTCAAAAAGGACCCACACACTGATGGCACTCACAGCAGACCCATAAGCTCACCATCACAGAGCCTCCTCACCTTGACAGTGGCCAGCCCAAAGTCCCCAATCTTGACAGTGTAGTCGTCGTGAAGGAATATATTGTTGGACTTGAGGTCTCTATGGATGATATTCTTGGCATGGAGGTAACTGAGACACAAAGAGAGAGAGAGAGACTAAGTACATTAACTTTTTAACTGCAATATCCACCACAACGCTGCCCAAAATAACAAAATCTTAAGAAATGTTGACAAGGAAGATAGAAATGATAATATAAAAGACTTGAAGTTTCTATGGATGATATTCTTGGCATGGAGGTAACTGAGACACAAAGAGAGAGAGAGAGAGAGAGACTAAGTACATTAACTCTTTTACTGCTATATCCACCACAACACTTCCCCCAAACAACAAAATCTTAAGAAATGTTGACAAGAAAGATAGAAAAGATAATATAAAAGGCTTGAGGTTTCTATTAATGATATTCTTGGCATGGAGGTAACTGAGAGAGAGAGAGACTAAGTACAGTAACTCTCTCACTGCAATATCCCCCACAACGCTGCCCCAAAACAACAAAATCTTAAGAAACGTCGACAAGAAAGATAGAAAAAATAATATAAAAGACTTGAAGTTTCTATTAATGATATTCTTGGCATGGAGGTAACTGAGAGAGAGAGAGAGACTAAGTACATTAACTCTTTCACTGCAATATCCACCACAACACTGCCCAAAAAACAACAAAATCTTAAGAAATGTCGACAAGAAAGATAGAAATGATAATATAAAGGACTTGAGGTTTCTATTAATGATATTCTTGGCATGGAAGTAACTGAGAGAATAAATTAACTCTTTCACTGCAATATCCACCACAACACCATCCCAAAACAATGAAATCTTGACAAACATCAGCAAGAAAAATAGAAAAGATAATATAAAGGGCTTGAGGTTTCTATTAATGATGTTCTTGGCATGGAGGTAACTGAGAGAGAGAGAGAGTAAGTACATTAACTCTTTCATTGCAATAACCACCACAACACTCCCAAAACAACAAAATCTTCACTAACATCAACAAGAGAGACAAAAACGATCATTAAAACATTTAGCAGTCTTTATAAAGTACAATGCTTTGACATGGGTGAGTCAAGAGGAAAGGTGTCTTGGGTGGTTTGTTAATACAGAAGATAAACCATATAAGTGCACTAATAAAGGTACCAAGCAGGACACCTCAATACTCACTCCATGCCTTGTGATGTTTGTCGCGCGATGTCTGTAATTCGCATGAGTTCAAACTTTGTCTCCTGTACATGGAGGTGTTTGTAGAGACTGGACCCCTCGCACCACTGGGTCACAATGGCCAGCTGCTGGGTCTTGACGCACCCCATAAATAGCAGAATATTTACATGTCTGCAATGGGAAGCCTCAATTAAAACCTGGTCATTTTTTTTGTTTTTTGTTTTGAGTGAAATCCTAATGTATAATTATATGTATAAATGCTCGCTCACACACACACACACACACACACACACAAATATATGAATACTTACCATATGAGCAAATTTATGTATCAAAAGAGAAAAAGATGGAAATTAATCTTAAACACACACACACACACACACATATCTGGCAGTGTCATTAAGAATCTGTGTCTTTATGAGAAAAAACAATAAATAAATTGAGAAAGAAAAGAGAAAAAACATGTACAAATTTAACCAATACAATACAAAACCACACCCTGAAAATAAAAAAGAATTAAAACACACAAAATAGACCAAAATGAACAAAAACCACCACAACCACCACCATTACCTTATTTTCTCAAGGACCAACAAAAACAAACCAAAAAAGAAACAAGAAAAACCACCACCACCACCTTATTTTCTCAAGGCCCGATAAGAACACACCAAACGAACACTCCCCCCAGAAAAACCACCACCACCACCACAACACCACCTAATTATCACAACAACCAATAAAAACAAAACAAAACAACAAAGAAAATCACCTTGACCAGCACCACCTTCACCACCACCACCACCACCATCACCACCACCCCACCTCACCTTGTTTTCTTAAGGACCGACACTTCATTATCACCACCACCAATAAAAACCAAACAAAACAACAAAGAAAATCACCTTGACCATCACCTTCACCACCACCACCACCACCATCACCACCACCCCACCTCACCTTGTTTTCTTAAGGACCGACACTTCATTTTTGAACGCCGAGTACTGCGCAGGTGTCGGGTCCCGCACGTTGAGGGTTTTGACCGCCACCGGGCCATGCCAGTGACCCCGGTACACCGTCCCAAAGGAGCCTGACCCAATGCGAGAACCAATTAGGATTTCATCGACGGGGATCTCCCAGTCCTCCACCGTGTCTTTAGAGGACTGCCGCACCTGGGGAAGGGAAGGGAGGAATGGGTGAGTGAGAGTGTTTGGTGATAGGGCGTGTCTCAATGATTTATTCTATGTCTATGGTTAGGGTTTTTTTATTTGTTTATCATGTTTACTGCCAGTTTGTTTTTTTATTCGCTTATCATGTTTACTACCAGTTTGTTTTTTTATTTGTTTATCATGTTTACTACCAGTTTTTTTTTTCTTTTTATTATTTGTTTGCTACATTTACTATACTTTGCATGCCTATGTTTTTTTTTTTCTTTTTATTATTTGTTTATCACATTTACTACGCTTTGTTGTATGGCTAACTTCATTCTTTCTTTTTTATCATTTGTTTATTACATTCAATATGCTTTGCTGAATGTCTAAGGTTTTTTTTATTAATTCATCACATTCAGTATTCACTTGTGGGTATTTTTGTACTGCCACTTACAATGCGTTTTCTAAAGGTATATTATTTTGCAATATCAAATTGTTCTATAACTATGTGAAGATAAAAAAAAAAACAATGTCTTTTCTTCTTTTCTATATTACTGTTCGAATACATATCTTCTAACGGTGCTATCAATGCTTACTGAAATTATGACCTTAGTAGAGGCAAGTAATTTCATGACTGACTAACTGCCTTCTTATAACCCAACTAGTCATTCTGTTCCATGACTGAATGACACACTGAGAGTTTGACTAATTACTTGTCTGCATAACTAACTGACAGACAGACAGACAAACAAACTGCCTGACTTACTGGGTGAGTCTGAACATGTTTCCTCATTGCACAACTGATGGAGTTGTTAACATATGGATTCCCTGATTCACTAACTACATACAAGCTGAGCCAGTATCCTTGGTGCACTGGCCGGCCACTGACAAGCTGCTGGACCGCCTGCTGATGTCCACACCAATCAATGTGAGTCACACCTTCCCTAGACACGACACACCCATGTCCAACAAATGACTCCTGCTGCTAGACACACCCACACTAACAAACAACACCACCTGCCTCTAACACACACACACCAACACTACCAAGCTTGCCGCAATGCTGTCCACACACACACACACACACACACACTAACCTTCTTGCCTGAGACAGATTCATCAGCTGAGCGCGCCCTGGGCCGTACCGCCTTCAGAGTGTTGGTGGGAGAGGCCTGGGCTGAATGGGACCCCTGCACTGGCCGGGTGGGGCTGCTGGTGGGGCTGGTGGGAGGGGGCGGGGCCAGTACCCCCGTCCCTGGGTACCCTGCGGGGTGCATGGCTGGGTTGGCGTTGTGGGAGAGGGGGCTCCAGGCCACCCTGCTCTCATCATGCATGTTGTAGAAGGTGGAGGAGCCAAAGTGGACGTCTTGACACGCCATGCGGCAGCGTACAGGACAGCATGGTGGTGACGGGCGTGCAGACAGGCAAACATCGCCAACACATGGATGGAAAGACATGCACATGCAAATTAGCAACATTTATGCATTGCCGCCACAGTAACAGTCGGCCAACTCTCAGCTATTGCTATTTAGTGGTTGGTAATAAACAGTGACAACAAACAGAGCAACAAAAAAAAAACATAACCTGGAAATTTGTGCAAAAAGAAGAAATAAAACCAATGAATAAATCATCTTAGTTCAATGAAATAAAACAGAAGTTGTGTGTGTTAGTGTGGCATCTCTAGGCAGACTGCAGCAGTGTGGTGGCACTGGTGGCACTCAGCTGTCTAACAAAACACTGGTGACATTGACAACAAAGACAAAACTATAGATAAAACTGAACAAAAAAATGTGGAGGGAATGACTTAGGAAGGCATCCCACCAATGGAATCCTAAAAACTTAACACAACTAACTCCTTTGTGAATACTTTTACTCTACAGAGGTGTGTGTGTCTGTTATGTCTGTCTGTCTCACTAAGAGCAGCAGTGAGGCAGCATGCAGTGTTGAGGGAATGACTGGGTACGACTGTGGCCAATACTATGAAAGACTCTGCTCCCTCAATGTCACTACTCTCAAATGTCATACAGTTCATTAGCCAGTTTCTCAAGTGTTTCTCCTCTCAATGACATATGAATCTTAATACCGTCACTAAATCCTAATCCTAATTCTGTGGACCTATAAGGGGACTGGCAAATAGATGGGCTTTACATTCCTTTTTTTTTTGTTGCCCTTGGCCAGCTTCTCCTCTTATGTATAAAGAATGAGTAAATAAACAAAATAAAAAAAAACATTAAAACACCATTATTAACCTGTGTAACTTGAAGTAGAGCCTGTTGAAGTTTCCTGTTGATAACGTTGAAATCTTCCTAATTCATCACTAAAACCATAAACAAAACACCACGACAAGAGTGTAACTTCAGCTAGATGAATGAATAAATAAAACAAATAAATGGAGTTAATCTATCTATCAGTGAGTCAAGAACAACGACAGTACAAAGACGTCTTGATGGCAATAACGAGACTACAAACTGCCGAATGGACAAAGCTTCACCAACACTGCACCAGCAAGGCCAGTGACAGTGTGTCTTGAGAACAGCAACGTAAAGTACAGAGCCGAGGTGTTGTTCTATCACTGCATGTGTGTGTGTCTTGCCTTCAGAACTTTGTCAGGTTAATAACGAAAAACAATAAATGAATCCATAAATATATAAACAATGTGTGTGCGTGTATGTATGTATGTATGTATGTATGTATGGCCTGTATTTAGAAACACTGCTCTCTCACCATCACTATTTTCCAGACCCTAGTTAAAGATGCTCATGTTTTTAAGGGTAGTTTTTATGGTTCTGGTGATGGATTGGAAAGATTTCTAGTTCATTATAAGGAGAAACTGTCTTCAAAATCCAGCTGGTCATCTCTGTGGCCTTTGAAAATGATTGTGGTGAGAGAGCAAAGCGTTTCTGAATATGGACGGAAGTGTGTCTTGCCTTCAGAACCTTGTCAGATTAATTAGGCAAAAAAATAATGAGTGAATGCATGAATAAATAAAAAATATGTGTGTGTGTGTGTAACTTAAAGGAAAAATGCTTGCCTTCAGAACCTTGTCAGATTAATTAGCAAAAAACAACAAGTGAATGCATAAATAAATAAAAGATGTGTGTGTGTGTGTGTGTGTGTGTGTAAGTGTGCATAACTTAAAAGAAAAATGCTTAAAACTACAACCATGGCACCATCAAAATATCTTGTTGTCACATGAAGTCAATGCAATGCAGAGTCATCAAGTTAACAGTTAATTGCAAAATGTTAATCACAACACAAGAAAAAATATTACATCTACAAGTTAAACACCTGAAAATGTAAAGGCTTTTTGTGTCAAGATGAACCAAAGGGAAGTGATGACCCGACTGTGATGTCCTGAAGGACACCACAGTCTGGCCACCACCATAGCAGCAGCAGCAGCAGCAGCAGCAGCAGCAGCATGCCTGGGGTGTCTGGCCCTATCTAGCAACACAGTGACCCGTATTCCTAAACACTTTGCTCTCTCACCACAACAGCTTTCCAAGATCACAGACACAACTACCTGGGTTTTCAAGACAGTTTCCCCTTATGATAAAATTGAAATATTGCCAATCTATCACCAAAACCATAAAAAACACCCTTAAAAACATGACTATCTTCACCTAGAACCTTTAAAAAAATAATGATTGTGAGAGAGCAGTGTTTAGGAATATGGGCGAGTGACACACAACACCACACACACACACGCGCACACACACACACACACACACACACACGCGCACACACTCACACAGGAGCATGCACAGGCCATCCCAGCAGCAGTGACGCAAGGCAATGCTGGCGGGAAGCAAAGCAGACACTTGCTGAGCGCTGAGTGGCTGCTGAGTGATGGTGGCAAGCAATCAGTGTGGAAGCAGCTGCTATCATGTGGCTTTTATTTACATGCCTCTCCCTCTCTCTCTCTCTAACTCTCTAACTCTATGGAAAGCAGTGTAGGTGTCAGCTAGAGACTATTAATGTTGTCTAAATGCTAAGCTGTAGTCAATCTGTGTCTATTCAAAACAGCAGACGCTAAATGGATGTTAAAATTACTTCTGTCTATATTCTAATAAGTCAATTCTATCCATAAAGTTTGTGCCATAAATACTTCTCCCTCATGACAAATTTCTGTAACAAAATCTAACTAACTTAATTCTGAGGGGGAAAATGTCTCTACTAAACTCATTTATCACAGGGAGAGTTATTATGGACCAGAGTTTGTTCATGGGTGACTCTCTCTACACAGGAACTATCCATAAAGTTCCTACCATAAATACTTCTCCCTCATGATAAATTTCTTGAACTTAATGTAACTTAACGTAACCTTATTTATCACATGAACAGTTATTATGGAGCAGAGTTTGTTCATGGAAGAGCATCTGTACAAAACAAACTTCATGAATCACTACGACTAACCTAACCTAACCTAACCTAACCTTAGTGAATCATGGGACAAATAACACATACATAAGGTCCCTATCCTATATACCATCTACCTAACCTTGCTTGTTCCCTTCCTATCCCTATTGCCAGTATCCTCCACCTCCTATCCCTACAAGCCCCTATTCTGTCACCACATATACTACATCTCACCAGAACATGAGAAAACTGCAGGATGTGTGAAACCAAAAATTGTCTTATATGGAAGTCCTGATGTGGTGGTATTTTCAGGTATATATTCTGATACTCCACAGAAAACGATGATCTGAGCTAGTATGTACTTCTAATCCTCTGCTCTTCAGATCAATAGACTTTTAGTGCATCTATTCAATACAGCTTTCTATCCTACTATCCCTATTTCTAGTTTATTCCATCCTGTCTTCTTCCTTCTTATCTTATCAGTCGTCATCTCTATTTGTTCCCTTGTCCTATCCAATACAGCTTTCTTCCTATCCTATTATCCTCATTTGTAGTTTATTTCCTGTACATCCTTCTTCCTAACCTAACATACCTCTTCTCTAGTTAATTCTGTGTCTTACTCAATACAGCTTTCTTTCTTATTATTGCATATTTCTAGTTTATTCCCTGTCCTGTCTTCCTTCCTAACCTACCATACTCTAGTTTATTCCCTGTCCTGCCTTCCTTCCTAACCTACCATACTCTAGTTTATTCCCTGTCCTGCCTTCCTTCCTAACCTACCATACTTCTTGCCCTTGTCTTATCTACCAATCAACACACTTCCATCTTGACACAGGACGACACGCAGGTCAAAATTTCATTCCTAACCAACCATACCTCACTTCAGTTAATTCTGTGTCCCATCTAACAATATATAAACACACTTCAGTCTTAGCACAAGGGAACACACAGGCCAAAAACAGTCCAACAGGCAGATTTATAAAACATTCTTGGAGTTAATTTAGTCATTCAGAAACATAGCAAAGGGGAATTTAACAAAACATACAGCTGATTTATGATTTGAAAAGAAGGGGTGTTGTTATTGTAATGCACACCCAAGAGTTGTAACAGGTCAAAGTTATTTACAGTTGATAAAAAAGTGTCTTAAGTTAAAAAATTGATGATCAGCACTTGGCTTGTTAATTCATGCGACATATATATTAATTTTGGAAGTAGAAATGGATAACACATACACACAAACATACACACACAAACGCACATACATAAACTGACACACACACACACACCCACACACACACATCATAACCCCATAAAAGTATATCTTAATTTCAAGCCTAACCATGATGACTCACTCCATGCAAGATATCCCTCACCTAATCCAGTCCTATCTTATCCTGTCCTTCTCTGTGACTCCCAACCCTTCAATAATCTAAGGAAGAACCCAAGAAAAAGTTACAACCATGAGCCCAGTAGTAGTAGTAGTAGTAGTAGTAGTAGAAATAATAACAGAAAATAATATAAATAGAAGCTATAGTAGTAGTAAAAACAGTAGAAAATATAAAAAGTAGTAGAAGTAGTAGTAGAAGTAGTAGTAGTAGTAGTAGCCAACCCTACCCGGTAATAGCCCCACCTGACAGTGTCCCTCAGCAAGCAGGCACAGCAGAAGCACAAACCTGGACTGGTGGGGTTATAATTCCTGCCCATCCTGTGAGCAAATTCAGCGAGGGAGGCGGCGTCCGAGGGGATGTTCGAGTTGACTAAGTTGATGCATACGTTGGGAGCGGAGGAGGAGCGATCGCGGGGGGCCAGTGGGGCGGGGGCGGGCCGGGGCACAGAGGGAGGGACCTGCCCCGCCATGCCCCCACCAGGGTAATGGCCCGGATACTGACCTCGGTAGCCCAGTATGTATTGCACACCGTAGGCTTCACCGTACGAGCTGATCAGATTGGATTGACTGCTGGGGTTCACGCCGTACCCGGTGGACGCCAAGATGCCCGCTGGGTTGTCGGAGTGTGACGCCAGCAGGCTGTGGGGGGAGGGGAGAACGGCGAGGGGAGGCACTGTTAGGTTATTCATCATTTACAGGTACCTCTTGATTTACACGGGGATGCGTTCCTGAAGAGAGGGCGCAAAACAAAAATGACATAAATCGAAATACACACACACACACACACACACACACACACACACACACACACACACACACACACACACACATAGACACACACAGACACACACACACACACACATACACACACACAGACACACACAGACACACACACACACACGTTTGTATATATTCAAATAGGAATGTACACAATTTGTTGGCTCCTTGACAGGATGAGCTCCTTTCGTCACAGTTGAATGTTTACTGACAGAGTGGTGAGTCATGTTTATAGCGGTGCGCTAATTTTGAGGCTTCTTAATCAAAGGGCGGTCTTATACAATCAGGATAAAACAAACCTATAACTCTGTGGTAAACATTAAGTCCTATTGTAACACACACACACACACACATACACACGCACACACATAGATGTGTGTAAGTATATATATATATATATATATATATATATATATATATATATGTATATATATATATATATATATATATATATATAGATATAGATATATATATATATATAGATATAGATATATATATAGATATATATATATAGATATATATATATATATATAAATTATTATATACTCTATATCTCATATATATCTATATATATATTTATATACCATCAACAGTGTGTGTATTTCGATAAATATGCATCAAATTGATTGTGTGTGTATATATATACATGTGTGTATTTCGATAAATATGCATCAAATTGATTGGCTCCAAGACAGCAGGGTGATGCTTACGGATAATTTCTGTATCGGTGACTCGGCGTCTTGTTTACTTCATCACGCCACCTGCGCGATAATAATTATCAGTTGCCAATTAGGCTGACAGAAACATTGGCGTCGGTAAATACTTTATGTTAAGCCGGCCAATCATAGCCTCCACAGGTAATCTCATTATAAAATCAATACCATGTGACAAGGTGGTAATGAGAATTACCAACCAAGCCTACCATATTATTGCTCCAAAGTGTCCAGTGAAGCACCACCAAGAAACATCATCACCAATAGGAAGCAGTGAATATTCCTGTCATTTTTTGGAGCTGTGAATTGTGTACATTAAGGTCACTGAATTTTGCCATGAGTGAGGGCACCAATATATATATATATATATATATATATATATATATATATATATATATATATATATATATTGTACGCACGTCTGATAGTGTAACTTGTTGTTCTTTGGTTTGCATAAATAAACTCACGTGAGACATCTGTTGGCCACTTAATGAAATATCGCATACAAGTGAAAAGAAACGTACCTAAATGATAAATTTTGGGGGGTTTTGGACCCCGTGTAAATTTGAAAACACGTAAAATGAGAAAGTGTAAAACGAGAGGTACCTGTATTTAGTTGTTATGTATGAGGGAAATAATGGCTGAGTGCAAGAAAATGTAGTGAAAATGACGCAGGCTGTGAGGTGAAGGGTGGTGGGACGGCACTGTTAGGTTATTTACAGATTGATTTTTTTTATTTGTAGGATAATGATGTGGGATAATGGCCAAGTGCAACAAAAATAAAGAAAATAGTACAACAAGAACAAAGAAAACAAAAGGGGGTGGGAGGGGCGGCAGTGTCACGCTACTTATTGATCAATTGATTTTTCATGCACGACAACAAAATGTAATGACAACAACAAAAATGTCTAAACAAAAAAGCAGAGATGATTACCACAGTTTCCAAAAGTATTTCTTCAGTTAATAATGTAGAAATCTCATCACTCTGCCTCTAGAACTCTAAAAACACCTTAAAAATTCATATAGATTGAAATAAAAACCCTTCTAAAATAGTGGAGATGAAGCACAAGTGTTTGAAGAAGCCTTACATTCACTAGTTGATATAGACACACAGACAGACAGACAGACAGAAGTACCAAATTAACCCCTTCAGTACTGGGACACATTTTCGTATTGATTCTGCTTATTGTATGGCAATTTTATATACCTTCGCAGCCTCATGTGAGAATCAAAATAGTGCAGACTCTGGCCAATCATTTTCAGACCTCCATAAACCCTTCCAAAAGTCAATACAATCATCTAATCACACCCAAAACTCAAGGTAAAAATGTGTCCCAGTACTGAAGGGATTAAATAAGCCAATTACTCATTAAAATAACTAATTAAGACATTACATTACCTCTCTCAAACCAAACTTTTAATTGGTATCTCTCGTTAAACCAAAGCACTATCATGAACACACCCAGTTATTTCAAAGGTTAAGGTCTTAAACACTTTACTCTCTCACCAAAACAATTTCCCAACATCACACAGACAACTAGCCAGGTTTTCAACACAATTTCTCCTTATAATGAAAAAGAAATCTTACCAATCCATCACCAAAACCAAAAAATACCCCAAAAACATGACAATCAACCAACCACCTTTGAAAAATAGTGAGAGAGTAAAGCATTGAAGAACAGAGGCATAAGCTTGACACCAGCGGCACACTCACTGCTGATATATGTTGTTAGTGATGCGCTGGTCCTGCTGGCATAGGGTCGGCACCCCCACAGAGCAGCGCTGGTGAAAACGATACCCACACGTGCGGCAGACGAAACCGTGGAATAGGAGTCTGCGGCAGTTATCACAGAAGGCCAGGGAAAAGAATGTTCTTCTAATCTGTAATGGGGAGAGATGCTGGTTAGGTTAGGTTAGGTTAGGTTAGGTTATGTTTAGGTTTGGTTAGGTTAGGTTAGGTTAGGTTAGGTTAGGTTAGGTTTGGTTAGGTTAGGTTAGGTTAGATTAGGTTAGGTTAGGTTAGGTTAGGTTAGGTTAGGTTAGATTAGGTTAGGTTAGGTTAGGTTAGGTTTAGGTTAGGTTAGATTAGGTAAAGTAAGGTAGAGTAACATTAGATTGGGTTAGGTTAGGTTAGGTTAGGTTAGATTAGGTAAAGTAAGGTAGAGTAACATTAGATTGGGTTAGGTTAGGTTAGGTTATGTTTAGGTTAGATTAGGTAAAGTAAGGTAGAGTAACATTAGATTGGGTTAGGTTAGGTTAGATTAGGTAAAGTAAGGCAGAGTAACATTAGATTGGGTTAGGTTAGGTTAGATTAGGTAAAGGTAAAGTAAGGTAACATTAGATTGGGTTACATTAGAGAAGGTAAGGTACAGAACACAACACAAATCCACACAACACCCACAAAGTTAAGAAAAATAAATAAATAGCATATAAAATTAACAAGCCACAGAACACTCACAAAGTTACGAGGAAAATACCCAATGAAAATAACAATCAAATATAGAACACAACACAAAACCACTGAATACAACACTCCCAAAGTTATGAGGAAAATACCCCAATGAAAATAACAATCAAGTACAGAACGCAACACAATACAAAACCACACAACACAACACTCACAAAGTTATGGGATATTGAAGTGGTGACTGGAAACTTCTCCAACACCTCCACCACAATCTCCTCCCCCTCCAGCAGCGCGATGTCTGAATCCCACGGCATCCTCACCTGCAACACACAAACACACGCATGCACACACTTAACCCAAGGAAAAATATGAGTCAAAAATACATTAATAAAACTGGTAGATAACCCAAGGAAAAATATGAGTCAAAAATACATTAATAATACTGGTAGATAAGATTTCTTTTTTTTTTTTTAATGTAAGAAGGGGGAAACTCACCAAGAACAACAAAAACCATGAAAATAAAAAGGCCCACTATTTTGCCAGTTCCCTTACAGGTCATAGAGTTGTTTTTTCCTCTTTTTTAGTGGTACTGGTTGTGGTAAGGAAATATGAAAGGGATAATGAACTGATAATAAATAGTAGTAGTAGTAGTAGTAGTAGTAGTAGTAGTAGTAGTCATGGTAGGGAATAAATAGATACGAGACACACCACCTCTATCTACCTCTTAAATACACCACCACAACCACCATTACCACCTCTTCATTTATCCTTCCTCTACACAAAACACACACCACCACCACCACCACCTTCTCTTCCTCACATACCCACATAAACACCACCACTATTTCCTCCTCCTCCACCACCACCACCTCCTCCTCCTCCTCCTCCTCCTCTTCCTCTTACCTTGGGATTAGTCTTCCGGTACACAATGCAGACATCGGGAGACAGTTTCCGCAGATTGAGAGCCTTGGCCAGCGCGTCCTTGAGGGTTCGGCCAGGCTGCACTGGGACTGTGGTGCGCTGCTTGTTAGGGAGGTGCGCTCGGACCACTGAACGAAGGGGTGACTGGGGTGTGGACCTGGTAACCTCCTCACACACACCATTGCTGCCTGGGGGTTAGGTTAGGTTAGGTTAGGTTAGGTTAGGGTGTTGTTGGTAGTGGTGGTGGGAAGGAAATGTGAAAGAAAGGTGTTGAATTAAGAATATGCCAAGTTATAGGGGAAAATGCAAGGAAATGTAAGGAAAATTAATATAAAATGAAAGAGAAATGAGTGTGTTTCCATAATCAAATAAGAAAAAATAAAACCAAAGTGATAAATGAAAATTAATGACAAAATGGAACAAATAAAGAGAAAACAAAATAAAATGAAAGCAAAAGAAAGAAAAGAAAAACAAACACACTAACAAGAAACCACCCCATAGAAAGACAAAAATAAGAAAACAGAAACCTAAAGATGAGAAAAAATGAAACAATAAAAAAAGAAAAAAGAGACAAACAAACAAACACAGACTATCCTATAAAAAAGAAAAACACAAAAAACGAAAAAGGACAAGACCTAAAAACCAAAACACAAGAAAAGAAGAAGAAAAAAAAAAGAAAAAGAACAAAAAACAGCAAAAAAACGAGAAAAAACAAAACCAACAAACCTAACCTAACCAAACCACCCTGAACATACCTGTGCTTTGCGACGGTGCGTGGAAGCCTGAGTCAGTGTCCTCGGAGGGGGGGTGGTGTGCTTCGGAGTGGTCGTCATGGCAGCCGTTGGTTTGGGTGGAGTGTTCGCTGGGTGTACTCAGACTCAGCAACTCCAGAATCTCCTGCTCCTTCGCCTCAAACCGGTGTAGCTTCCCCGTTAGCTCTGTGTACTCCTGCCGCGGGAAAAGTAGAGGTGTGGGTGGTGGTGGCGGTGGTGATGAGGCTCAAGTCAGGTATTGGTGGGGTGTTTATGTTCAGGCAAGGTATATTATATGAATGACTTGAGGGAAAGGGAATAAAAAACAATGAAAAGAAGGGGATAACAAGAAAATAAGAGGTGTGGGTGGTGGTGGCGGTGGTGATGAGGCTCAAGTCAGGTATTGGTGGGGTGTTTATGTTCAGGCAAGGTATATTATATGAATTATTTGAGGGAAAGGGAATAAAAAACATGAAAAGAAGGGGATAACAAGAAAATAAGAGGTGTTAGTGGTGGTGGTGGTGATGGTGGTGGTGGTGGTGACGAGGCTCATGTTCAGACAAGGTATATGAATGACTTGAGGGAAAGGGAATAAAAAACAATGAAAAGAAGGGGATAATAAGAAAAAAACAGGAGTAAACAAATAGATGAAAGTAAAACAGTGCAAATGATGGTCAGATACGTTCAGGCAAGGTATATGAATGACTTAAGGAAAAGGGAATAAAAACAATGAAAAGAAGGGGATAACAAGGAAAAAACAGGAGTAAACAAATAGAAAACAGGGAAAGATGAAAGCAAAACAGTGCAAACGATGAGACAGAGACAGAGAGAGAGACGGAGAGAGAGAGAGAGAGAATGAAAAGCATAAAAAAGCAGCATAAATTTCCACATAACTGAACAAAGGAAGGAAAGAACTGAAATAAATGAGAGACAGAGGAGGTGGTAGGTGGTAGGGTGCTCACTGTTAGATAGAGTGATGGCGGGTGCTGGAAGCCGGCGAATCTTGAGTTGAGGTCATCAATGTGCTTCTTGGTGAAGTGGATGATGTTCTGGATGTTGTCGAGCTGGATGAGAGAGCAAAGGAACGGAGATGAGACGCATGTTATTAATTTATCTATTTTTTATGATTATTTTTCCTATGTAAGAGGTGGAGGCTGACCAAGGGCAACAAAGATAATGAAAAAACTCTAATTTGCCAGTCTACTCTAATACTCTAATAATCTAATACTCTAATACTCACTAATCTACTCTAAAAACTCTAATTTGCTAGTCTACTCTAATACTCTAATAATCTAATACTCTAATACTCGCTAATCTACTCTAAAAACTCTAATTTGCCAATCTACTCTAATAATCCAATACTCTAATAATCTAATACTCTAATACTCGCTAATCTACTCTAAAAACTCTAATTTGCCAATCTACTCTAATACTCTAATACTCTAATAATCTAATACTCTAATACTCGCTAATCTACTCTAAAAACTCTAATTTGCCCATCTACTCTAATACTCTAATACTCTAATAATCTAATACTCTAATACTCGCTAATCTACTCTAAAAACTCTAATTTGCCAATCTACTCTAATACTCTAATAACCTAATACTCTAATACTCTAATAATCTAATAATCTAATACTCTAATAATCTAATACTCTAATACTCGCTAATCTACTCTAAAAACTCTAATTTGCCAGTCTCGTTAGTTTAAAACAGTCAGCCAATCACGGAAAAATATGGAAAAATGTCTTGAAACTTCCCTCTTCAATAAAGTCAAGTTATAGGAAGGTTATACAGAAATACAGTAGGTAGGTAGGTAGGTAGGGAGCTTTACATGTTATTGAAGTGTGGGTGGGGGGGCTGGGAAGGAAGGGAACTGGGATAAGACAAAGTTAATACACGATGCAAGGGTAAAAGGATAGACACCATTAATATACAAGAAAGGAAAATAAAAAGGTAAAAGGAGACACAATTAATATACAACAAAGGAAAATAAAAAGGTAAAAGGAGACACCATTAATATACAAGAAAGGAAAATATTGCAGTAAAACAAAGGGTTGGGAAAAAAAAATCATCATTGGGAGGCATTACAACATTTCTCAAGCTCTTCCCAGCCTTCCTCCTCCCTCATCTCATCACAAGTTATACCACGCTGGGAGAGAATGTATTTTTGTCCTAAATTATGCATGCCTTCACTGATGATAATGGCGCTGAGTGGTGACGACACTAATACAACACAAGGACAGAGATAAAAACAGTTATGAGAATGCATCCCAGTAATGAAAGGGTTGAGAACATAACCTAACCTAACCTAACCTAACATAACATAACACAACCTAACCTAACATAACATAACTTTAACTAAATGTAACCAATTCCACATCATTCATTTATAACATTTCTACCTTATTCCCAAAGACTTAAAGGAACACACACACACACACACACACACACACACACACACACAATGCTACACTAACAATCTAACCTTTTCCTTCTTAATTCCATAACGACTAAATTAAATAAACCCTTTTTTTTTCAGCCTATTATATTCTCATTGGTTTGTTCTCAGTCAAAAATGGAGACAAAATTTTAACCCCTTCAGTACTGGGACACATTTTTACCAGTTTTGGGTGTGATTAGATGGTTTTATTGACATTAGGAAGAGTCTATCACGGTCAGAATATTAATGGCCAGAGTTCTTCACGGTTTTAATCCCTACATAAGTTTCTGAAGGCGTACAAGAACCAACTAGTAGTAACCAGAATGAATATGAAAACGTGTCATTGTTGTAGTAGTGAAGGGGTTAGGTTAGGTTATCTGTCTGCCTTGCTTGTCATAATTGCTTATTTCCTGTCGAGTGATAAGTGTTGATGAGTGAAAAGCCTCGCCCTGCACTCCAAGAAATGTGTGTGTGTGTGTGTGTGTGCGTGTGTGTGCGTGTGTGTGCGTGTGTGTGTGTGTGTTTAATCAACTTTTCTCTTTTGTTTTATTTCCAACATTCTTTTTTATTTCGTGTTTGTTTTCTTACTTGTTTCTTTGTTTATTCATTTGTTTATTGATCTACTTTCCTTTTTATTGTGTTTTCTTATCTGATTTGATTGTGTTTATCTATTCACTTTCTAATGCTCTCTCTCTCTCTCTCTCTCTCTCTCTCTCTCTCAGATAAACAAGTCTAAGAGTTAATATCTAAATACTTGTTATCAGTGCACCACTGTTCAGGATAACACAACACTACAACAGAAAGCCACAATCACTACTACATATCTCCTACAAATCTTTTACCTCCTCTCTCTCTCTCTCTCTCTTTGATTCCTTATTGTTGTGTGGGTCTTTCTCCATTATTCTGAAATGTTTGGTTGTCGCTCTCTCTCTCTCTCTCTCTCTCTCTCTCTCTCTCTGTATGGTTATTTCTAAAAGTTGCAAGAATGACTCACTGGGTTCTAAAGTGTCCTTCTCCTGTTGATAATGTAGATGTTAACCCCCTTCAGTACTGTGATGCATTTTCTTATTTATTCTGCTTATTATTGGTTGATTTTCTATAGCAACAGAAACTCATGTGAGGATTCAAATGGTAGACTCTGGCCATTAAGCTTCTGACTTCCACAAACCCATCCTACTGTCAATAAAGTCATCTAATCACACTCCAAACAAAAGGAAAAATGTGTCCTAGTACTGAAGGGGTTACAACACTTTCCTCCCACACCACAGCTACTTTCAAAGGTTCTCAAGATGTGTCCCCTGTTGGTAATGTGGATGTTTTGTTAATCTGTCACTAGAATCACAAAAACACCCTTAAAAACTTGTCGCTTCAACAAGTCTTCTGAGAGCAGTGGAGATGCAGGTGGAAGTACATCAGAGTGTGTGTGTGATTAATTTTGTACGGTCCCGAGCACTATTGAAGGTACTATGGTAAAATTGTTTGAAAAATGTTCAGGCTTTTCAGAAATCACACAGAAACAGTAAAGTAAATCATCAATGTCTATGGCTCATATTGTGTTAGCAAAGAGTAGATCAGGTTAGGTTAGGTTATCATCATTCAGAAAAGCAAGGGTCCCTACCATAATTTTCTACACACAAACTGGGACAATCTTTCATTATGAGCTGGCATGACTGCTGGGAGTGGTGCCATGGGGTAGGCAGTGACATGGATTGATGGATTCATATTATATACTGCAATATGTCTACTGTAAAGACACTTCATTTTTAGTATGAAAAGATAGGGCAACATTATAATGCAATATCTTCACTCATGAACCTCAGTCAAATATATAAAAAAAAGTCATTATAGTTAGCTTTACACACAGTAGTAAAAAAAGATGGAGCAACAGATTTACAAAAGAGGGATAAACACTGGGACAGGTTCAATATTAGGGCCGTCCCAGCAAATCCATGACGTTTGGCAACCCTAACTAAAGCCTTACTGAGACACACTGGTAAGGCACTGTTGTCTATGGTTTAGATCAAGTTAGGGTAGATATTTACAAGGGGACCTTCGTTTGCCAGATGTGATGGTTTCTCCTTAGACTTTTTTTTAGGAAATGCAAAATTTTGTTTATTCCAATATTCCTAACAAACTAAACCAAAACAAACTTAATATAACCCAACTTAACACTAAAACTAACCTAACCTAAGCTACTTTGGCCTAACCTAAACCTAATTAATCTATCTCTGTTTTTGCCACGATGTCTTGTGATTATCAAAAGCATCAATACGAGTCAGTACTGCCAAGCACACAAAAAAACTTCATGGAGGTGAGGTACAGTGAGTAAACCAACACAACACAAAGCCGTGTCATCTGCTAGACAAGGAACGACAGTAAACATTCACCAATTAAGTTAGTGAAGAAAAGATCAGGTTAGGTTAGGTTAGATTAAGTGGTAAGCTAAGTTAGGTTAGGTTAAGTTACCATTCACACCCCAGCCTAACCTGACCTCACCTCACCACACACAAATGCACTCAAGTAAATCACACACACATAAACAAAAAAACAAAACAAAATTAAGAAAAAAAAAAAAAACATGGAAAATATACTGATTAATTCTCAGTAAAGCACATCCATCCTCAATGACACTAACACATAAACAAATAAACCAAACAATAACAAACCCAAACACACAAACACATACCACAAGAAGAATCAAAACAAAAACAAAAAGAAAAAGAACTCAAAAGCAGACAAAACACAGACCAACACACAAACAGACAAACACAACACAGACAACACAACACCAACAAACAACACCCCAAAAAACAAAAAGAAAACGAGAGAAAACCCAAACTGACAAACACACACACAGACACATACACACGAACAGGAAAAAAAAACAAAAATAACAAGAACCAAGCAGAAACACACAAACCCACCCACCACAACCCACAACCCACAACCCCACCCCCGCCCCACAACCGCAGTCCAACACGTCACCAACACGTTCAGCTAGAGAGACCAGCGCGCCACAACCCACCAATGTATGTCAACAAGCCCACAGCCACCCCACCATAACAACCCCATTTCTCCCCTCCCCTCCCCTTATTTCACCCCCTAAACACCCCCACAGGTACCCCATAGTCACCTCTTTCACCAGATCCTCCTTCTCTGATCCCTCCTCGAAGCGGTCAGGTGTATGCACAGGGGAAGGAGAGTTGCTACTTCTATCCCCCGCACCCGCCATCTTCTTTCTGCCTTAATTTACAAATGGCGGAGGGAAGGGATCATTAAAGGCATTGAATCCCATCCCTAACTGTGCCTCTAAGGGGTCCAATTCGCTGCCCTTGTGGTGTTGGGAGGGCTACGTTTGGTGTTGGATGGTGTACTGGGAGTGTCTGTGTGGTGTTGTGGTGTGTGTCAGGGGAGGGGGTGGTTCTCTCTCTCTCTCTCTCTCTCTCTCCTGTCAAATGATGTTAGATGCGCTCTCTCTCTCTCTCTCTCTCTCTTCTATTTGTTGACTTCTCTCCCTCTCTCTCGTTATTCTATGTTATTTTCATTAATCTTATTCCTTTCCCTCAAGTAATTTGTATGTTTCTATAGTATAAGGAGTTTTGATCTATTTGCTTTGTTTTTTTTCGTTATCTTTATTATGCCATACACCAATAACTATCAACAAATTTCAACATACTTCCGTACATTTACCAGTTTAGCAGTGGTTATTAGCATCATTATCATCTCTTCTATTTATGTAAGAGAGGGAGACTAGCTAAGAGGAACAAAAAACAGTGAAAACAACAAAATAAACCCACTATTATTGCCAGTCCCATGAAAGAATAAAAGTTAGTCAAGATTTAGGGAAAAATGTCTTAAAACCTCCCTCTTAAATGAAGTTAAATAAATAAATACAGAGGTAGGCTGGGAGTTATTGGTTCACTGCTAATATAAGCCTATCATTCAGTCTTAATTTATGTTTGCTGCTTTTATCATTCTTCCCATGCCTGTCTTACCTACTCCTTATCTAATACCAATACCGCAATCACTTCTAATGTGTCCCTATGATCGAAGACTTTAGTTTATGATTAGAGTGTTGATTTACTTTGCTCTTATTTCATGACTTCTAGAATGTACGTGAGATTAAAGTAAGTTATGTTTAAGTGGCCATAAGAAGATATATATACATTCTCACTGCAGAAAAATGTATACACGCAGTTTTATGTTTAGATTTCAATTGCATAGGAGAGGTATGTGGAAGTACGGGTTTACTGAAGGATGCTATAATATCCTTGAGTATACTGCTTCTTACTGCTCCATATTGTATCTTCTCACTAACTTTGACTCGCTATAACCCGCCTTCTTGTTCTTTGGATCAGAATGGGTTGCACCAAACTCTGAAGGGAAGAGAAGACCCGGCCCTTCACCTTATTAGAGAAGGGAGTACCAGTGACATGACATTGTGTAGCTGCAGACCTACTAGTGACAAGGGCGGCCATCTACAACCTGAAGAAAGCAGCTGACGTTTTATTTATTTATTTATTTATTTTAGTATAAGGAGTTTCCATCTAATTGTTTTTCTTATCTTTATTATACCATACACCAATAACCATCAACATATTTCAACATACTTTCATACATTTACCACTTTAGCAGTAGTTATTGTCATCATTACTATCTCCGCTTTTGATGTAAGAAGGGACAGCCAGCCCAGAGGAACAAAAACAGCGAAAACCCATAAGAAGTATTCTCGCACTGACAATATCCTCAAACAAGAAGTGATATCAGATCCAGCCATAACAGCACTCACCCTCAAGAAAATGCATCCCAATTTCCTTAAAACCGTCGCTGTGAGAACCATTCAACATTGACTGCAGAAGGATCTCAACATGTCTGCTTCACGTGGTGCCAAGAAACCCCTGTTCTCTGAGGCCATGAAAGAGAAACGACTTGATTTATGCACCAAATATATGGATTGGAAATAGGAGTGGTGGCAGAGGTGATGTTTAGTGGGGAAATCACCTTCATCTTTATCTGTATAATTGTCTTCGAGATTAATGGATTTTTTTTCTTTACTGATGATGCAGAATATTCTTGTTAATCTATTATGAAAGTACCTTAAGTTCCAAATAGTTTCCTGTATAGGCTGCCATGAAAAACACATACAAATATCTATAGAGACTGCTAAGTATATCCTCATTTAACTCATACATATGCCTCCAAAATAAAGAATAAAAATAAATAAATAAATAAAAATACCTTTCAAAATATCCACTAGATTATTAAGTCATGAAAATATCTCTGAAAATCCCTGATAAGTTCTACCAAAGCCTTTTAATGTGTGAAATCTGTCAGAAAAGCACTGTAATAATAACCCTTTGGGAAATGCCATTCAAAACTTTTTATATACTTCCTGTTTATTGTCATGTCTGTTAAATTGTTTGTAGATTAATGAGAAAAACATCCTTGAAAGCCATAATAAATTTAAAGAACATCTAAACTTTTTATTGCCACAAGTTACATGAGAGAGAGAGAGAGAGAGAGAGAGAGAGAGAGAGAGAGAGAGAGAGAGAGAGAGAGAGAGAGAATAAAAGGCAAGAGGAAGTGAGGGAATAAAATTAGGAGAAAGAAAAAAAGAGAAAGTATGAGGGAAGTCAAAAAAAGAATAAAAAGAGAAAAAGTAAATGAGAGATTCATACAGGAAATTCAAATACCAAGAAGGATAACAATGAAATTTCCTTTATTCTAAGTGATAAAAAGTCTCCATATAAAATATATTCGCACACACACACACATACACACACACACACACACATACATGCACGTCACAAAACCATCGTACCCTACTGGCAAACTATCGTACTTTGCTTTGTTGTTCTTATTCTTTGATAAATCATATTAATTTACTTATTCAATGACAATTAGGTAGTTTTATCACACTTCTCTTGCATAGCACACTTATTACTTAATTAACAGTCTCTCATGTTATCTCAAAATATATTACTGTCATTATTTATATGTTTTTTAATTATTCTTATTTAATTTCAATCTTACTGCACAAATTACTTAACAGACCTGGCTTTACTTATGTTATTGTTCCACTTTATAAACTAATCATCCTTTTCCTTTGCTTTCTTTTCTTTTTCTTATATATCAGTTGCCATTCATAATTTCATCTTGCAGTTTTCTTACTTAACAAATCAGTACTTTACAACTCTACCTTACTTATGTTACTATTCCACTTTATAAACTAAACATCCTTTTCCTTTTATTTTCTTTCTTTCTTATATATCAGATGCCATTCATAATTTTATCTTTCAGTTTTCTCACTTTACAAATTAGTACTTTACATCTCTATCTTACTTACATCAATTTAACTTTTATATTCAATTCCCAATTAACACCTCCCTCTTGTAGCTTATTACTTATATCACTTTACAGTCACTAACATCACTGTCCCCACTTATAATGCCCAATACTCACAATTCAGTCAACACTTTACAAATTAGCTTCATTCACCATCTCTTTGACTTAACATACTTTCTATTACAATATTCTGTACTTAACACTTCTTTGTGTATTCCATTACCTTAACATGGCACAAAAAATCTTTCTCTCTCTCTGGTATTTTCTTGAGAGAGAGAGAGAGAGAGAGAGAGAGAGAGAGAGAGAGAGAGAGAGAGAGAGAGAGAGAGAGAGAGAGAGAGAGAGAGAGAGAGACTACAGGATATGTATGTATATAGAAAGGAAACATAAAAATAAGAAAAAGATAATTAATGTGTGACAGTAAAAAGGATGTAAGAAAAACAAAGCTATAGGAATAAAAAGATATGGGAACAGGATGCATGAAGGAAAAGAAGAAGAAGAAGAAGAAGAAGAAGAAGAAGAAGAAGAAGAAGAAGAAGAAGAAGAAGAAGAAGAAGAAGAAGAAGAAGAAGTATAAAAGAGAAAAAAAGAGCTAAATCAACTTCTATATAATTTCTTGAGCAGCTCTACCCAAACTTCACTCCTTTTATCAATTAACTTCCCTGAAAAATATATATCCACACTTCTCTAACAATGTCAAACACTAAACCTAATTCATAAACTCCAAAATACACATATACATATATCAACAGATGTTAGTCAAGATAGATACAGCCAATACCTTTCTCTCTTAACCACACACTCAAACTTAACTCAATAATCTTAACCCTAATACATGTAAAATTCAGTACAAACTAGAACACTTATCACATCAATAATTCCGATCATAAAGCTTGTGGAAAAACATCTCATAAAAACCTGAGGGGAAAAAACAGCAATAAGATAGACATGGCTTAAAATTCAATGGTATAACACTACACTCATCCATACACACACACACACATACATACATACGTAAAAACATACAGACATCAAAACTCTGTCTATCTATCTAAATAAATTCTTAATCTCAATCAGAACTCCCTGAAGCATAGATATCATCAATAGTTGAATGGAAAATAAAGCAATAGTAATATAAGAACGTTACACAAGACACAAAATATATACAAATTAAAGAGGCACTAAAGGAATTATTAGAAAACATTGTAGTTTTAGAATAGACGTGAAGTACTAACACAAAAAAAATGAAATAATAAAATAAAATAAAAAGTAGAAGACAGAGGAAGAGAAAGACGAAGAAGAAAATGAAATAAGAAAACTCAATAAGAAACAAATAATATGAAAGGCAAATGAAGGAAGAAATAATAACCATATCATATCTTCAGAATAAAAACTATGCAAGAAAATAAATAACATACATAATAAATATATACCAATAAAATCAACTAAAATAACATAAAAACAGTCAAAACAAAGGAACAACAAACACAAATTATAGAAAGATTTAGAGACAAGAGAGAGAGAGAGAGAGAGAGAGAGAGAGAGAGAGAGAGAGAGAGAGAGAGAGAGAGAGAGAGAGAGAGAGAGAGAGAGAGAGAGAGAGGAAAACATGTCTTTCTCAAATAACTAAACACTCCCATCATCCTATTTTCAACCTATCCTGACAAAGACACTTCCTGTTACTTTATTTTCACATAAATTCTCTCTCTGACCATTAACCCCTTCAGTACTGGGACATCTTTTTACCATAAGTTTTGGGTGTGATTAGATGATTTTGTTAACATTAGGAAGGGTGTATGGAGGTCAGAAGATTAATAGCCAGCGTCTGTACTACTTTAATCTGAAGTTGTAAAAAATCAACAAATAAGCAGAATAAATATGAAAAAAGCATTCCACTACTGAAGGGGTTAACTGTACGATACTTACAAGTCCCCTTCCTTTCATCAACTCAATTAACAAGCAAACATAACATGGCATACACTTCATGATTCACAATAACCTTAATAATTTTCAGTTGGGTTGTGATGGCGATGGTCTCATTTTTAGCATGGCATTAGGCAAACAGAACACAGTATGCACTCAGATTTACAACAGTCTTAATTTCTGGTTTAGATGGTAGTGTCAGTTTTAACAGGTTATTGAGTCTTTAACCCTTTCTGTACTATGATGCATTTTTATATCTATTCTTCTTACTATTTGACAATTTTATACAGCTTCAGAAACCTACAAGAGGATTAGAATAGTGGCCATTAATCTTCTGACCTCCATAGAGCTTTCCTAATGTCAATAAAATCATGTAATCATACCCAAACTGAAGGTGAAAACGCATTATGGTGCTGAAGGGTTTAAGAGCATTCACACTATACTTGGTAACTTGCTTTCCTTGTATGTCTTGGGAATTAAATTAAAATAAAAGCACTAAGCAATAAACATCATTACTACAGATACTTAAAACCTACATTGGCATTATAGTAAATATATAAAATTAGCTCTATGGTACTCTTTCACACACACACACACACACACATAAACATAATCTGCAATGCATCTATTTTTCTCTATTTTACACAGCTTCCTTTAAAAAGACAGTATAAAAAGTCGTCCTTAGCTTTGCATTGGACTACAGCTAGAATAAGGTTTCCAGATTGTGACGTGTGCATAATTATAATCCTTCTCATCATAATTTCCGCATTACAACATTAATGACTAAAAACTGGCCTGTGTTACTACAGCAATGACTCAATGGGGTGTTTATGATCTCAGTGTGGTGGTGTGAGTCTCTATCATTCATTCTAGTTTGTACCTGTGATGAATCTTCCATTGGGTCTATATGCAAAACAGCTAAGTGTGGAGTGCAAAAACAGAGGCTATGTACTTCTTTATCGACACTCAAGAGAACCTCACCCATGTATGCTGTCAGTTGTGCCTCTATCTATAAATCAAGTACAAACACTTACATATAAACTTTTTTCCTTCTCTCACCTCTATTCTGTCCTCTACCTCTCTAATGCAAGAGTTACTAATTATCCATCCCTTTGTAAACTCTGCAACTCCCTACCTGCTTCTGTATTTCTATCTTCCTATAACCTGAGCTCACTTAAGAGGAAGATTTCAAGACATTTATTATCCTTTTCTTCTGGCTAACTCTCTCTCAGACCTGCTTGGGGACTGGTATCCAAGTGGGCCTTTTTTGTTTAGTAGTTGTTGTTACCCTTGGCCAGATTTCTCCTATTACTTACAAGAAATAAATGCAAAAAATAGATAAATAGTGAATACTCGCCACCAATCACTAATAAGCAGTGTCATTACAATGTCTGAATGTGAAATGAGATGCTTAATGGTGGGGACAATATAATCCCTCTCACCAAAGTCTGCCGGTAATGTAGTATGTAGTGGGTATTTGTAGGTATTCCGAGCCCCTGTGGCCATTGTAAGTATAGCTGAGGATTCTGAGATGTGCTCCAGTGGTGACTATATAATCAATACTTTTATCAGTGGGTGTTTGTAGGTATTCTAAGCATCTATGGTCATGGTAAGCTTAAGAAAATGATCTGTTACACTCTTAGTAAACGTTTTCATGAGACCCACAATACAAAAGCAGGAAATATCTGAAGGTTTGGTTGTTTATATCTCAAGGCAGGATATATTCAACACATCATGCTATATTGGTTATTTTGTTCTGAAGATCTCTTTCTAAAAAACCACAGCATGCAGTGGCAGAAGTGGAATATCTTATGCTACAGCGTTACTTAGACTTCATGATACATAACTGTGTTCATCTCAAGTCTTTGTTACCATAAAAAACAATTACTTTCTAGGCCACCTCCCTTCTCACAGCCAAAACAAGATATCACTGCATTCAAACCCATACTTTTCTAAACCACCTCTCTTCTCACAGCCCAAATATGTGCACTGCTCCTCTATAACACTTGATATGTGCATTGTGACTTTAGCATTACAGACAACACACACACACACACACACACACACACACAGACACACACACCACTACCCCTAATCCACCTCATCCTCCACGCCGTTCACCTCCGTAGTCACCATGGAGTCGTCCCGCGTGTTGTCATTCCTCACGTTAATCATGCTGGAGAGAGTCACTGCCACGTCCCTGCTGCCCATCTCCCCGTCAGGCACCTCTTCGTCAGGGGCCAGCGGGGGGAGTGTGCCGTTGTCCGAGTGGTGGCCGATGGTGTTGACGATGGTGTTGAATGCCCTGGCCTTGTCTGCATACACGTGGTGGCCGGCGCCTTGGATCACCTATGGGGTCAAGGGGTTAAGGGCTTGTTAGGGGTTTGTTTGTGTGTGTGTGGTTTTTCTTGTTTTTTGGGGGTTCATTTTTTGTGATTTTCTTTATGGGTATTTCTCTCATGTGCTTTTTCCCAAAACTCATGATAAAAAACGTGTCCCAGTACTGAAGGGGTTAAAGAAAGAGTGAAGGAAGCCACACTACCCTACAACAGAATAAAACACAGTACATCACCACAACACCTTAATTACACCTCCAATCTCACCTTGACATCCACAAAGGTGTCTTTCCGCATGTACTTGATCTGGAAGCCGGGGTCATGATCTACCCAGGAGCGAGCACCGTAGATGAGAGTGATGGGCAGACCCTTCCTTAGCGAGTCCATGCGCTGGATCATTGGATACTTAGCCCACCCAAACCCTGCCATCAGTGTGTGGAAGGCTGACTCACCACTGTAGGGTTGCCAAGATTAGGTTAGGTTAGGATGCATAAGTGATAAGTAATTACAATCTATTTATAAGAGATGAATAAACAAATAAGGCTAATGGGTATACAAATTAAGCAAAAAAAAAGGCCCACTTAGATACCAGGCCCCAAGCAGGTTAGAGAGATTTAGCCAAAAGAATGGGTCTTGAAACTTTCCTCCCTCTTCAATGAGTTTATGTCACAGGAAGATGGAAATGCAGGAGTAGTTAGGGAGTTCCAATGTACCAAAGAAAGATTAAACGCTAGAACTATCTGCAGCAATATAAACTGAATCTTTACCTACAAATATATTCCAGGAGGAGGAGGAGGAAGAGGAGGAGGAGGAGAATGAAAAGAAGGAAAAGGAGGAGGAAAAGGAGAAGGAAAAGAAGGAAAAGGAGGAGGAAAAGGAAAAGGAGGAGGAAAAGGAAAAGGAGGAGGAAAAGGAAAAGGAGGAGGAAAAGGAAAAGGAGAAGGAAAAGAAGGAAAAGGAGGAGGAAAACAAAAATGAGGAGGAAAAGAAGGAGGAAGAAAATAAAGTTTGATTACAAAAACACAAATCTGTCTCTCTCTCTCTCTGTCTCTGTCTGTCTGTCTGCATGTCTTACCTTGGGTCCTGGGCATTACAGTGGTAGAGGTAGTTTGGAATCACCTCCTCAGCATCTCTAACCTGCCCAGAGAACTTACGAATCAGATCTGGCCTTGCTTTCTTCAGTATGTTTGGACCTGGTGAAGTGGTAAACAAAGACACACTTATCATAATCCAAACTAATGTGTAATGTCATTTTTCTGGTTAATGTTTATAGATGAAGTCAATTTTTAAGAGTTTTACATAACCCTTCAGTACCAAGATGTGTTTTTTTTCATACTTATTTTGCTTACTTTTGGGGAAATTTTGTACAGCTTCAGAAACTTATGAGGGGATGAAGATGGTGAAGACTCTGGCCATTAATCTTCTCACCTCCATAGACTCTTCCTCATGTCAATAAAATCGTCTAAATCACACCAAAAACTCGTGATAAAAATGCGTCTCAGTACTGAAGGGGGTTAAGGAATAATAGTAATGAGGGAAGAGGTGACAAGAAACACAGAAGTAAGGATGTGTGAGTTTTATCTATTAATTGTCACCTCCTTCCCCAACTGGTCTGAATGTACGAACCCTGTAAATCACAACTAAGGAAATACACACACACACACACACACACACACACACGCACACACCCACACACACACACACATACGCACATACACGCACACTCACCAAAGGGTCCAGCAGTGCGGATGACGGAGAGAGGGTTGAAGGGACGCAGGATGGCAGCCACCGCCTTCACCCACAGAGGAAACTTGTACCGTTCCCCCACATCTAGAGGTCGCTCAGGGAAGCCCCAGGGGTCGGCCAGCACCAGGTGTTCAATCCTGTGCCATGGGGGGAGGGACGGAGGTCAGGTCAGCTCAGGTCATGGATGGTGTAGAGTTATTATTAGTTATTACTTTATTACTTTTGTGCATGTGTGTGTTTTTTTGGTTCGTGTTATTAGTTTTATGTGCGTTTTATCCCAGGTTTCAGTTTCAATTTGTTTAGGAAATTTCTATACATTATGATTCTTCTTGTTTTGTCTTAATTTTGGCATTGATTTTACTATGGATCTACGTTTCTAATCTTTGGACAGCAGTTTTATTTTGTGCATTTGTTTTTTTTAAGTTACCATTTAATTTTGCTTGAATTATATAGTAAACAACAACAAGAGGGAAGGAAGAGAGTTGAGTTGAGTTATATAGTTGAGTTGAGAGTTGAGTTATATAGAAAACAACAACAAGAGGGAAGGAAGAGAGTTGAGTTGAGTTATATAGTTGAGTTGAGGGTTGAGTTATATAGTAAACAACAACAACAAGAGGGAAGGAAGAGAGTTGAGTTGAGTTATATAGTTGAGTTGAAGGTTGAGTTATATAGTAAACAACAATAACAAGAGAGAAGAAAGTTGAGTTGAGTTATATAGTTGAGTTGAGGGTTGAGTTATACAGTAAAGAACAAGGGAGAAGAGAGAAGGCCTACAGACACACAGTACTACCTCTCCGGGTGCTTGATGGCGTAGGCTGCAGCGAGGAAGCCACCAAAGGAATGACCAAGCAGGATAAATTTCTCCAGACCGACCTTCTCCCGCCAACCGTCAATGGACATAATGAACTCCCTCTCGGCCTCCAGCGGGTCATTGGTGAACGCTGGACGGGAACTGCGGCCAAAACCTTTGATGGGGGAATAACATCGGCCATTGTGAAAGTTGGCTATAATGTTTACAGTGCGGTATAGTATGGTATGGAGAGTTGTGTATGGAAGATGGAAAGTGGAAGGGAAAAATAAGAGAAAATGAAGTGAAATGAAGGAAATAAAGAAAAAACTGATGAGAAATGAAGTGAAAATGGAAAGAAAGTAAATAAGAAGAAAAGCAGAAACCAAAATTAAGAAATAAAAGAGAAAAATGAAAACAAGAGAAAAGAAGCAAAAAATAAAGAAAAGCAAAAGAAAAGAGAAGCAAAAATGAAGAAAAAAGAAAAATGGAAAACCAAAAAAGAAGCAAAAATGAAGAAAATACAGGGAAAAAAAACAAAAAAATAACCTAAAACAAAGAAAAGAACAGACAAAAAACAAAACACAAAAATCAAAACGAAGAAAAAAGAAAATAAAACCACAAGATAAAATTAAGAAAGAAAAAAAAAAAGAAACTGAAAAAAACAACAATACCAATTACAACCCAACCACTTACCCAGAATATCCAGGGCATAGACAGGGCGATGGGCAGCGAACGAGTCAAAGTTGAGACACCACAGACCCACCCCCGACCCGAAGCCATGCAATAACACCAGTGGCACATTGTTGGAGTCCTCATTGAAGCTTAGGGTCCACACATGTGACTCCTTGCCCCCCACCACACACCCCACATTCACGTAACGGCCGGTGTAGCTGCTCTTCAGGTCTGGGGGTAGAGCGTTAGGTTAGGAGTATTGTGTTTGTTTTGTTGTTGTTTTTAGGTTTGTTTACTGTTTTTTTTTGTATGTGTGGTGGTGTTAGTTGTTTTGTTATTGTTGTTTTTGTGCTGCTCTTCAGGTCTGGGGGTAGAACGTTAGGTTAGGAGTATTGTTTTTGTTGTTGTTTTTAGGTTTGTTTACTGTTTCTTTTGTATGTGTGGTGGTGCTAGTTGTTTTGTTATTGTTGCTTTTGTTTGCTTTTATTTATTATAGCTGCTCTTCAGGTCTGGGGGTAGAGCATTAGGTTAGGTGTATTGTGTTTGTTGTTTTTTGTTTTTGTTGTTGTTTTTAGGTTTGTTTACTGTTTTTTTTGTATGTGTGGTAGTGTTAGTTGTTTTGTTATTGTTGCTTTTGTTTGTTTTTATTTTTTTTGTGGGGAGATGTGTTGAATATTGTTTTTGTTGTTATTCCTGGTTTTATTTACTCTTTTTATGTTTGTTTTTAGTGCTGCTTTTTATTTTTTGTTTTATTTTTTTGTCTTTTCTAGTTGTTTCATTTTGTTCTCTATGTTCCCTAGTTTTTGCAGTTTTAAGTGGTGTTTTCTTTCTTTCTTTTTTTAATGTTCCTTTGTTGTTTTTTGTTGTTGCTTTATTTACTTTTGTCTTGTTGTTAGTGTTGCTTTGTTTATTTCTAAGACACATTATTGCATCAAATATTACAAATGTTCCCTAACACAACACATGGCAGCCTCTATCTATCAAAAAATTCCAATAAGCAAACAGAATAAAACTAAGAGAGGCTTTCTTGTATTTCTCTTATTGTTCTCCACCTCCTTAACACAACCGGAAAGCAACACTAAGAAACACACACACATACAAATAGAGGAGTATCAAAACCTAGAATAAAATAACAGAAGAAATAAGAACAACAAATGATGACAAATTCAAAGAAAGATTAGATGAGAATAGGAACATAGACAGAACCACACCAGATTAACTCCCCCCTGTGAATGGCAACAAAGGTAAATACAAGTAGGCAAAAGACACTCACTGGACAGCAGCACCTTCTCCGCCTCCCGCAGCAGACTTAGGGACGTCGGGCACCACCGCAGCCAACTCCCGAACCAGCTGGTGTCGTTACGGGAGGTGAAGGGAAGGAAGGAAGGAAGGAATGGTTAGCTTATTAAATGGTATACTGATAATAGGAACAATAATACTGATAAATGATAATGATTCTGATGATAATAATACTGATGATGGGTCAATTGTTTGAATGGGTGTGTAGGATTATGTACTATGTGTAAAAAAGAGGAAGAAGTAGGAAAAGAGAAGGAAGGAAGGAATGGTTAGCTTATTCAATGGTATAATGATAACAGGAATAATAATACTGGTAATGATAATGATAATGATAATAATAATACTGATGATGGGTCAATTGTTTAAATGGGTGTGTAGGATTATGTACCATGTGTAAAAAGAGGAAGAAGTAAAGAATCGGTTAGTTTATTCAATGGTATACTGATAATAGGAATAATAATACTGATAAATGATAATGATAATGATAATAATAATACTGATGATGGGTCAATTGTTTAAATGGGTGTGTAGGATCGAGTATTGTGTGTAGAAAGAGGAAGGAGGAACAGGAGAAGAGAAAAGAAGGAAGGAAGGATCAGTTAGTTCATTCAATGGTAAACTGATAATGTGAATGAGTGACAACTGTTTAAATGGATGTAGGATTAAGCTCTACTTTAGCCCATAAATTCCTGTAAGAAGCCCACATTGTATAAATAAAACAAAGCAAAACAAAACAAAAAACACACAAAAGAGAGAGAGAGAGGGAGATGTTTCTGATTAAACTAGAGGAAGGTGTGTGTTTTCAAGCTACACCTCTTCACTCATCATTCCTATAACAAGTGTGTTTCCAAGTCCCGTTCTTCACTTATCATTCATCAGCAGCCAACACACAAAAGAGAGAGAGAGAGGGAGATGTTTCTGAATAAAGTAGAGGAAGGTGTGTTTTCAAGCTACACCTCTTCACTCATCATTCCTATAGCAAGTGTGTTTCCAAGCCCCTTTCTTCACTTATCATTCATCAGCAGCCTCAGGGTCCAGGGTGGCAGTGCAGGGCAGGTCCGAGGTGTTCCTGTCCTCGTATATAAGTGGCCAAAGTGACTGGTTATATGGAGGGATGTCTATTGATGCAGCCAGCGCCGCCTTCCACTGCCTCACCTCCTCCGGCTGCAGCTCCCCCTGGCTTGGGTGTACCAGCGGCAGGATGACACTTGCTACATAGATGGCTGTTGTTGTTGTTGTTGTTAGTAGGGATGGCATTTTTTTTATCTTTTGTGATGTGTTTTTTCCTACTTTATTTATTTCTTCATTTGATTAGTTTTGGTTTCTTTTTTTTGGGGGGGGAGGTTTGTTATGTTTGTTTTTCTTTTTCCACTTTATTTCTTGATTTGATTTCAGTTTAAATGTGTTTTTTTCTTAACTCTTTCTTCTTCACTTCACATTTCTCTTCTTCTATTAAGTTCTTTCAGTTTTCTTCCACTCCATTTTGTATATTTTCATGTCTGGTTCCTCCTTTTTTTTTCTACATCACTTCAGATCTTTCTTCTTATTATTCCTTTCTTGTTTGGACTGTAATATATTTTGTTTCTGAATAGTCACTTCTTCCTTCAATATTACATCTTTTTTCTCATTCAAACCTTCTTATCTCAATCTTACTTTACACTTCTAATTCATATCCACCTCTTCCTTCTTTCTTTTACCCTTTCTTTTTTCTACTTCACTTCAAATCTTTTACTCATCCACACATTTTCCTTTCGTTCAACTGCAGTTTAACCCTTCCTTATTCTTCACCTCCTTTCTCTTTTCTTCTTTCCTTTACTTCACTTTAGATGTTTTTACTTTTTTCCTTTTATCTAATGGCTATTTAATTTTTCTTCCTTATTCTTCACATTATCTGTAACTTGTCCCTCTCAAATCTGTCTTTTTTTTCCACAAACTCCTTTTATTGTTTTTTCTTCCTTATTCTTCACATTCTCAGTAATTCTTTCTCTTTCTCCTTTGCAATTCTCTTTTTTCTTCTTCCTTATTCTTCACATACTCTTTAACTCTTCTCTCCGAAATCCATCCTTTCTTTATGTAAACTCTTTTCTTGTTTTTCTTCCATATTCTTCATATTATCAGTAATTCTTTCCCTTTTTTCTTCTGTTTCTTCTTCCTTATTCTTCACATACTCTATAACTTCTCTCCCTCTGAACTTTATCCTTTCTTGCCGTGAACTCCTTTCTTTCTTGTTTCTATGCACCACCAGTTATATACACAGCTGATGGCAGTGTGTGGGGCCTTTATCACCACCATGCCTCTTAGTAACCTAAAGTGTCTGCCTGTCTTATCTATGTACTCTGCACCCTCAAGACTTAAAACACTATGACCCTCCCCCTTTCAATTCTTTGTCTTATCTTGCTTCCTCTCAACTCTCAACAGCCTCCAATGGAAGTTACTGGAATTCATTGTAGTATTTTTTTAAAGCTGTTAGTTGCACGACAAGTTGGGGTCTGTATTCAGAAACGCTTTGCTCTCTCACCATGACGATTTTCTATGACCAGAGAGATGACTAGTGGGGTTTTCAAGGCTGTTTCTCTAGTTAATAATGTTGAATTCTTGTCACTCTGCCTTTAGAACCATAAAAATACCTAAGAAAAAACTCCTGTACATTCAGTAAAGCCTTTACAAATAGTGGGGGTGGAGCAGGGAGGTGTGTGAGAATATATGCCATAATTCCTTCAGCACTGGGACACTTTTTACCATGCGTTTTGAGTGTGATTAGATGGTTCTATTGACACTAGGGAAGGTCTATGGAGGTAAGATTATTAGCCAGAATCTTCACCATTCTAATCCCTTTACAAGTTTCTGAACCTGCATGAAATTGAAAAATAATAAGCAGAATAAATATGGAAATGTGTCCCAGCACTGAAGGGGTTAATGAATGGAAATGCTTGTGAATATAGGTTCATGTTAACCTGTTGTCCTGTCCTAAATAACACGACAGCCTTGGAGAAACATGGAGGTAGATAACGATCAACACTTTCTTGGCTATGCTGAGAAAATTAGTCAAGGAAGGATACATGAAAAATAAGGGAGAGAAAAAGTGTCTCTCCTGGTTTTATTATCCATCAAAACTAAAGTAAACATATAAAAAATAAACAATTCTGAAAACCTACAAGCGTTTTACAACTTCTTTTTTTTTTGTTAGTTGGTGTAAGGAAATACTTGTGAATGTGTGCATGTGTGTTAATGCTCTTAGCTATCTGTCAGCTTAGGATAAGGGAGAGACAGAGACAGACAGACAGACAGACAGACAGGGTGACATAGCGACTAATTCTTATCTACATATAAAGAAAAATTGGTCAAGAATAAGACAAAAATACAAAAAATAAAAAATAAACAAATAAATCAGTCAAAGTTTCATAAAACTGCTTATCCCTTATAGAAAGTTGAACCAAAAGAAGGAAAAAAAAGTTAGGTAATTTCTATAGATTTCTTGAACCTCCTCCTTCATGAGTCTCAATGACGAAGAAGAGGAAAAAAACTTTGCTGTACCCTGCCGAGGCCGCCTTGCTGCTGCCGTGATGCAAGCCAGTCACCCTCCTTTCTCTCCCCCTCTGAACCTGATGCGGTGACTCATTACCCTTCCCACAAGTCATGATGGGAGCTGGGACATGGAAAGGGGGAATGGGAGGGGGGAGAGAGTCTTTACTATTCCTACAATGATTAGTACATACTATGATGTAACCTTTTGGCTCTTTACTATTCTTACAGTGATTAGTACAGACTATGATGTAACCTTTTGACTAACTCTTTTTCTCTTTATGGGGACTGGCAAATTAGTGGGCTTTATCATTTTCATTATTTTTGTTGCCCTTGGCCAGCTTCCCCCCTCTTACATACAAAAAAACTTCCCTTCATCAGGAAATATTAATTCTGTCTATGTATTCTGAAGGTTTATTATTCTCTTCCCACCATTATGAAGACTCAGTTAAGATAAGATACTTGGTTAGATACAAATTCCTGTCTTTTTTTTTACCAAGAGGATAGTGCGTTAGGTCTGCCTATAGAATCTGAAGCTTTTTTGCCCTCTTCCCACCATTATGAAGACTCAATTAAGATAAGGTACTTGATTAGATACAAGTTTCTGTCTTTTTTATGATGGGGATAGGGTGGGGAGAGCAGTTCTACTATTCCTACAGATTGCAATCAGTATAGACTATGATCAGCAAATGTGAATTCTATCTATTTTGAGACATGTTCCTCTCTCCCCATAACTAATTAGCCACTGCCAATATTAACAGAGATTCTTCAGTATGCAACTTATTCTTGGATGAATTTATAGTCTGAAAATCCATCTTAGCCTTCTGAAATGATCTTATTAACTGCTTCAAATTTCCTGCTGAGATAACGGATAAAGTACAACACCAATTTCAAGAGGTTAAGATGGATGTTAAGACTAGAAATTCATCTGACAAAAAGTTACATACTCAATAATCTCTGTTAATATAGGCCAAGGTCTCGCTGATCAACGTGCCAGCCTATCCAAACTAATCAAATACCAAATCATAGTCCATTAAGCTGTAGGCAGGAAAATGCATTGGTATATTCCCTAGTACCTCAATAAGCCCTGTCTCTCATTGCCTATTGGTCATGTCATGGGAGATACCAAACCAAATGAGCAACCGAGGTGAGTCAAGCAAGAAATAAGGCACATCGATCCCAAAGACTAAGGTCAAACACATGGACAAACACTGATATGAATTATGCCAAGATAAGATAAAGGTTTGGTGATGTGTTGTGTAAAGATGTGTAACAACAGGGCATACAGGATTGGATGGGAAATTATAGGAAGTGTGGTTATTCTAATGCTTCTAATACCTAAGACTGCCCCTAAACTATTAAATAAATGGTGTTAAGAGATTAAAATAAGCTAAATTAAGTAAAGAATTGCATGATGTAAATATTCAAACATAAAGAATGGAGGACAAATAGCTATAGAGAAATATTTAACTCTCTCAATGGTTCAAATGTGAAAAAGGAGGAAAAATATGAAAAATATAAGCCAACAAAATGCATACCAGTGTAAAACAAACGGGGATGAAACATGAAGGGAAAAAAGACATCGTACAAGAATGGCAAGGAAAGACACTATGAAGCCAATGGAAAATATGAATAGTACACGAATTGTAATAGCCTCAACATTTCACCACAGTCTTCACAGCATAACACCACCTTGCAACACCACACAACACCTGGATGGGTCGTGGCAAGGTCAGGCAAGGAGTGGGGCAGTGTTACATAAGCACCTCTTAGTACAGTCACTGGGAACGAACATTGCAAGTCACATAAACACTTAACACATATATAACACTTCCAGTCACTCTATATGAACTAATCACGGTGTCCTGGCCTCACCTTTCCTGCTGGCGCTCCACCTCCACGCCCACCTCCTCCGTCATGGTGAGTAAGTTAGTGTCAGGGGCAGCAGATAGTCAGCAGCCGCCTTCCCGAGGCGGCGGCGGTGTTGTTATGATTGCGTCATCACCGTCACCCGCTGTCTTGCCACACGCCGCCACCACTCTCTTCCTGATACCCATTGGTGTTGGTATTTCAATGGACTATAAATTCGCTGCATAACACTACCTGCACCACGGGGTTTTACTTAATTCATTCATTCATTTATTTCACTGTCAGTATGAAGATATGATAAGTACTACTATGTTAAGAAAATAAATGTATCTAGTAACAGTTTTCTGATGCTGAAATTCAGAGGAATAATTGTTATTCTCGGTGCGGCTCGGATGAATTAAAATAATATGCATGACATGGGGACTACGTTATCGGGGGCAGGCACTTTCGTCATTGTACTCATTTTAAAGCTTGTGACTCTGACTTCTTTCATTATAAAGGTAAAGTTTGGTTAGTTTATTGTCATTAAAAAGTTAAGATTTCCACAAAAAGAAAACTATCTAAATTTGAAAAAAGCATTAAATATTGACTGGGAAGCAAAGTTACTCTCAAATTTTATGGAGATCATAAGTCAAACAATAAGGAGAATATAATTATTAAGAAATAAACAAGGCAGGCAATTTTTACCTTGTCTTTCTCTCTCATCACGCCATGTAGACATCAAGGATATTATAATTAGAGAATCCTTGGTAGACATCAAGGGGGGTCAGCTGGCTAGTCACGGGGAACTGCAAGTGGAGGAGGCGCTGGGGAGAGATGAGAGGCAGATTAATAATGTTGATAGGTTAAAGAAAAAAAAAAAAAATCACAAAGACAACCGATTCGGATACAACACACGAAAGTACGGGAAGATGCAAGTCGCAAGAAGATATCAGACCTGTATGTGGCAGGTTCTGTAGGAAACATAAATATACCGATAGATTTCTCCCTTTCATCTCCATCCTATTGACTCAACACACACACACACACACACACACACACACACACACTACGTATGCAGATACCTGAAAATACCATAAAATACATGAATCGCTTCACAATGCTAGATATGGAGAGAGCCATTATAACAGTATAACAGCATTACACACACACACACACACACACACACACACACACACACACACATACGGCAAACATACAATAAATCATGCTATATATGGATAATAAGAGTAAGGAAGAAGAGGTAGTAGGGAGGCTCCCGCCATTATGACGTCACGGCTGATGACGTCACAGCCTGGCCTGGTGCTCTTTTATTTACGTACGTATTTTAGGGGAAACCATTTTAAAAATGACCTTTCGAAAAAACGCTTTCAGACCAAACCACTGGTCATATTCCGGCTGGATAAATACTCTAACTAATTCCCAAAGCATAAATAAACTCCAAACAACAGTAATTGTAAAGAATTTCCTCTAGAAAATAAAGTATTTTATAAAAATATGACCTTATTTAAAACTCATTGAAAACTCACTCCCTACCACTTTAAAGGAACCCAAAACCACTTCAATACACTTGACTAGTTATTTTCAATTATTTTCAACACTATGGAATGAGTTAGAGGCAGAAATAAATCATTCACAGGATGATAAATAATTAATGCAACTTTAACACCGCTAGCAAACACTTTTACCCTCCACTGATTTCAATGAGCTTTACGCACTAAACATGGTTTAGTATAGACTATCTTTGGCAATTAATAAGAATTTGATACTGCCTCAAATAAAGAATGGTCTTGGGCGTTCCAGTAAATTGGCGCAAAAGTCCGCCCTTATTTACGATCCTAATAACGCTAATCACAGCATCTCCACACCACACACGCACGGAAAAACACGCAAAACGCACCTCAGTACTCATAGAAAGCATTAGATTTGACTATTGGGCCCAAATAAATTGTCCAGGAATAAAATAAGATATTCTGAAATATTTGCCGGCCAGCGGAGGAATATCCAAGATGGTGAAGGCACCGGAGAGGGAGTTCGACCCTCCCTCATATCTCACTTAACACTTCACTAAACTTAAACCTGGTCATAAAAGATATGTCTGAATGGATAATATGAAAGCTTAGTATCATGGCTACATAATGTGGCAAGATGAGCCTATAATAATGAGAGATAAGCATAAAAAGACAAATGAAATAAGAATCCAATATGGCGCCGGGCTCTGTTGTTGGATGACCTCCCCTCCTCTATAAAATGGACTCACCTTAGATAAACACTGACACGGCAGGGCTTTTGTGTCACAGCGGCTGTAGTCACCTTCATAACGTAGCCAAGCCTCTGTGATTTCATCTTGCTGCTTTAGTCCACTTAAAAGATGACTTGGACACTGAAAGACAGTCTTCTTATCCTGTAACTAAATCCTTCAAAACAGTCGTGAAATCTGGCTTGTCATTTCAACCAAGGCGTTTGGAAGGTAAAAGTCCTCTTAATATGTCACTAGAATGGTAATACAACACTCCAAGTCCCATGTACGTTCAAACAGAGGCTTTTCAGTATGAAAGGAACTTCTAACGCGCTCCAGCCTTTTGCCCCACTAAACACTGAAACAGCACTAATAGACACCGGCAGAGGCCCCAGCCGACCCTGACCTAACTGACGTCTTAATATGTCACTAGAATGGTAATACAACACTCCAAGTCCCATGTACGTTCAAACAGAGGCTTTTCAGTATGAGAGGAACTTCTAACGCGCTGCAACCTTGCTCCACTAAACACTGAAACAGCACTAATAGACACCAGCAGAGGCCGCAGCCGCACCTGGACCTAACTGACGTCTTGGCCTGGAACAAGTAATCTGCCATGTCACCGTCAACGAACACACAGAAAAGCTTGTTCATTTACGGAAAACCCCCACAAAGTTACAATACTTCACGTGTCTTCTGCACTGCCTGGCAATAACAACAACAACAACAACACACACACACACACACACACACACACACACGGGGAAGTAATAAGAAACGTGATAATGACAATACTCAGGTTCATATTGAGAAAACTTTAAAAAAAACGATGAAATACCGATAATTATATGTGAAAATATTTAAACAAGTTTCAAAGAAAAGAGGTGAAAAGGAAGAGAGAGAGAGAGAGAGAGAGAGAGAGAGAGAGAGAGAGAGAGAGAGAGAGAGAGAGAGAGAGAACTATCGTTACTGCTATTCTCTTTTTACTGAACGAGGTAATACACATTTACACACACACACACACACACACACACACACACACACACACACACACTATAATACACTGTTTATTAAGATTAATAATTATTAATATGAGAGAGAGAGAGAGAGAGAGAGAGAGAGAGAGAGAGAGAGAGAGAGAGAGAGAGAGAGAGAGAGAGTCTATCGTTTTATATACGAGGAAAATAAGATGATTATGAGGAAGAGGGAGAACAGAAAGAGGAAAAAAAGGAGGAGGAGGAGGAAGAAAAGAAGGAGAGTAGGCGGAGAAGGAAGATGAGGATGAGGATGATGATAATGATTATGATGATGATGAGGAGGAGGAAGAGGTGGTGTATTAAATCTTCCCCGATAATCACTCGTTCTTGTTATTTACTGCTATTTTCCCTGCACTGAACGAGGTAACACACACACACACACACACACTATAATGCACTGTTTATTAAGATCAATAATTATTAATGTTCAATAAATTAAACGTTCATTTAGCATGGTCATAGTGAACTGTTAACCCAATGTCACGTATTAATAGATATTCTAGCCTGTATCTTTTACCTTGGAGGAATTTTTGTGTTACTATTCATATTAACCTGGTGATATTGGTGTTGTACTTTACCCATTATCTCATCACCAGTACATATATTTGAAGCTGCTGAGGCGGGTTCGAATACTTGCCAAACCTAGTTGCCCAGTGGGAGATATAGCGCTCTTCCGTCAACCCTAGTGGTGCCATTGACCTAAGCTGCTGAGATAATGACTAAAGTATACATCGCCCATTTCAGGAGATTAAGATGGATTGGAACACTGCAAATTCGTCTAAAAGAAAGACACAAACTTAGGAATGTGTGTTAATGCTTGGCCTGGGGCTGTATGTGAGTCGTGTGTGGTGGAGACGGTGAAGAGGGATGCTGGGTGTGTTAATTAAGGCCGAGAAGAGAGTCAAGACCAACGTCATAACAACAGTAGAAGCTAGTTAGTAGTGAACGAGTGTAGTAGTAGTAGTAGTAGTAGTAGCTTATTGTATTCTTCTTGTTCCAGTGTCTCGAACATTTCAACGCCTTCAGTATTGAGACACATGTTTACCATGAGTTTTGGGTGTGATTAGAAGCTTTGATTGACATTAACAAGGGTCTATAATGGAGGTTTAAAGATTAATGGCCAGAGTCTGCACTATTTTAACCCCTTCAGTACTGGGACACATTTTGACCGCGAGTTTTGGGTGTACACCAGTTCTCTGATTTATGAACACTCTATTTACGATTTTTGGAAGTTACATGTAAAATAATTAGGTCCTTATTATTGATTTACGAATGGAAAAATCGAAGTTACTATCTAAATGCTTTTTTTAAACGAGCAGTAATCGTACTTTACTAATTTGCTATTTGCATTTGAGAGTTAAATCTCTCTCTCTCTCTCTCTCTCTCTCCATTGAGGGCGTGCTTGTGTGTCCCGGGGCAGTGGGCGGCGCGGGGGGCTGGGGGCGTGCTTGTATGTCCCGGGGCAGTGGGTGATGCGGACAGATGACTAAATGTTGGTGTAAGGATGAATACATGTAAACTAACCCCAATAAAACTACAATCCCATGAAAAACAGCTGAAAGATTGGTAAGTGCCGTAACAGAAGGGGTTAAAAATGAATGTGTAAAATAAAAATAAATAAAAATCACATATACTTTTCATGATTCCTTATTATGTAAATCTGTACAATACTACTAAGAAATATTGCGACTATAAATTGTTGGACTTAAACATTAGAATTATGCAACAATCTGAGGCAAAGATTGAATGTATGCATCAACACCTAAATACACATAAAAGAAATAATTAATAATAATGATTGGTACTGTATTAATAAATAAATAATAAACAATGAAGTGGGAAGGGGAGGATGCAGAAAGAGGAACAGAAGAAACAAAGTAAACAATGAAGGGAGCAAAAAGAGGAATAGAAGAAGCAAAGGTGATAATTCTGCATAGGAGAATACATTAGGAAAAATAACAATGGAAATCCAACCAGTGTATGCAATAAAAGCTAAGAATAGGATGTAGTTTTAGAAAATACAAGAAAATACATACACAGGAATACACTAATGAAAATTGAATGTAACCTTCTTTCTCTCTCTCCGATTTTTTTTTTTTTTTTCAGTGTCTCTCTACTTCTTTTCTATCAATCAGTTTTGCTTCTTCTATCTGTATCTTCCAAAATTTCGTCTTTTTTCAGGTTTCTTTTCCATTTCAATTAGTTCCTGTTTGTTTTCTTTTTTTCTGGTGTTTCAAAAGTTACATTCATTGGTATCTTTTCATTCATGCTTCCAAATTTTTCTCTTCTTGCAAACACTATTTCTTTTGCAATTCATTTCACTTAACCTCACTACACACCAGCTTCGTGTTATCTGCTTCACAATACACAATCAAGTCAGTGTCACTCCCTCACCCTTTGCTACAGTTCACATCATCCTAACTTATCTCATTTTCCATGTCAAACTAAGGCTCACATTCTCAAACACTTCTGCACTTCACCTCACTATTTCAAAGGGTTTTATTTGAATATACACAAGTTTTCAAGGTGTTTTTTTTTATGGTTCAGAGGAAAGATTGATGAGAATTCCAAATTGTTAACTAGAAAAACGCTCTTGAAAACCATGGTGATCATCCTTCTGGCTTTGAAAATTTGTTATGGTGAGAGAGCAAAGTGTTTCTGAATATGGACCCAGCTTCCTTCACCACACATCACCACACAGCAGTCACTTGCCACACATCACCCAGCCTAGCACACCACCTCATTTTGTCTTTATTTTGCTACACATAACTTTGACATATATACTATTGAGTTTGCTGTGAAATCTGATACAAAATACACTGAAGAAAATATTGGATCGACTAGTATTAACTGCAAAAATGAGTATAGTGTGCATTGTATCTTTTCGTTGAGTTCATTGATTTACAGTTGATAATGTCACACACACACGCACACACACACACACGCACACACACACACTGCAATAAAAAAAGGGGGCAAAAAAAAGAAAGAAAAAGCCTGATCTATGATACACATGACAAATAGACACCAACAATAGAAAAATAAAATTAAGACGAAGAAAAAAAAGACATCCATACACACATTAAACTTGGGAACACTTGCCAAATAAACAACCAATAATAGAAAAATAAAATAAAAAAAGAAAAAAGACATCCAAGTACACATTAAACTTCAGTAATAAAAATCCCAAAACCTCAAATTTGTGGAGGTTGGCAGAACTGCATGTAACTGTATGGCCATTAAACTGTATCAGACTGTATGAACAATGAACAGTATACAAAGGGGCAACACACAGGAACCTTGGTTGAAAATCCCCGAGGAGAATGGCAGCTAAAAACAACAGTATGGACACCTACAGTATAATATCGTGCTGGCATTGCTAATAACTCAAGTGACGCTCTATACACAGGTAATGCACTAGTATGACTCGCTATTATACAGTATTCACCTTAACAATCTTTACTACTCATTGCCTGCTGATGATTGGTTTGGCTTCCTTTAATGATTGGTTATGGCTTCTTTGATAGCTAGAGTATGATTCCTCACTAACAGTATACAATTGACTGTTATACAATACTTCCCCTTTACAATCTTTCTTTACTCCCCATTGCCTGTTTGTGATTGGCTATGCGTTGTTATGATAGCTGCATAACACACTATCTTCTTTTTGCACACAAGTATTTGTTTGGTTATGTTGTGTTGTTAGGTTAGACAATGAAAGATAGTTCTGAGTGGCATGAATGTTTCTTCTTTATGTAAGATTAGAAAGCTGGCCAAGGGCAACAAATAAACGATCAATGAAAAGGGTCAGGGCCAAGAGAGTTAGTCAAAAGAATGTGATGTCTTGCAAACCTCCCTCTTAAATGAATTCACATCACAGGTAAATGAAAATACAAAAGGAAGTAGAGAGTTCCAGAGTTTACCAGAAAAGGGACGAATGATGAAAAGTACTGAGAGGTGGATAGGTGGTAAGTGTTAGTTACAAAAGGCACAGTGCTTGTATTGCAGCTCGCACCTCCTGGCTCAACACATTTCCTGCAAGTTGGCTAATTACTAGACATTCTGAGGTCTTCCTTGATTCCCCATAGCTATCTCTGCACATTGTACTAGTTCAAAGAAATTGATAACTCCTTTTCTTAATCATCCTTCATCTTCATTTTCTTCTTTCTTGTCGGTAAATATGAAGTTTTCATTACTTCTAGTGGTGTGACGTGTTGCATATTGCAGTGAAAGAGTTAATGGTGTGTGTTCCCTATCATACAATGGTGTGGGGGTGAGGTGGACAGCAACTGACATACATATATACATACATGGAGTACATATATACATAACACACAGAAGGTTACAAATATTATACACTCTTAGAGTTCTTTCCTTACTCAGCTCTTATTGTCCATGTCATACCTATGACTTGCTAAGGATGTAAGTTCCTATGGTTGTATTCTCATGTACCATTCAAATGTATTGCCTCTAATTTCTAAAGTCAGTGTTTGTAATGCCATATAAACACATTTCTATAACTTTTCCTGTCAAGTACACTTTGCAGATATACAGTTTTTGATTTGACATTACTCAAGAGTGAAATGTCAAATGATAATCAGTAATGTATATTCCTGTTTACCTTTCATTTGTCTTTACTCTAATGGATACTGTGCAAGGCATTCAGTACGTCCTGTTAAGATTACTCATCCAGACATTTGACTTTGTATAATCCACTCAAATACAGTTCACTATTCAAATGCATTGCTATTGTATTTCCTAACTCAAAACCCACACAAATATGTATCAGCCAAATATGTTCCTATATACTCCTATTCACTACAACGGCAAATTCACTTTCTTTCTTCACTGATGCAAACTTATATCTCTACATACATATCGAAAGACACTGCTAAGCTTCTCTCTCTCCTCATTGTGACCACTCTCAGTCTCCTCTACACAACACAGTAATGGGGGAGTGAAGTAGTGCATTTTTCTTCCTCAATCTGACTACTCAATGTAATCCAGTCTGCTCCACACAACACAACAACAACAAAGATGACCAGAGATTAAACTTTTCCTTCCTCCTTATTCTGACCACTATTACAATCCAGTCTCATTTACACTACGATAACAAAAGTGAGGTGACATCCCTGGCTTGGTAACACTGAAAGCTAACATGGGACTTGCAGATGGTATAAAAGCAGGACATTTCATCGTATTTGTCTGTTGAGCTTTGAGATGATATAAGACATGGACACCGAGACTCGTAGCAACATTAGATAATATTATGTAACTGGAGGGATATCGTTTGTCTATCCTAGTTTTGTGTAGTTTTCATCTGGTAGCAAGTGACAGTTTACATATGCCAAATTAGTAACATCTTAATCCATCCAAGTTTTTAATGATTGGGATAAATATCTTTACACACACACACATACACACACACATAAGCATACATAGAGACACCCACACACACAGTTTCTTCTTTACCTAGATTTTGTCCCTCATATCCTTCCATATTACAAGTCAAAGGTGAAAAAGTAACTTCTAATTTTATCAGTGAGAAGAAAACACAATCTCTTTCTCCCTCTCTCTACTAATATCCAGTCTCCTGATTACTCTTGGTTCCCTTCCACCAGCGAATAAAAAGAAAACTGTCAATAGAAGAATAACAAGACTTTCAGTAAGTGGGAGTAACAATATCAATGCTCCAGCCAACACACAGCTAATACCTCACAGTGAAATGGGAAGCAGACACATGGTTACTTTTGTGAGTCAACTGTTTAGTGTCTGTTGGAACTAAATGTGAAGAGATCCACATAAGTACTCATATCCTGCAGGCTGACTAAGCTATGAGTGTATGATGTGTGTGTTTTCTCTGACCTGCCATGTACAAGATTGCTGGCCACGTATATAGATAGACAGGGCTTTTGAGTTGTGTGTGTTAAGTTACAGCAAGTTATCTGTGGGTGTGTGTGTGGGAGGTTATAGCAAATAGCCTGTCTTCCCTGGGGCCTGTAAGACTTTAATACGGCAATCAGTCATCCTATGTGCTTTTAATGTGGTCCCCTTTTGTCAACATAATATTGTTTGCACGGACACAGAACAGAAACGAGGGAGATTAGTTCAGAGTTTGCCTTTTAATGCTAGTGTCCTATTCAAGAGACTGCTGTACAAAGGTGCCTACAAAGCTATGTTAATGGAAAGTTTTAAAAAAGAGTTAAGTACACCATAGAGTTGTGAAGAGCAATATCTGACTGACATCCATATTCAGGAACACTTCAGCGCTGCACCACCTCCACTATTTCAAAAGGCTCCTGTTCAAGTGACAAGTTTTCTAGGGTGTTTCTTTTATAGTTTTAATGACAATGAATAAGGTTACTACATAACTGATAGGAGAAACACCCTCAGAAACCTGTCTTGTATTCTCTGTGGCCTTTGAAAATAGTCATGGTGAGAGCAGAGCGTTTCTGAATACAGACCTGACTCCTAAACAAATAACTGCATCCACTTCCTCCCTCGCTCATGGCTAATCATGCAATTCCCTTTCTAAACTAACAAGCTCATGGGACACTTCAAGGCACATCATTAACTCAATACCTCCTCACACACCTTCACTTCTATAAACTGTTGCACCTCAATCTTCATAAGAGGAGAAAAGGAGATTGAATTTAATATCAAACTCTGCCTGTCTTTCTTATAGTTACAGGTTTCTATATCTCCACAAGGAGAGAAAACTAGCAAACTGAATGGCTTACATAAATGAAGCCAGTACAAATAACTTATGTATTCTTTCCCTCATTAGCAAACCAGCCACGCAGACACACACACACACACACACACACACACACACACACACACACACACACACACACAGACATGATAGACACTGCAGCTCACCACAGCTCAATCATGAAATATCTGGTTGTCTTGAGATAAAGGAGCATTTGATAAGAGACAAGAACAAGCACTGCTAAGATTACATAAAGGCAAACAAGAAATGGAATAATTGAGATGAGAAAAGAAAGTATAAATTTTTGCTTGGTTGAGGCAAGAATATATAAAAAGGACTGATTATACAAAATATACAAGAAATATACACTGGATGCACTGAAATGAGAGAAAAACAAATACATGGTTGAACTTCCACTCTAGTTGCAATACTCTAAACTGGCCACTTTTGTGTGCGTGGTTTTTTACAGCTGATCTTCCACTGTTGCCACGTCTCCACAGTTCATCGGCCTGTTCCCTCAAGAAGTACTTCCTCACATTATATATCACTGCCTTACATTAGCTGTGAAGGCGGCCGGCCATGTGGTGGTGAGCCTGCAGCAGAACGGTCCATAGCGAGACTGTGTGTGTGTGTGTGTGTGTGTGTGTGTGTGTGTGTGTGTGTGTGTGTGTGTGTGTGTGTGTGTGTGAGGGCGTCAGGACTGATGGTGAGTGAAGCAATGGGGAGGTAAAGGCAGAACTGCACTTACACAAAACACTCCTCTCAATTTTTATCTCAAGTGATGCAAAACGAAATTTAGAATGATTTTGGGAATACTACAACAATTTAGGAGGTAAAGGAGGGAAAGAAAGACAGAGACAGGTCAGGATGGGGAGGAGGACTGGGGTCAGAGAAAGAGGGAGAGCCTGTGTGGTGTCAGTGGGGGAGTCCTGGGCATGCTGAAGGTCACACAAAAGCTGCCAGTTTAGAATGCAGCAACTATAATAAGGTGCATTTTTAAGACAAGAGTGAGTTTATAAATTCATTTCCTTTATCATACAATCACTCGATGTCTTAATTCTACAGAGAAGAAAGAGAGAGAGGGAGAAAAATACACACATTTGTCTTTCATAAATGAGAATTACTGGATTGGAAAAAAAAAAAAAAGATCATCCACTAATATACATAGAGAAATAAAAAGGTACACTTAATCAATAAGACTTCAAGACCCACACTCAACACGTGAAAATAAATCAATGCTTGACTTCCCCCACAGAGAGAGAAAGAGAGAGAGAGACAGAGAGAGATACAACTCAACCTCCCTTTGACAAACTTAAAACAGGAAATTCTTAAGGCTAAAACACACAAGATGAACCGTCACTACCAGAAACGCGCGGAGGGAAACATAATAATACTGGAGAAACATGGGAAGGGTGAATAATGGCAACAATGGTAACCTACGTATGTATGGTGGCATTGGGACTAAGGTTTGTATTCTTAAACACCTCTGTGCTTCACCTCCACTATTTCAAAAGGCTTCACTTAACCACCTTCAGTACCGGGATGCATTTTTCACATTCATTCGGTTTATTATTTGTTGATTTTCTACAGCCTCAGAAACTCATGTGGGAATTGAAATGGTACAGTACTGGTCATTAATCTTTTCACCTCCATAGACCCTTCCTAATGTCCATAAAATAATCAAATCACACCCAAAACTTGTTTAAAAAATGTGTCCCAGAACTGAAAGAGGTTAAACTGACACAGGTTTTTATTTAATGGTTTTAGAGGCAGTGACCAAGATTTCTACATTATTAACAGTAGAAACACACTTGAAAACTCGGCTAATTATCTGCAGCCCTGGAAAGTAGAGCAGAGAGAGAGAAAATAGAGCAGGTGAGAGAGCAAAGTGCTTCTGAATACAGACTTATGAACAGGTGCTGGTGGTGGTGGTGGTGGTGGTGGTGGTGGTGGTGGGGTGAGGGGTGAAAGGGGGTGTCCATGCAGCTTTGTACAGGTATGGTGGGGGTGCGGGTGAGAGCCAGTGGTGATAAATGTACAAATGTGCGGGTGGGGTGAGCGGGTGACTGAATGAGGGGGTGACGATGGCTAGCTTAGTGTGAAGTGTGATGAATCTGCCACAGTGCTTTCAATGTACAAGTGAGGCAATGGCAGGCTGTGGGGTGGCTATGCATGTGCTACGTTTGGTGTGGCAAAAATAAAAAATGAGCGTGTGCCTTATAAATATAGAGGTTTTTGATGCTAAATGTACATATGGATGGTGGTGGTGGTGGTGGTGGGGTGGGGGGTGGGGGGGTGATGCATTGTGGCCTGCCGGGGGTGTGTGCCGTAAAATCTGGCAAAAATACGAGTGTGTCTTATAAATGTAGTGGGGATTTTTTTTCAATGTTTTTTTTTCTTCACTTTAATACTATTTTCTTCCTATGTCCAATGATGTAGAGAGAGAGAGAGAGAGAGAGAGAGAGAGAGAGAGAGAGAGAGAGAGAGAGAGAGAGAGAGAGAGAGAGAGAGAGAGAGAGAGCATATGTCTTTACTTAACCCATAATTGAGGTTCAGATGTGCTACTCTCCCCCCACACACACACACACACACACACACACACACACACACCCTGGTCCCTCACAACACACTCTCCCTCCTCAGTCTTCTACAAACCTAATGTCTTAATCTACATGGACAGTTTACCAGTTAACTTTAACTTGATGGTGTAGGAAAATAATAAATACATCTACTGCTCTGTACATTTACATTGACTTCTCTCTCTCCCTCTCTCTCTCTCTCTTGGTGTCTGATGCTGTCGTGTGTGTGTGTGTGTGTGTGTGTGTGTGTGTGTGTGTGTGTGTGTGTGTGTGTGTGTGTGTGAGTGCTCTGGTGATGGAAACAGTGAAGCCACTCAATGGTAACACAACTCCAATCAAATCATTTCACCACTAACAATTGATACAGAGATGCAACACCCTTAAAAATAAACAAAATAATAATGATAATAATAATAATAATAATAATAATAATAATAATAATAATAATAATACATCACTACAGTCTAGCATGGCAGAAAGGTCCACCTCCATTATTTAAGACAGCAAACAATGGCAGCGGTGTGAAATGCAGAAAACGGGAAAGCAGCTTGCGTGTTGGCAGCGGCAGGACAGTGTAGGGCTGCTGCTGCTGCTGCCTCGTGTGTGCTGCTGCTGCTGCTGGTAAACATTAGGAACTTGTGCACCTCAGGCTATTGCTGCTGCTGCTGCTGCTGCTGCTGCTACTGTGCCTCAACATCTAGAGGTGATCAATTAGTAGTAGTGACAACCCCAGTGAAGATTCTAGTCAGTGGGGTTTTTGTTAAGTGTTTTTTGTCGTCTCTCTAACACACTTGACACGCCCGAACGTATTTCCTGGCGTGTCGGCTTTGCAACACTCCTCAGCACACCAGTTTTGTGAAGAGCCGGTGGTCATCGAGTGTGGCCGTGACTCCCGCAACACTCTCTTCACCAGGACTGCTGAGTGAGTGTCTTATAGATTGTGTTGGTTAGTCCCATAACACACACAGCATTTTGAGGTGTCAGCTAACCAACACTGGGCAGTATACAGGCAAAACATTCTCAAAAAACATGACCTTCTTGGGTGTGTGTGCGTGTGTGTGTGTGTGTGAGCATGTATTCTGCAACACAAACTTGTCAGTGTTTTGCATCAGCCTTGCAATATCTGTAACAATATCTGAAGTGAATCGTGCAGCACTTCACAGTTTGCTGCCCTGACAGATCCACACACACACACACACACACACACTCACAAAACATCAACGCTGCAACACATATCAGCAATGCAACCCTCAAACCTTCAAACACAAACACACATAATAATCAAGTCAGACAGCAGTATTTCCAACACACACCAGTGCAACAACACACCCAAGAAGCAACACCTCCATCATTCTGGCATACCCTGACACACCAGAGATTCAACACCAGAACTCAGGAACCCGGAGGCCTTACTAAGTGACTCAAGGCCTCCAGGTCCCTCCCAACACACTGGCAGGGGATTGTAGGACTGCAAGAGCCACCAGCGCCGCCAGGAGAGACACAGTGGCACCCTTCAGAAGTGCCACTATTTAGCCTCTGTTGTGGTGGTGGTGGTAGTGGTGGTGGTGGTGGTGGGGGGCGGCGGTGGGGGCTGCATGGGCTGGTGTCACTCGGCCTCTGTGGTGCGGACCGGGCCGTGCTCCTCCTCCCACTCCCGCAGCACGCCGTCCAGGTTGTAACGCTTGCGGTACGTCACAAAGAAGCTGCGCACGTGGTTCTCCGTCTTGTTCCCCACGATCTCTGCGATGGCCTTGAAGTCTTTGCCAAAGTACCTCACCGCTGCAACGTTGGGAGAAGGTTAGGTTAGGTTAGGTTAGGTCAGGATTTGCTCTGGTCTTTACACCATCGTCCTTCAGTTCTAAATATGTAAAAGTCTGAATGTTTGGAACCCACGACTTTAGAAATGCCAAAACTTAAGGATTTTTCTGGCTGTTTAGTTAATGTTGAATATGCTAAAAATATTCATTAAGAAAATAAAAAGATAGATAAAATAGATGGACAAATGTAAAACTGTAAAGATGATATGTAATTCACAATAATAATGATGACAATGCTAAATGGTTTATTATTGTGTGCGTGTGTGTGCGTGTGTGTGTGTGTGTGTGTGAACCACTGACCCTGAACAGCCAGAAGCAGCTCCTCTTGCGACCACTTTGCCTTGGGAGGGCCGGCCTGGGGTGGCGGCCTGAAGGTGGTGATGCCATCCTCGGCTATCTTGCTGCGCTGGCTGCTGATCTGAGCCTTGTTGATCTGCACCTGTGGGTCGGCGGCCGGGGAGAGACGCTTCCAGTCAATGCCGCGCTAATGGTCAATGGTCTGGTTTGGGCTTTCTATTTTTTGTCTTTCTATTTTCGTCTTGTTTTTCTCTCTTTTTCTTTCTACTTTTTTTTTTTCTTCTTTTTTTTCTACTTTTTTTGTAAGAGGGTAAATTTCAACAAGAGCAAGAAAAACCATTAAACAAAGAGGCCCACTTATATGCCAGTCCCCGAGCAGGTACAGCAAGAAAAAACATTAAATAAAGACCCACTTAGATGCTAATCCCCAAACAGGAAAGGCAAAAAACACATTAAACACAAAAAAAGGCCACTTAGATGCCACTTCCCAAGCAGGTAGGGCAAGAAAATAATTAAACAAAGATTCTGGACTTGGGAAGATGGAAATACAGAAAGTTCCAGAATTGACCAGAGAGAGGAATGAATGATTGATAGTAAATAGTTAACTTTTGCATCATTAAGGAGGACAAAATAAGGAGAGAGGAAGAAGAAAATAACCACCACCGCACTTAAGCTATTCCAAAGACCGACGGTTCAGTACGAGACATAATTTTGTGTGACTGACCTGCCGTTTGAGAGCGATGACTTCATTTTCCATGTGTCGGAGCAGCTGCTGGCCTGGGGTGGGGGCGCCGGGAGGGCCAGGCGGACCGGAGGAGATCATGGCCATCAGATCCTGGGAGATGAGGAGGAGGAGGAGGAGGAGGAGGAGGAGGAGGAGAGTTAAGAATATGTTAGTTTGATTGTTCTATTTAAGTACATGGTCATTCTACTGTACATACATGAATATATATCACACACACACACACACACACTCATCCTACTACATATAAATAAATAAATATCGGATTTTATTACACAAAAGTTAGGAAATATTTCACACATGACCACTCTACAACACATAAACAAACCAGTCACAATCATTCTACAACAGTCAAAATTAAGGGATACAACTGTTAAGACTTTTGTTGTTGCTTGTAGTACTCTTGCATTACTAAAACTTGCAATCCCATAGTCTGAACAACATGTCAAGTGGATATGGGGATTGCATCTTTTAAACACACACACACACACACACACACACACACACACACACACACACACGACATAAACTAATAAATACAACACACAAACACACACACACACATCCCCCCCAAAAAACAAAAAATAATAAATAAAGACAAAAACACACACACAAACAAACATTTCACACGCACACACACACACACGACATAAACCAATATATACAATACACAAACACACACACACATATCCCCCCAAAAAACAAAAAATAAATAAATAAAGACAAAAACCCACACACAAACAAACATTTCACACACACACACACACACACACTAATCCCCCACACACACACACGCGCACCCCACAACACATCACCATACACCACCACCACCACCACCACCACCACCGCCTCACCTCGTGGTTGATGTGCATGCCGCGAGGGGGTCGGCGCTTGTGTTTGATGAGCTGCTTGTCGCGTTTCATGGGGCCCACTGTCGGACGCAGGGTTCCCATTTTTCTGTGGAATCCCAATCTATGGACTTCAGAATGTGACTGCTTGGGGTGTGGGTGGGGGTGGGGGGGTGGCATGCATACACAGTCCAAGGGGGGGTGGGGGGTGGGGGGGAGGTCACTTTGCTCTCTCTAATGTTTGGTTTTTTGCTTTAATCTTTCGGTGTGTGTGTGTTAATAGGTTTGTATCTATGTGTGTTTTTCTTAGGTGGATTCCGAGTGTTAAAGTCAGTGTTAATTTCCCCCAAAATGGTGTTGTACTGCAGCCAATGCCTTTTGTATATATAAATATTTCCAAAAGGAGGTTGCATGAATGGTAAAAATATATTACATAATGAATATTAATTATATGATTAAATTATGTATGATCTTCACAATTTTTTGCTTCCAGTGGGCTACTTACACAATTTTGTAAACATAATAAACATACAAAAAATAAAAAAAACACATAAAAATCATCAATAAACTAATCATATATCTTCCCTACATACAATTTTTAAAGATTAGATACAATAAACATACAAAAAAATAAATAAAGACAACATATAAAAATCATCAATAAACTAATCATATATCTTCTCTACATACAATTTTTAAAGACTAGATCCAATAAAAGGCTTAAGAGACATATCAATTTTTACGACAGAAGGTAAATAAAAGGGAAACTATATATGGTGAATCAAGAGCTCATTTTGGCCATAGTCTGAGGGGAGATTGGGAGAAAAAAAATAAGAGAAATAGAGAAAACGAGAAAAATAAATGAGATGAGAGAAAATATAGAAAACAAGAATAAAATCAAGAGAAATAGAGAAAACGAGAAAAATGAATGAGATGAGAGAAAATAAAGAAAACGAGAATAAAAATCAGAGAAATAGAGAAAACGAGAAAAATAAATGAGACGAGAGAAAATATAGAAAATGAGAATAAAATCAGAGAAATAGAGAAAACGAGAAAAATAAATGAAATGAGAGAAAATGAGAAAAATAAATGAGATGAGAGAAAATAAAGAAAACGAGAATAAAATCAGAGAAATATAGGAAACGAAAAATAAATGAAATGAGAGAAAACGAGAAAAATAAATGAGATGAGAGAAAATAAAGAAAACGAGAAAAAAATCAGAGAAATAGAGAAAACGAGAAAAATAAATGAAATGAGAGAAAACGAGAAAAATGAATGAGATGAGAGAAAATAAAGAAAACGAGAATAAAAATCAGAGAAATAGAGAAAACGAGAAAAATAAATGAAATGAGAGAAAACCAGAAAAATAAATGAGATGAGAGAAAATAAAGAAAACGAGAAAAAAATCAGAGAAAGAGAAAACGAGAAAAATAAATAAAACAGGAGAAAAAAAAAACGAGAGAAACAGAAAATAAGAGAAAAAACAAATGAAACATAAAAAAACATGAGGAAAAAAACAAGACAAATAGAAAAAAAATGAGAAAGAAAAAGAAACAAGAGAAAAAATAACCAAAAACAAAAAGAAAAATGGAAAAAAAACAACGAAAAAACAAAAAGAAAAAAACGAAAGAAAAAAAAAACAAAGAAACAAAAGAAAAAAAAAAACAAGAGAAAAAATATCAAAAACAAAAAGAAAAATGGAAAAAAAAAAAACTGAAAAAACAAAAAGAAAAAAACTAAAGAAAAAAAAAAAAAAGAAAAAAACAAAACAAAAAAACACTAAAAAAACAGGAGGAGGAGGAGGAGGAAGAAATAGTGAAATACAGCAAACAGTAGGCAATGGACACTTACTTCCAATGGTTATAGCAGGTAAGACACTGCAGACCCTTGGGAGACTCATTCAGCATGGAGGCGGGAATGGTGCAGTTCGAACACGTCTTGGATTCCTCCCCTCCCTTCCCCTCCTCGTCCTCCTCTGACCTGTCGCCGCTGCTGTCGCCCACCACGCCCTCCGATATTTGCTGTGAGAGAGAGAGGGAGAGGGAGGTTAGGTTAGGTTAGGTTAGGTTAGGTTAGGTGCTGTGAGAGAGAGAGGGAGAGGGAGAGGGAGGTTAGGTTAGGTTAGGTTTGTGTTGTGGGGTAATGGTTGTTTATTGAGGGAGAGAAGGGGAAGGGAAAAAGAGAGAGAGAGAGAGAGAGAGAGACTAAAACACTATTCGATATAACAATACAGGACAAAGAATCATCAAATAAAATAAAAAAGATAAATAAACGTGTGAAAATATTGAAAAATGCATAAAAACACACACACACATGTAAAGAAAGGATAAGACACACACATACACACACA
>CM035209.1:4526713-4530601 GCA_020233015.1 Callinectes sapidus | reverse complement strand
AAAAAAAAAAAAAATAATAAAAATAAAAAAAAGTAAAAAAGTAAAAAAGTCACCGTACCATCTGGCGAATACGGTGAAAACTCTTGCTGTGGAACTGAAACGCCTGCTCAAAAAAAAAAAAAATAAATAAATAAGAAAATAAATAAAAAGTAAAAAAAAAGTTAAAAAAAAAGTAAAAAAAGTAAAAAAAAAGTAAAAAAGTAAAAAATAAAAAAAAGTAAAAAAAGTAAAAAAAAAGTTAAAAAAGTAAAAAAGTAAAAAAAGTAAAAAAGTAAAAAAAAGTAAAAAAAACAACAATTCATACCATCTGGCGAATGCGGTGAAAACTCTTGCCGTGGAACTGAAACGCCTGCTCGAACAGAACCTTATCCTCGGTGGTCCACTCGTCAGGGAAGGGGGTGAAGTTAGCCAGGTCTGCTGTGGCCTTCTCCAGGTCGTGTCTGTGCCAAAACAGCATTCCCAGGGCCTGCTCCGCGTTGTACCCATACTTGTCCTTCGCCAGCCATATGTACTGCTCGACTGGTGTAGTAGTGGTGGTGGCGGTGGTGGTGGTGGTGGTGGTAGAGAGGGGGAATATTTTACTAAGTGGTCTAGAAATGGGGGGGTGTTAATGTGTGGTGTGGTGGTGTTGTGGTGGTGTTGTGGTAGTGTGGTGTTGGTGTGGTGGTGTGGTGTTGTAGTGTTTGTGTGTGTGTTTTTCAAGTATTTTTCTCTTTCTTTTGTTTCTTTCTGTTTTTTTGGGGGGCTTACAGTTTCTATTCCTTTGTGTGGTGGTGATGTGGTGTTGTGGTGTGGTGGTGGTGGTGGTGGTAGAGAGGGGAAATGTTACTAAGTGGTCTAGAGATGGGGTGTCTTAATGTGTGGTGTTGTGTGGTGTTGGTGTGGTGGTGTGTGTGTTTTATGTTATATTGAGTGGTCTAGAGATTGTTTATGTGTTTAGAGAGTGTTTATGTGTGGTGGTGTGGTGTTGTGGTGTTGTAGTGTTTCTTTCAAGTATATTTTTTGTACCCATACTTGTCCTTCGCCAGCCAGATGTACTGCTCGACTGGTGTAGTAGTGGTGGTGGCGGTGGTGGTGGTGGTGGTGGTGGTAGAGAGGGGAAATATTTTACTAAGTGGTCTAGAAATGGGGGGGTGTTAATGTGTGGTGGTGTTGTGTTGTAGTGTAGTGGTGTTGTGTGTGTTTTATGATATATTGAGTGGTGTAGAGATGGGGTGTTTTAATGTGTGGTGTTGTGTTGTGGTGTTGTAGTGTTTTTTTCAAGTATATTTTTTGTACCCATACTTGTCCTTCGCCAGCCAGATGTACTGCTCGACTGGTGTAGTAGTGGTGGTGGCGGTGGTGGTGGTAGAGAGGGGAAATATTTTACTAAGTGGTCTAGAAATGGGGGGGTGTTAATGTGTGGTGTGGTGGTGTTGTAGTGTTGTGGTGTTGTGTGTGTTTTATGTTATATTGAGTGGTCTAGAGATGGGTTTATGTGTGGTGGTGTTGTGGTGTTGTAGTGTTTTGTTCAAGTATATTTTTTGTACCCATACTTGTCCTTCGCCAGCCAGATGTACTGCTCGACTGGTGTGGTAGTGGTGGTGGTGGTGGTGGTGGTGGTGGTGGTAGAGAGGGGGAATATTTTACTAAGTGGTCTAGAAATGGGGGGGGTTTATGTGTGGTGTGGTGGTGTTGTGGTGTTGTAGTGTTTTTTTCAAGTATATTTTTTGTACCCATACTTGTCCTTCGCCAGCCAGATGTACTGCTCGACTGGTGTAGTAGTGGTGGTGGCGGTGGTGGTGGTAGAGAGGGGAAATATTTTACTAAGTGGTCTAGAAATGGGGGGGTGTTAATGTGTGGTGTGGTGGTGTTGTAGTGTTGTGGTGTTGTGTGTGTTTTATGTTATATTGAGTGGTCTAGAGATGGGTTTATGTGTGGTGGTGTTGTGGTGTTGTAGTGTTTTGTTCAAGTATATTTTTTGTACCCATACTTGTCCTTCGCCAGCCAGATGTACTGCTCGACTGGTGTAGTAGTGGTGGTGGCGGTGGTGGTGGGAGAGAGGGGAAATGTTTTATTAAGTGGTCTAGAAATGGGGGGGTGTTAATGTGTGGTGTGGTGGTGTTGTGGTGGTGTTGTGGTAGTGTGGTGTTGGTGTGGTGTTGTGGTGTTGTAGTGTTTGTGTGTGTGTGTGTTTTTCAAGTATTTTTCTCTTTCTTTTGTTTCTTTCTGTTTTTTGGGGGGCTTACAGTTTCTATTCCTTTGTGTGGTGGTGGTGTGGTGTTGTGGTGTGGTATTGGTGGTGGTGGTGGTGGTAGAGAGGGGAAATATTTTACTAAGTGGTCTAGAAATGGGTTGTGTTTATGTGTGGTGTTGTGATGTAGTGGTGTGTTTTATGTTATATTGAGTGGTGTAGAGATGGGGTGTTTTAATGTGTTGTGGTGGTGTTGTGGTGTTGTAGTGTTTTCTTCAAGTATATTTTTTGTACCCATACTTTTCTTCAAGTATATTTTTTGTACCCATACTTGTCCTTTTGCCAGCCATATGTACTGCTCGACTGGTGTAGTAGTGGTGGTGGTGGTGGTGGTGGTGGAGAGGGGAAATATTTTACTAAGTGGTCTTGTGGTGTTGTAGTGTAGTGGTGTTGTGTGTGTTTTATGTTATATTGAGTGGTGTAGAGATGGGGTGTTTTAATGTGTTGTGGTGGTGTTGTGGTGTTGTAGTGTTTTTTTCAAGTATATTTTTTGTACCCATACTTGTCCTTCGCCAGCCATATGTACTGCTCGACTGGTGTAGTAGTGGTGGTGGCGGTGGTGGTGTTGGTGTTGGTGGAGAGGGGAAATGTTTTACTAAGTGGTCTAGAGATTGGTTGGGTTTATGTGTAATGTTGTGGTGTGGTGTTGTGGTGGTGTGGTGTGGTTGTGTGTTTATTTTGAGTATTTTTCTCTTCCTTTTATTCCTTTCTTTGTTTTTTCTTTTATAATTCCTACTCTTCTATGTCATTGTGCTGTGTGTGTGTGTGTGTGTGTGTGTTTATTTCAAGTATTTTTCTCTTTCTTTTCTTTCTTTCTCTGTTTATTTTCTCTTACAATTTCTACTCTTTCATGTTATTATGCTGTTTGTGTTTTTTTTTTGTGTCTTTTTTTTTTTTTTTTAGTTGTCTTGTTTTCATTTATAATTTCTATTCATCTGTGTTATTGTGCTGTTCCTGAAAATTATCTCTACTTTTTGATATATTTCATTTATAAAATATCCCTCTCTTTTACTCTCTCTATCTCTCTCTCTCTAACATTATTTTCCCGGTAAACTTAAACACGATTTAGTCACGTTCCTACTTTTGATGATATTAATGGGTTCTGATCTCTCTCTCTCTCTCTCTCTCTCTCTCTCTCTCTCTCTGACACCACAAAACTAAACCTAACCTACCATTAACCTTACAAAACACTTAACCTAACCTAACCTAACTAATCTTAACACGTTCTGATCTCTCTCTCTCTCTCTCTCACCACAAAACCAAACCTAACCTACCATTAATTAACCTTACAAAACACCCCCTCACTTAACCTAACCTAACCTAACACTTCTAAAAACAACAAAAAACACCTAAATTACAAAATACCACATAACCCAACCACCCATTGCAATATGAAACAAGAAAGCACAACCTCCTTCATTAAAAAGAGGGAAGAAGAAGAAGAAGAAGAAGAAAGAAGCATTAGTTAAAACAGTGACAGGATATCCCCATCTCAATATATATAAAGCAAAAAAAGGCCAGGAGATCAATCAATACAAAGCCTTTTACTGTGACCATATATCAGCATGACAGTATTTCACGTATTGCATCAGTACAGAAAAAGGCAGCGGTTAGACCTACAATACTCACGGCTTTCTTCGTTCAGCTCAAACTTG
>CM035209.1:4519213-4524213 GCA_020233015.1 Callinectes sapidus | reverse complement strand
AGCAAGAAAAACAACAAAGAAAACAAGAAAAACAAGAGAAAACAAGAAAAACAACAGGAAAAACAAGAAAAACAACGAAAAACAAGAAAAACAAGAGAAAACAAGAAAAACAACAGGAAAAACAAGAAAAACAGCAGGGAAAACAAGAAAAACAACAGGAAAACAAGAAAAACAACAGAAAAACAAGAAAAAACAAGGAAAACAACACAGAAAACAAGAAAAACAACAGGAAAACAAGAAAATCAACAGAAAAAAACAAGAAAAACAAGAAAAACAAGAAAAAAAACAAGAAAAACAAGAAAACAAGGAAAAACAACAAAGAAAACAAGGAAAAAACATGAAAAACAACAGATATATAGGAAAAAAACAACACCAAACATTGAAACAAGCCCGCACGACACACCCTGGTGCTACCCTGTGCTTTGGGGTCGGGGGGGAGGGGGGGGGGGCGGTGGCAACAGATTACAAAAAAACATTAAAAAAACACTTCCATTCCCAAAAATTCCCGAATCACCCCAGAAAAAAAATAAAAACACACAAAAAAAGCCCCAACAAAAACACAAACAAACACACAAATCTCCCCATCACCCCAGAACACCCCAATACACCCCAAGAAAGCACAAGAGGGGAGTAGGGGTGAGATGGGAAGATAAACACACCCCTAAAACACCCCAGAGAAGCACACAGAGGGGAGTAAGATGAAGGGGAGAGATGGGGAGACAAATACACCCCAGAGAACCACACAGAGGGGAGTAAGATGAAGGGGCGCGATGGGGAGACAAATACACCCCTAAACACCCCAGGATACCCCAGAGAACCACACAGAGGGGAGTAAGATGAAGGGGTGGTAAGGGGAGACAAAATACACCCCAGGGGAGCACCGGGGGGAGCACCAGGGGGAGTGGGGAGACAAAAAAGGCCCCAAATGAAGCTGGCGGTGTGTCCCTTCACCTCCATCCTTCGGCCGCCCCTCACACTGATTGGAGACATGGCCGTTGCTTTGACTCCCTTTCTTGTCCTCTTTCCCCTCCCCGCCGCTCCTGTTGCTTGCCGTCACCATTGCAGGGGCGCTAGGGACGTGTCTGGCTGGGGGGCAAGGGAGAGGCGCCCCGGGGAGAGTAGAGAGAGGGAGATGAGTGGAGGAGGAGGAGATGAAGGTGGGCTGTCCTCTCCGCCTATCCCGTCGCTCTGGTGGTAAACACTCGCTTCTCATGGACCGATGTACCGTACCGCCCTGACTCATCTCCACTCTGTTTTTGGCTTATTTCTCCACTTCCCGGGGGTTTTTAAGGGTTTTTAGGCCTAAGGGTTGTAGTTTTAGGGTTCTCGGTTGTGTACAAGGGTGGTGGTTTAGGGGGGTTATGGATTAAGGGGTTTATTTAGGGTTATATGGGGTTGATTTTCCTGGAGGCTTGCTACGTGTGTTGTGTCGCGCAGCAGACGATGGTTCAAGTGTTGGTGGTGGAAATGGGGGAATTTACAGCTTATTGGTCTTATTTCATGGGTTTCTGTCGTGTTTTGTGGCCATACACCTCAGTCGTGGCCATGTATTATCCCGGGTTATGCTAAATATGTCTAAACTCGTCAGTAAATGTGGTAGTATTTGTGGCCTCTGTTTTAGCCTTATTTCTAAGTTTTCCGGGTGTATGGCTCAATATCTTTCCCAATAACTTGAAAATCACCACTCATACGTGCTAAAAAGTAATCAAAATGTACTATAGTAAGATAACAACAAGTATTTAGGCATAAGTAGATGAGTACGGTACTAATGGTAGACCGCTATTGAAACAAACACCTCCCAGCATCACGGCATTAAAAGACAATAAGAGCACACTAAGACTCCCTACAACCACAGAGGGTAGTGTATAACCTGACTAGTGTATTTTGCTACAATAAGGCCAGGGGAGAAGCGTGTAGGGGAGAAAAAGGGCGTCATCTCCCCATTGCTCCTGGAGACTTGAGATCAGCTGAGTCTTAGGAATATTTCTCCCGCGTGTGGTTCAAATTACTTTTATTGACTCTACCTTCATTTAAAGACACTAAGCCTATTTCAATCTTTATTAGGCCTATTTTGGTGCTATTTTATAAATTTTTGTATATTGTTGGGGGTAATATGTGCTCAGAATGGGTTTTTTGGTATGCACGTGGAGAGAGAGAGAGAGAGAGAGAGAGAGAGAGAGAGAGAGAGAGAGAGAGAGAGAGAGAGAATATCAAGGGGGTCTTCCATGATGCACAAACAATGGAGTAGATCATGAAAGTGAAGCCAAAGCCACACACACACACACACACACACACACACACACACACACACACACACACACACACACACACACACATTCCAGGCAACCAAATAGTAAATTCCTCAGTTAAACAATTAAAACAATAATCATCAGCACAAAAAGAAAAATCGGCGTATAATGGGTAAGAAAAAATACAAGACAGAGTGAAGGAACGTTGATATTAACACAATGAACGGTAGAATCACTGATCAAAATGTGCGACGAAGAATCTGAATACCACAATAATAATAATAATAATAATAATAATAATAATAATAATAATAATAATAATAATAATAATAATGGCAGGTGTAGCTAATCTTCAGGTGACGCACGACAGGTGAACCAAACAGTTAAATCGATGCAATTACCTACTGTGCGTTGGTGAGGCTACAAAAAGTCAGCCCCGGATTCAGTGTGCGCTGCTCCTCACATCAAACAAACATCAATGTAATACTAATTTGTCTTTACCTTGATTTACTATAACGCAGACTGATACAATGGACCCCGGCAGTGACAGCAGCAGACCTCTTGGCCCCTGGTGAAGCTGGTTGACTATACGAGGATAATCTATGCCTCCGCCATCTCCTCTTCCTCTTCTTCCTTCCCTACAAATTTCTTTTTTCTTCCATGCAATCCTGTTCGTGTATGCTCGTCTTAATCTTCCTCTTATTTTCCCTTGTTCTTGTACCTGCCCTTCCAGACTCCTTACATTTACTCACTTCTTCCTCCCTCTCCTTCCTTGCTTCCTTCCTTCCGTCCTTCCTTCCCTTGACCTCTCTCCTCTTTACTAATACCTTGTCTTCTCCCCTCTTTCCCCTCTTCTTCTTCTTCTTCTTCACTACTATTTCTCCCCTTCTATGCCTAACTTCTTACCAGCATCCTCGTCTCATCTTGTCCTTCCCTTTCTCTCCCCTCCCTTACTTTCCACACCTCACCCTGTCAATCCCATCCTATCGCCACCAGACCCTCCCTACACACCTACGCTCCCCCATTCACCGCGCCCGTCCCCACTGAGCGCTAACTTTGCTCCTTCCCTGCTCCCTCCGAAAGGCTGGAGTGCGCCGCGGCCCCGTCAGAATTATATGTACCGTGATCCGCCATCGATCAGGCATAATTTTGTTTCGCCTTCTCGAGGAGTGTCGGCGAAGGCTTCTGAAAACGAGTGATACCTTATGGAAGTTTGCCAGACCCGCGTCTCGCACCGAAGGCTGATTAATCTATAATTTAATTATAAATAATTGATCGCAGAGGACATTTGATGAATAGGGGAAGAGGAGGAAGGGGAATTAAGGTGAAATTCAAAAATTTAAGTTATTTTTCTGTCTCTCGCACGAAGACGAGAAATTATGAAGAGAATTGCTGCTATTTTCCACACTTTTTTGCATTAACTCAAAGGCAACATGATAGCGAGAGAAAATAGATAGGCACGAGGAGCAGGAGGAGCAGGAGGAGGAGGAGGAGGAGGAGGAGTGGGTGGGGGAGGAGGACCAGGAGGAGAAGGAAGAGACAGCCATGTAAGAAGAGGAGAAACCGGCACTCAAGGAAGAAAACGAGAGAGAGAGAGAGAGAGAGAGAGAGAGAGAGAGAGAGAGAGAGAGAGAGAGAGAGAGAGAGAGAGAGAGAGAGAGGTTTGATGAAGCTGAAATGCAGTAACTTCGAGCCTAAAGGTGCAGAGAGCTTCCAAGTAGGTGATGCCACAATCTTTGACCTCCAAGACGGCAACACCAAGGAAACAGGGGGAGGGGAGGGGAGGGGAGGGGAGGGGAGGGGAAGGGAGGGGAAGATGGGGGCGTGAGTCAGCCAATTAGGTGTTGCTGTTAGTGTTGGCAAAGGTGAGTTAAGCTTGTGTTGAGTGATAGGGAAATGGGGAATGGAGCGTGATGTGTTAAAGGGAGTTATTGGTATAGGGAATAGGGAAATAGGGTTAAGAAAATGGAAAGAGACGATGAGACACGGAAACAGGAATAGGGAAATGTGAAATAAAAGAGCGACAAGGAAAAATTTTGATACAGGTAAGTAAAATTTAGAAAAAAAAATTAGGGATTGATTTTGAATGGTTAAGAAAATAAAGAGAGAATGAAATAGGAATAGGGAAACTTGAGATAAAAGAGTGACAGGTAAAATTTTTGATACAGGTAAGTAAAAATAGGGAATGATTATGAATGGTTAAGAAAATGAAAAGAGGATGATATAGATAAAAAAAAATTAACAATAGGGAAATGTAAGATAAAGGAGAGACAAGTAAAGGTTTACATACAGGTAACGTTTAAATACAGGTAACGAAAGTATAATAAAAAAATGGAAAATAAGGAACTGTTTTGAGTGAATAGAAAAATGGAGTTGGGAAAAAAAATGAAAAATTGTTGAAATAATACCGGAACTTCAATAAGACAACATTGAAAAGCACAGAAATGAAGAGTGACTAGAAAAAGAGACGAAGGAATACGTGGAAATTAATGAACAAAATATGAAAATAAAAGATAATGAAAATAAATGAAAAAATGAGATAAATAAAGGATAAATGGAAGGAAAAAAAAAGAGTGAAGATGAAGACTTAAGGGACAAGAATGGGTAGGTAAAGACGATATAAGGAAAGAAAGGAGAGAGAAAGGAAAGAAAGAAGTGGAAAAAGAAAAGGTTCAGAATAAAAAGACATCTTGGCAATGTTCTGATGCTGTGGTCTCTCTCTCTCTCTCTCTCTCTCTCTCTCTCTCTCTC
>CM035209.1:4360002-4371570 GCA_020233015.1 Callinectes sapidus | reverse complement strand
CTTACATCAATAAATTGTTCCCGTTGCAGCGGAATTCCAACACATAAATCCTCGGGGGGCTCGTACTTTATAACGCCCTGCTCTCTCACCAAGACCAAAGAGACAATCAACTGTGTTCTCAAGTCTTATTCCTAATAATGATATAAAAGTCTTGTTAATCCGCCAACCTAAATGTGTAAACACTTAAAAATCGGTGTAACTTAGGCTTTCATTCCAAAATATTTTGCTCTCCAAGGCCACAGAGATCATCAGCCGCGTTCCAAAGACCACTGTTAATTGCACTGAAACCTTATCAATTCATCAACAAAACCCCCAAAAATTTTAGAAGTCCATTTCCAACTTCAGGTAGAGAATTTTCAGTGTAGTGGAGGTACGGCGCAGAAGTGTTTCAGAATATGGTCCTAAGTCGTGCAAAGAAGGATGAACGCTGTCAAATAAAATCCCGCTTTTTCGGTGGAGCTCAGAGCGAGGCAGGAGGACAGACAGTGCTGACAGGGCGGCCCGGTGTCGTGTAATGAAGTCAGTAAGCCCCAGGAAAGATTCGCCCACTGTCTGGACCCTCGCCCTTTGATAGAACCCACCTCCACCACCCGCCACCATCCACCGCGACCGGACAGGACCCACAAGGACCAACTGCCAGGACCCACCAGGACTCAACAGGACAAGCGAGCCGAAGTGAAGTGCCGAGAGAAGTCGTGAAGAGCCGTGGCTGGCCGGGTATGTCGGGTATTAGAGAGGTCTGGAATGTGGAGATCCTTATCGATTTCACTGCCTGTGTGATCGCAGAAGGTTTAGGTGATATTGTCTCTGGTTCTGCAATATTGTTGTTTATTGCTGTTAGTGTTTTGCTACTATGGCTATTGATTACTATTACTGTTGATACTGCTACTGTCGCTGTTGCCCCTACTACTTCTACTGTTAATATTACTACTTATATTACTAGTGCCACTATTGTTACTACCATTGCTGTTATCACTATTACTACTACTGCTGTTGCTGCTGGTGCAGCTGGTGCTGGTACTGCTTTTACTACTACTACTACTACTACTACTACTACTACTACTACTACTACTACTACTACTGCTACTACTATTACTACTACTACTACTACTACCACTACTACTACTACTACTACTACTAGTACTACTACTACTACTACTGCTGCTGCTGCTGCTGCTGCTGCTGCTGCTGCTGCTGCTGCTGCTACTACTACAACTACTTCTACTACTAAAAACTACTACTGCTGCTGCTGCTGCTGCTGCTACTACTACTACTACTACTACTACTACTACTACTACTACTACTACTACTGCTGCGGCGTCTGTTGCTGCTGCTGCTGCTGCTGCTGCTGCTGCTATACTACTACTACTACTACTACTACTACTACTACTACTACTACTACCCCCACCACCACTATCACGACTGTTCATAACATGGATCAACAAATACAATGCCAGGAAAGAGACATACCAGCGTTATGAAACAGGGAAATCAAAGCAGAGCCAACTTATATGATAGAGATCTACCTTGCCATCACGCCAGTTTTTTTTTTTTTTATGTAGAAGGGAGGCGGCCAAGGGCAACAAAAATAAAACAAAAAAGATCACTCTAGTGCCGGTCCCTGGAAAGTCCGGATTCATGTGCCAAAAGAATGGGATAAGTGTCTTGATACCTCTCTCTTGAAACAGTTCAAGTCATAGGCAGATGGAAATACAGAAGCAGGAAGAGAGTTCCAGAGTTTACCAGAGACAGGGATGAAAGACTTAGAATACTGGTTAACTCTTGCATTAGAGAGGTGGACAGAATAGGGGTGAGAGGAATAAGCAAGTCTTGTGCAGCGCGGCCGCGGGAGCAGGGGAGGCACGCAGTTAGCGAGATCAGAAGAGCAGTTAGCATGGAATTAGCGGTAAAAGTAGTTAAAACAGACAGTAAAATGCAGATTTTTTTTTTTTTTTTAGTTTAGAATTCTAGTAATCTCCAGTTAGTGTTGCAACCTTAACCCTTTTAGTACTGGGACCTGTTTTTATCATTATTCTGCTTATATTTAGCGATTTTATAGTTTCAGAAACTCATGCGGGGATTGAAATAATACAGACTCTGGCCATTAATCTTCTGACCTCTATAGACCCTTCCTAATGTCAGTAAAATTGTCTAATCATACCCCAAACTCGAGATAGAAATACATCCCAGTACTGAAGGGGGGTTAAACACATTCCTTACCTGACCTATTGATGCTTAATGCGTGGAGATGTAGTGTTAATAGCTCATGACTTTAATATCTTGCACTCATTCAGGTAGAAATGATTTCTTGACTATTTTTAGCAATCCACGAAAACAAACTCGCTATCTTCATTTAGTTCAAGATCGTTTCTGGGAATCTCTTGAGACTGGTCTGTCCCAAGATGCTCTGAATGTGTGAGCCGAAAAGGTGACGTCAGCATTGCCTTTCCATGCTGAAAGAGAAAGGAAAAAGAATAATCATCATCGAGGAACATAGAAACAAAAAGAAATAAGAGAAGCTGCAAAAGGCCATCAGGTATGAGCGTGGCAGTTCGTGAAGCATACTTATCTAATTCCACCTGTCATCTTCATGCATAGATTTGAATAATCCTTTGAAGCTCCCTAATGCCTCACCAACCTCAACCTCATTACCAAGTCTATTCCAAGGTTAGATTGTACGTATAAGACCTCCACCTTCGATATATTTTTAATGTATTCTCATTTGATTTATCTTTGATTGATTATCTTTTTGGACTACTTACTCTTTGTGGGCTCTTTCTTCAGCCAGTATCCCTTCTAGTACAGAGCAAAAATGATACAAACACTTGCAGAATCTCTCTCTCTCTCTCTCTCTCTCTCTGGTAAACTCCTAAAATCATTCACTTCCCGACCAAACCCAATGAATACTGAAATAAAGCGAAACATAGCATAACAATACAAAGCCGCAGCAGAAACAATACGATGGTTGGGAGGCTTTCGCTCACCCCGCGACACGTTCGTCAAAAGCTGCGGTGACATGCAGGCAAACACGATCACCTGCATGGCTAAATAAACACAAATGATGAACGATGAGCGGACAAACATGGAGCGGCGTTAGATAATTGGACGAATGCACGGGGATACACAGATGAATTGAAACATAAACTGGGTAAATAAATAGACATAAATTCACTGAGACATAACATATTGGTAGGATGCAAAACCAGGGGTGTTAAATAATAGAAGTGAACGGCACAACGTATTCCTGGCTACTGTGTGTGTGTGTGTGTGTGTGTGTGTGTGTGTGTGTGTCAGTGTGTTCCTCTGGCTCGTGGTGGTTTTGTATCGCTTGGTCAATATTCGAATCCCGCGACCAAGGCACGTATGAGTGTCGAATACAAGACGTAAATAAACAAAATGTTGATTAATTGATGGTCCTCAAGCAATATGTTTACTGTAGACGGTAGTAAGACAATGGCAGTCACACATACATAATACTCCTTTGATCGAGTTACCATTGCTTTCACTGATACAATATTTTCTTTCCACAATTCCTTATAACTTTTGGGGCCCTCGTTTTGTTTCCTAGAGCATTTTAAGCATTACTTTTGCTTAGAAAATAAAAAAGCGATATTTTATTTACGCTTGTTTTCTACCTGGGCATGCAGATTATGTTCTTATACTATTTTAAATGTTCACAAATACGAGTATAACCCTAATAGAATAATAAATGGGGAGTAAAAAGAGTTTCAAGGCATCTCTGTGACTGAATTAACACTGTTCTACTATTATTTCTTATAACCTTAATTTGATTAAGAGGATCGAATTCTGAATTCACTTTCCCTGTTGGTTTTCCTTGTGCATTAAAAATATTCTAAAAGCATAGCCAGCCATCAAATAAGACAAAAAAATAACTGACATGACAGACAGAGAGAAGCGAGAGGAGGGAAAAAAATAATACATAAAAGAAGAGTACCAGACACCTCAAGTGGCTCTTCTTCTACAGTTATTTTTTTATTTTTTTATTTTTTTCATTTTTCATATTTTTAAGGACAGTTATCAATCCTTTGTGTCTTCTTCACTTATGCATAAAGATACGAAAGAAAAAGGAATGTAACAGCCAATGATTTTTTTTAGGTGACACAGTGACCAAAGACAGCAAAAAAGGAGAAAAGACCACCGAAGTGCCAGTGCATAAAAAAAGAAGGGCCAAAATGCTTTACCAAAGTTGGAGGTGTATATTGAGATCTCCCTTTTGAGAGGTTTCATTCTTTCATGACGTTATCTAATAACTCACATCGCTCAATACACATGCTTAGAGGTGGTTATAAAATTAAAAAGAAAAACCTTGAGTGATTTGAGATTACGAGATGTTAGACCATACAAAACTCCGAACTATTAGAAAACAATAGATTTAAAGCCCCTCTCTAAGGTAAGGTTTGCCAGACAGCAGTGGAAGTTCTAAACAACAAACAAGGCAACCAGACAACTGACAGGCCGTGTCTTACAAATGCAGAAGAAAAAAATTGCAGAACGAATTCCAAATAGCTTATTGTCTCGCCTCAATTTTTGGCAACACATATACATAAAAAAAATGTCTTGGCCATGGTGACCTGTGGCTGTCACCGGGACCTGACCTCTTGACAAGACCTTTCCGTAAAAAAAGTCTGAACTCGCCATGTTACCTACCAATCAACTGCACACGATAAAGAACATCCGTTATATTTGGTCGGTCTTGAATGTTCTGCCATTACAGTCTAATAATTCAAAAGAAAATTAACAAGACAAATAGGAAAAAAAACTCCTGAAGTACAATGACAAAAAATGAACAAACGACAGACTGGCAAAAAAAATAAATAGCTAAATGAAAAAAATAAATAAATAAATAACTTAAGCAGAGAATTTTACCACAAATAAAGAAGGCTTACCACTTACAAACCATGTTAGACAATACAGACACAAGCTATAAAACAAAATGACCACAAGGAAATAAAGTCAACCACATTATAAAATCATTTAACACTATACACACAAAAACTAGACAACCTCACAACCTTCCATCCATCAATCCAGCCCATAACAGAGCCACAACCACAAACTACTACAAAACTGTCCTCATATCCATCCACCAAAACCAACAATTATCAATCGCTTCAGTACTGGGGCACATTTTTTACCACGTGTTTTGGGTATGATTAGACGATTTTATATGCAATAGAAAACATTATTAATGGTTAGGGACTGCATTATTTTAATCCCCACATGAGTTTATGATGCTGTACAAAATCGCCAAATAACAAGCAGAAAAAAAAGTATATAAAAACGAGTCCAAGTACTAAAGGGGTTAAAGACCACATGAACATGAACCAGACCACCTTGCAACCATTTATCTATGAGTACAACATAAACGAAACCTAAATAACATAAAAATAAATACAAACATCAATAAACTAAACAGAACTCAGCTACCAAACGAGCCTCCCGTCTAAACATACAGGGAAAATCAGTAAAAAAAAAAAACAATGCAAACATCAATGCAAACAGCCTTTCAACCTACCATCCATCAATACAGTCCATATGAAGCACATAAAACAAACAGCTGTCCGGAAACAAACACACATAAGCCAACAAGTTACAAATCCAGCCGTCCATTCATCCCTCACCCACACAGGCTGAATAATCCAGAAAGACAGGCATCCAGAGAGGCAGGCCAGAGACATTCCAGACAACAGGCCAGGCTGAGGGACAGATTTCCTCCCTAAAGCGTCTCATTCCACAGGTAACAGCAATGATTACGCGTATCACTGACTCAGGCCGGCAAAGAGGCAAAGGGAAGAAAGGGTGAGGTGGACGAGAGAGAGAGAGAGAGAGAGAGAGAGAGAGAGAGAGAGAGAGAGAGAGAGAGAGAGAGAGAGAGAGAGAGAGAGAGAGAGAGAGAAGTGGGGGGGGGGCTACCAACGTGTATCACATTCTGACTCATTTATTTGGTTGCATGCCTACATTGCTATGCCTGAGTCTTTTACACACACACAAGTATAGATAGATAGATAAATAGACAGACAGACAGATAGATAGATAGATAGATAGATAGATAGATAGATAGATAGATAGATACTTTATTGACCTCAAAACCTGTTAAACACATACGATAACGTACTGATATTAAACGTGCGACGCACAAAAAAAAATCGCTAAGAATGAAGACATTTATCTCGCTTTCCAAATAACACACACACACACACACACACACACACACACACACACACACACACATTGAAATCCAGCCAGTAGCACATGAAGGTAAATATCTGCACTGTGTCACTCATATCAAAATTTTTGGTGTATGTATTGATGAGAATGTAAATTGGAGTTTTCATGTTGATATTGTACGTAAAATTTATCTAGGATGTGTGGGATATTATACAAAATACGTGATCAACTGACGACTGATACCTTGACAAGTATATACTACACACTCTGTTACCCTCACTTTGTTTACTGTCTCCGTTTGAGCCAGTACTTGGCCTTCTTTCATAAATAAATTAAAGATAATTCAAAACAAAAAAATTGCGATGTATTTTTTATTTGGTTAAATTCGACTGCACATCTGCATTGTATTCCGAGCACAAACTATTGATTACTTATATATATATATATATATATATATATATATATATATTACGCGTCTTTGAAGTTATGTTTTGAAGATCCAAACAAATCTATGATATTCGTTTTTTTTATTTTTTTATTTTTTTTATTCACTAATACACGATATTTCTTTGAGTGGCCAACAGATGTCTCATACGAGTTCCTTTGCGCCACCCTAAACAATAACAGTTACACAAACACACACGTGTGCACAGTGTATATAATAATGTTCAATTAGGAATTAAACAGTTTATTTGCTACTTGACAGGATGAGCTCCTCTCCCCATGGATGACGAATGTTTACTGAGTGACATGGTGTGGGAGCTTTCATCATAATAAACATGACGCTAACACCACCTCCGACTCACCACACCAAATCATTCGTGAGGAGAGGAGTTCACCCTATCTAGGAGCCAATAAATTGTGAACATTCCTATTTGAATAAATAGTATGTGTGTGTGTGTGTGTGTGTGTGTGTGTGTGTGTGTGTGTGTGTGTGTGTGTGTGTGTGTGTGTGTGTGTGTGTGTGTGTGTGTGTGTATGTGTGTGTGTGTGTGTGTGTGTATGTGTGTGTGTGTATATATATATATATATACAGTCCGCGCCAAAAGTTCGTGCGGCAGCACACGCAGCTTCATGTAAACAATGACTCAACTAGATCAACAATATTTAGTAATAATTTAATACCAAGAAATTGGGTACTTACAGGTCACTAGTATTTTAGAGGTCTTCCTTTGTTCTTCAGGCACTCTTTGAGGCGTTTAGGAACAGAATCTGACAAGTTCCTTAAGTGCTGTGGGTCAATATTCCTCCACTCGTGTTCCACTGCTGCGATCAACTGAGGGATGCTGCTTGTGTCGTGCTGCCGGAGTTTTCTCTTGATGATAGCCCACAGGTTTTCAATTGGGTTAAAGTCTGGGGAATTTCCTGGCCAGTCATCAATGTATTGTACCTCACAGTCTCGCAACCACTGTGTCACACAATGAGCTGTGTGGCACGGCGCTCCGTCCTGCATAAAAATATCAGCCTGGGAAACCTCGAAACACTCAGGCAGGTGGTCACACAAGAGTTCCAGGTACTTGTCTTTATTAAGATTTTCGTTTCTTGGCAGCACAACTAAATTCCCCTGACCATAGTACCCAAAAGCACCCCACACCATAACACTGTCAGGGAATTTTTCTGTCTTCCTTGTGTAGCGCGGATCAAACGGGTCACTGCCAAGGCGACGATACACATTACCACCTCTGTTCCCAGCCACAGAAAAAATGGCTTCGTCAGTCCATAAGACTCGCTGCCACTTGCTGACATCCCACTCTGAATATTTACGGCAGAAAGCAATCCTGTTCTTGATCTGTCGTGAAGTTAGAAGAGGTTTGCGTCGCGGGCGGCAGCTGCGATATCTCAGCCTGTCGTGGAGAGTACGCTGGACTGTCCTAACTGAAACGTCAGCCAGCAATAGTGGGTTATTTTCTTTTATTTCTTTTGCTGACAAGCGTGGTTTGACCTCCACTTGCCGCCGGATGGTATTTGTAGTGCGTTGTGTGATCTTCAACGGCCTCCCAGAACGTTTCCCGTGTGTTGGTGTTTCCTCTCCGCCGTCTTCACTGTAGCGCTTGATCCACTTCTGAACAGTTCTTTCTGCCAATCCAACAATTCTTGATATTTCTTTAACAGCCTCCCCTGACTTGTAGAGTGACACAATGCTTGCCAGCTGCTCTTGTGTCGAGTGCTTGGGATGCTCCATACTTCCAGCAGAGAAGAAGAATTGCAGTGCACGACCCACGTCAAGGACAGTCAAGGACACACTATCCTTTTAAAATCATGAACTAACCGTTTCTCGAGCCGGGGCTACACACCAGCTGGGTGCCTCAGTACTGTCTGATGTACGATGACACTTCCAACTTGCAATGGAAGAAATGCACAGGCTGTAGCAGTGAATTCGCTGTGACCCAGTTAATTAAGCGCATTGATAAAGCTGCAACAGTTCATTACTCAGTCACTAAAGAAGTCTACGGGAGCAGATGCTTTATTTGAGTTTTATATTTGATTGCAAAAACAGACAACTCCATGAGATGCATCAGATCAATCAATAATTCCAAAAAACTGAGGAAAACGATCACATCTTAAATGATCAGCGGCCGTTGGCGTGTCACTTGAGAGTGAACGATACATTACGGACCGTTACATATCGCTCGCAAGAACAAAAGGCGTAAGCCACACTCTGTCTAAAAATGCTTCAAACGGTACCTGATACGCAAAGGAAGCCTTCTAAACTATAACTAATTGTTCAAGATTAATTTTATTAATGTGTAGAGGTGATTTGCTTCTGCTCACTCGTGTTTATCTACAGCCGCACGAACTTTTGGCGCGGACTGTATATATATATATATATATATATATATATATATATATATATATATATATATATATATATATATATATATATATATATATATATATATATATACAGACACACATATATACGGCTCTCGTTCTATTACGTTTAACGATTTGTTTTTTTAGTATTGTTATGATTGATGCATGAAGGAGATTGTTAAAATGAAATAGAAAAAATAGAATAAAACAAAATAAACGCGGTATTTTGTAGTAGCATAGTGCTCCCTGAAAAGCAAAGCATTGGAAAAGAATGACAACACAGAGGCAATTTTACTTTCAGAAATATTCATTCGTCACCGAGGAATTTGTCAGTCCAGGAAAGGTCAGTCACAGTAATTCAATTGACACACTCGCCAGCGTAACCCCAGACAGTTCAGTCATTCTCCAGCCACTACTTTTTTAACTGTCATACTTTGGTTTCCGAAGCAAAAAATATGATTTTATCTGCACTTACAAGTGCCTTTTGTTTGTTACATTGTTTTAGAAAACATGTATAATTTCTCTTTTTTTTCAACTTTTAATAAATCACTTTCAACATGGAGCTCCAACCGAAATTATTTTCAGTTTGTAAACAATGTTATGTTGCACATTGACAATATAGGTATCCATATATCTGTGTATCTAATTCAGTATCTATCCGTGTACATACATAAATAATCACTTATTATTCTCATGTTCAAATATTTTATATCTTGGAATATTTTTACGTATAGAATACGTAAAATAATGATTTTTGAGAGCAAAGTTTTCTCTTTGAAAAGTCTTAATAACAGAAACAAGTCCGAAGTACAGTTTGATGTTGGAAACATACCGTAGCTAAACTGAATGAAATGAATTGCGTAGAAAAGGCTGGAGACACGATAGTGACGGCCTCGGTGAAATGTATGTTCCCATGCATCTCTATTTTCTTTCAGTAGTAGATTTCTTCTTTATGTGACAGCGTTTTTCACTATAAATGTTGTCAACATGAGAGTCTTGAAAAACAATGATGTAGACTCGAGTGTGTCTGGCCGTGTGTTCTAATTAAGCTTTGTCCGCAGAGAAATTTGTGAAACAGAATCTCCCTTGGTCCTCTTGATTGGATTGAGTCTAAATCACAGTTTCCTGTTTTAGATACTGTCATTTCTGTTTTGCAAAACAAACAAAGGTTTTAGACTATAACATTCTCCTCTTTGGTTATTGTCAACTCTTTTTAAAATCAAACATACGAGTCTATAAAAAAAAAAACATGTGTACTTGTGGCCCAGACAGTATGTTTGGCTGTAGAATTGTCCATCAAGAAATCTGTGAATAGGCACCACCATTCGTAGGTAGTGAGTGAGTACTACGTATCCCAAGGATATTCTCCTCTTAACTTAACCTTTGCACCTCTGTGGCTTTTCAGGACAATAGAACCAACAAGATGACTTCATTTGATCCTATTCATGAAGGGTCGAATGGAGGTAGTTTGGACCATGCGAGGGCGACCAGAGGAATTGCAAGCGTTTAAGACGTTTTTTAGTGGGTCACTTTTGTTTGCCGGCCATAACGCTTCAGTCACTGTCAGGCGTGCTAAAATAGACGCTGCCTTCACTTTAGTTAGTCCAGGTGTCGTATCAAACAAGATTAAGGACTTGTCAATGTTTCTTCCAGAAAAATATTATTCTTTTTTTATTTTCAGTAGATTGTGAGGAATTTCGAATAATCCATTTGAACTATTGTTTTACTATGAACTAGTTTCACATTTACTGCGGAAGGATTATTATTATTAATAAGACTTAATTAGATTATTATCATGGAAGTCATAATGTAGTATCCAGGAAGCAGAAAATCTCTTGTTTCTTCACACACTTCCTATCTGCAGACTTAATTATCTTAACTTAACTTCTCGGATTACATATGAATACCTGAAACTACAGTTGTTTATGTAAAAAAGAGCACACACTTGTTGTTCACAAGAGTGTGGGGTCTTGTCGAAAAATACTACCGGCTTGTGATATTTCTCCACTTTTTCTCTGGCCAGTAGCAAGATTTTACTTCGTAGTGAGAAGAGAAATACTGCCTCTGTAACAACACTACGGCACGCACTCTTCGTTGACTCCCTGCCACCCACCCCGTAGTATTGTTTAGCTGACGTCTTGAAGTGCTGTGGTACCATGTATAATAATGTCTTACACACCTCACAACCTTAGCGCAAGAGAGACGGTAACGTTCACCTTAGATCTATTTTTTTTTTCTTCTGATTTTCATATTATTGTAACAAGTTAATCACAATAATGAATTACAATGAATCCATTGTTTTCATTTTCATTTCATACCCTTCATTATTATTTTTTATTTTTTATTTTGACCTTATCATCGTTTTCCTCTTCAGCTGACGCGCTAATCTATCTTTGACCTCTCAACCACTTATTTGTCCCTCTTGTCCCCTCACTGCATTCTGTTTGTTCCCTTTTCCTCTTTGTCTTTACCTCCGAGTTTCCTTTACTTTTATGTATGCTTACTTTAAATATTTGCTCTCTCTCTCTCTCTCTCTCTCTCTCTCTCTCTCTCTCTCTCGTCTCT
>CM035209.1:4322424-4349521 GCA_020233015.1 Callinectes sapidus | reverse complement strand
AGAGAGAGAGAGAGAGAGAGAGAGAGAGAGAGAGAGAGAGAGAGAGAGAGACATTTATAGATAAGCTGGGAAAGAAAAATTGTTCGGTAAAATTTGTCCCACAATACCTTAGCTTTGATTGATTAATTCCATTCAAACTTGTCATCAAAAAAATGGATATCAATGTATCAGAACAATCTCCGTTACATGAAACACCTTTGCCCTTCAGAAATTTCATCGTACATTTTTAGGAGACGTTTTTTATTTATTTATTTATTTATTTATTTTTGTTCATCAGCCTCTCTAACGAAATTGGGCTTAAAGAGGACTAAGGCAATCCTTCTTTGTAGTAACAATTAGAACCTCCCGGCTGGTGGGGGAAGGTCCTTGACGTTGTGCCTCACCCTAAAGCACCCGTTGTTATTGTTGTTGTTGTTGTTGTTGTTGTTGTTATCATTATTGTTATTATTATTATTATTATTATTATTATTATTATTATTATTATTATTATTATTATTATTATTATTATTATTATTATTATTATTATTCCTCCTCCTCCTCCTTCTCATCATCATCATTATCATCATTATCACTATATATTCTTATCATAACCATTCTCAATTTTATCATTACCACGGCAATGATTATTAATGTGATATTATCTAAGGCATTACCATTCCGCCTTTAAACGCCACACTCGCATCCCAGCCCAATCTTCAGCCCATGCCTATGTAATGAGTCATGGCACGCTGGGCAAAAGGGGGAGGAGCTCCGTAACTACCGCACCACATTAAAGTTGAACACATTTTCCTTTAACAGGTCGGCGGCCAGGACGGCGGGGGCGACCTCAACATGGCAGGTCTGTAAAATTTACCCAGTTTTATTCACGTTTCCCTTTCCGCTCCTGTCTCAATATTTTGTTGTGTTGTTTTGCCACCGTTGCGTTGTATGCTCTTGCGCTTACTTTTATGTTTTTTTTGTCTGTGTAGGAAGGTCACTGGCCAACAAAAATGAAGCGAAAAAGGCCCCCGGTTCAGGTCGAAAGCTTCAGTAAAAAATATATAGGATAAGTGTCTTGAAACCTCCTTCTTGAAAGAGTTTAATTCATAGGGGATGGTTTTCTCAAAGAGTGTGTTGTGTTGATAGATGGAGGAATTGAGTTTTTGAGGTATTAAACAATACTAAGTTTGCTCTGTTCCAATCAAGAATTTCAAGATATTCGACTTCAGACACTCTGTGGCCTTCTTGTGTAAACACTTCCTGAAAGGTTGAACGTCTACGAAAAGACGTGTAAAAGTACAAGTTGCTATCATCAGCGTAGGAGTGGATAAGATAAGAAGCTTGGTTTTGATCATTGATAAATACCCTTAATAGGAAAAGAGTGGTTGACAGTGCATAAACCTGAAGAACGGTGTGTGTCAATTGTAAGCATAACATCAATACGAGACAAGTGCGGCCAGCGCCCAATATGCCAAGTTAGCCTGACATGTCTTCAATTGGAGAATTCAGGTGATATAATGCTCAAGTACTTTTCTGGGGCGGCTTTGTCATGTACTGTATAGCACGACAACAAGCTATGTTAAAGCAAGGTTTAGAAGATTTACAGAGAGAGAGAGAGAGAGAGAGAGAGAGAGAGAGAGAGAGAGAGAGAGAGAGAGAGAGAGAGAGAGAGAGAGGAGGGGGGTGAGAAGCGTGTATCAGTAACGTAACTTAATCTGATCTACCTCAAAGTAACTTAATTTGATATAGACTGATTTAACATACCATTGCATGAAATAATCTAACCCAAAGAAACCTGAATTAATCCCTTCAATAGTAAAATATTTTTTCTACGAGATTTTGGTGTGATTAGACCATTTTTTTTGACATTCTGAAGGATCTGTGGAGATTAGAATACTAATTGCATAATCTACTATTTCAACCCCCAAACTTAATCCAGTTTAGTCTAAAGATATCTAACGTAACTGCAAGTAAAATTACCTGACTTGAGTCTGTATTTTCAATTTCCTATGACTTGACTCTATCTAAGAGGAAGGTTTTAAGACATCCGTCCCTGTCTCTCGGTTAACACTTTTTTTTTTCCTGGAAACTGGCAATAATAGTGGCCTTTTTATACTTTCACAGTATTTTGTTGTTCTTGGTTGTCTTTCCCCTCTTACATAAAAAATAAGGACTAAATGAAAGAGGAAAAATGCATGTGACAACCATTGTATAAAAGAAAAGGAAAGAAAAGGAAAGAAAAATCCCATTATTGACATATGATATCCATTGTTAAAGAGGAAGAAAGAATCTCTCTCTCTCTCTCTCTCTCTCTCTCTCTCTCTCTCTCTCTCTCTCTCTCTCTCTCTCTCTCTCTCTCTCTCTCTCTCTTTATTCACTTTCATTCCGCTATAATTTAAGCCTTCTACCGTGTATTCTTTTTTATCCATGTTAGCTAACAATATAAACAGTGGAATGCAAAAATAAAAAAATAAAAACAATAGCCAAATAACACAAAACACGAAATGCTGACGGTAAACCTCCGGGAAATTTTACACTTATCATCTACAATACGCGGAGGCATTTTCATAACCATGCCCACTTGGTTAATTTCTCTGTTTAATAGTCCTTTCTTGTTTTTGGTTTCTTCCTTTCTTTTTTTGTCTTATTTTGGTTTGCAGGGTCATCATAGCTGTATGGACGTGTATTTTCTCATCATGACTGTTTCCAAAGATTACAGGGATCGCTTGGCAGATTTCTGATAATGTTTCTTCTATCAATGATATGTGAATATTATATTATTTCATCTCTTGAACCGTACATGCTCCCTCAACACCTTCAGTAGTTGGACACATTTTTACCACGAGTTTTGAGTGTGATTAGACTATTTTATTGACATTAGGAAGGATCTTTGGAGGTCAAAATATTAATGGCCCTAGTCTGTACTATTTTGATCTCCACATGAATTTCTGAAGCTGCATAAAATCGAAAAAGAATGAGCACATTAAATATGGAAATTCGTACTTAAGGGGTTAAGAACACGTATGGAGTTGATTAGATCTATCTGAATATATTGCGTCATGGAAATGTTTCAGAATATGGTTCTAGATTTCATGAACCTGGAGATAAATCAATGAACTTTGTTTCTTCGTATTTGGTTTGAAGATGCTGGTATGGTAAAATAAAAGCCGATCAGAAATACAATCGAGGATACAAGTTGAGCAACATAATGATGTAACAGGGAAGTGAAGTGAAAAGAAGAGATCGGAAAATATTTCGCCTGTCTCTGCAACACTGATAATACTTTCATCAGAGAATTCATGTCATGGGAACGTAGAAACACAGAGAGTTCCAGAATGTTTCTCGTCTCTGGGTTGTGAAAGAAAAGCTATCGTTAGTGGAATACACGTTTTGAGAGAGGTACACGTAGAACCAAATGACAGGAAGATTTGGAGTTTTATAAATGTAGAAAAAGAGGAAATAATTAAAAGGACTCGTTAGTGGAAAGAGCTTTTCCAGCAAAGATCGTCGCAAAGGGCAACAAGACAGAGAATGAAAGAATAAATGAATAATTGGTTGTGACAAGGAAGAACAAGACGATAAGGAGAATTGGAAAAAAAGAAAAATCATTCAAGTAGTCAGTTAATAAAGTGGACATACACACATAAAAAAATACAAACATACATACATACATACGAACATACATACATACATACCCACATACATACTATTACAAAACATACTATATACAAGCTACCACCACTACTACTACCAAAGTAACCAACAAATAAATAAATACAGTTCATACAACAAGATAAAGTAAAGTACTTCAGGCAAGGTTGATTAGTATGAAGCTAGACAAGTACAGTAGTATAAAGGGTGAAAAGGTCAGACAAGGCTATTTAGCACAATCTAAGTTAACTAAGTCGTTGAAGTAAATATTCCACAAGATGAGGCCTAAGATGCCTCAATCGGATACATGGCAGATGTACACCCGCTCACCACGACCCTCAGGCTTCGATCCTGAAGGTAGCCATATAGAGAACAACTCCAACAGCTCACCTGCCGCGCCGAGCTGCTCTAGCTTAGCCAGAAGCCCTCTGTGCCACATACGGTCAAATACTCCAGCTATGTCTAAGGCAATTTCGAGAGATGGCCGGCCAGAGTCTAGGGCCTCATGCCATTTCTTAGCCAAGAGAAGGAGCAAATCTGAGTGCCATTTCCTGAAGCCATAATGCCGGGGGAAGAAGAGGTAGTGACTGTCCAGGTGGCTTGTCCACTGTTCAACAACAATCCATTCCAAGGTTTTGCTGAGAACTGACACTAGGGATACTGGCCTGTAGTTAGATGGGTCCCCCTTACCCGTCATTTTTGTGGACGGGTGTGACCCGATCCTCTTTCCAGGCTTTTTGCCAAGTGCTGGAGCTGAGGCACTATTGAAACATGTGCATCAGGGGTTTTGACAGCATTTCTGCAGGAACGGGCTCACGTCGTCCAGACAAGTTGTTTTTCTGGTGTTAACGTTGCGGAGGAGACGTGTGATGGTGTTCTCGTGGACCACCAGGCTTTCCAGACACGTATCTCAGAGTGGAATGAGGCGGAGGGGTTGTCTATTGGGTTCCTCTGTGGTCATTTTGCCGCTGAAGTGTTCGGCCAGCAGGTCTGCCCTCGCCTGGTTTGTGACCGCCAAGCCTTCAGCTGCTTTTTTGAGAGGAGGTATGCTTTCCTGTGTAGCCGTCCCTTGCCTCAGCTTCACGAGAGACCACCACTGCTTAGGGTCAACCTGGTAGGTGCAAAGTTTCCCCCTTAGGTTGTTCTCTCTCTCTCTCTCTCTCTCTCTCTCTCTCTCTCTCTCTCTCTCTCTCTCTCTCTCTCTCTCTCTCGCCCACTTAGCTGTCCTGGTCATGGGCTTACAAGCAGTTCGATGCAGGGCTTTGTTGCGGGTTGTGGGGCGGCGCTTGTAGCTGGTCCAGGCTGAATACTTCTCCGCTACGGCCCTGCGACAGCGGTAACCAAACCAAGGCTGATCTCGAGGCTTCGTTTGGTATGTTCTGTGAGGGACTTGTTGTGTCTGGACTGATAGGAGGATATAGGTGAGTGCAACCACGGAATGATTAACATCTTCGGAGAATGTTGCATCCCAATCCATGGCAGCCAGAGCCTCCTTAATGGCTTGCCAGTTTGCTCGCTCCCAGAGCCAGATAGTAAGCTGGCTTTCCTCCTCTTGTGCAGAGTTTACCTTTAAGTTGTAGAGGACAGCATTGTAGTCAGAGCTGGCAAATCTGTTCAGCTGGGAGCACAGCACAGAGTCACCAGGAAGGTCAGTGAGGACGGGGTCTAGTGAGGCTCCATGTACATGTGTAGTGAAATTTACATGGTTGGTGAGCCCATGGACCACTGTCAGTTCCGTGAAGGCTCTGTGCACCAGGGCCCGGATCCACGAAGCTTAACGACGCGCTAGCGACAGGCGTCTGTCGGTATTAACGACAAACGGTATCCACGAACGCAGCGAATGACGTTAGGACGTCGTTATTAACGTCATTTTCGTGTCGTTAATAACGACACCTCCCGAGGTGTAGTAAAGACATCGCTATCTCTTATATAAATATTTTTATCCACAAAATGATCTTTTTTTTTTTCCTTCATCCATACTTCACCATTCAAGAAACATGATATTGGGAGGCACAAAATGAAATTTTGCATGGAACAACCAAAATAAAGATCGAGATGAGGGAGCAAATTTGGCCGCGCCGCCGATCGGCGAGACAAAGCCAGCAGCAGCAGCAGCCTAGTGACTGATGTAATGGAAGTTATCTTTGTACGGATATAGGATCGTGCCACGAGGATTGCCTTGACCTCTAGATACTGAAATACCACTTCCCTTGGAATAAACTAATAGTAGTAGTAGTAGTAGTAGTAGTAGTAGTAGTAGTAGTAGTAGTAGTTGTAGTAGTAGTAGTAGTAGTAGTAGTAGTAGTAGTAGCAGCAGTAGTAGTGGTGGTGGTGGTGGTAGTGGTGGTAGTAGAAGACAAATTATAATGCTGATAATAAAATGATAATCTTAATAATCATAATGATGATGATGATGATAGTAATAATAGTAGTAATAATAATAGTTATAATAATAATAATCTTAATAATAATAATGATGATGATAATAATAATTATGATGATGATAACAATAATAATAATAATAATAATAATAATAACAATAATAATAATAATAATAATAATAATAATAATAATAATAATAAATATAAATATAAATATAAATGTGATTGGCTGTCTCCCGATAGCCAATGAGCGCTCTTATGCGAATTAGCGACACCCACCCCAAATAGCGACAATGTTCGTGGATACCGATTTCTCGAGTGTCGCTATCAGGTCTGTCATTAGTTAAGCGCGTCGTTATTATAACCGACGCGCTTAGCGACAAGCTTCGTGGATCCGGGCCCAGATAGGGATTCAGGTCACCCACGACTACAGTGTTCTGGCACTTGTGAGTGTCCATGATGGTGTCTAGCTGTTCGGTGAGGAAGGTGAGGGGCGTACCGTCTTGCCACTGTGGCGGTAGAGAGCGCAGAGCAGGACAGTAGAGTTATCGGCGAGAAGGCGGAAGAACATAGCCTTCATCTCCTGTGGTGTCGGTACCGAAAGTTGGTGTATCTGCAGACTTTCCCGATAGCACACAGCCACACCACCTCCCTGACCATTTTTACGATCCCGTCTCTCCCAGTGGCTGTAGCCCGGTATCCTGTCGCAAGTTGTGACACACATGTCACTCAGGAATGTTTCAACAGCAATCATGATATCGGCTCCGTTCTTGAGGACTGCATGAGTGAGCTCACCCACGTTTGTCCTTAAACCTCGGATGTTAACAGACAGGATCTTGAGACCACTGGGAACCATACTACTGCCTGGTGTGGTTGTGCGGGGAAGACCCTGTTATGGGAGTTTTTTTTGGGGGGGGCGTACAGTAGTTGGCGGGTCGGAGGTGGTGCGTCTGTAGCAGAGGCTGGGGGTACTGGATGGGCTGTGCCTGTTCCTGGGGAGGCAGCAGTGCGGTGTTGTATGGTTGGGAGGTCAGCAGACTCTCCGCAAAAATCGCTCGGATGAGTCGCTCCTGTCTGGCTTCAGCAGCATGTGTGCGACAGGTTTCCTCTGTATGTCCAGACCTGAAGCAGAAGTCGCAGTGGAGGCTTCTTCTCTCCTCCGCCTGGCGAATCCTTCAGTGATCCACGTAGTGACCTCTGCTCCCACAAAAGTCACACACGATGGCCGTGCACTTGTTCCGCGTGTGGCCTTGCCGGAGTCACCTCCAACAGTGGGGGAGAGTCTCCCTTTGTCTTTGGATGGTGTTGAATCTGCTGCCATTGTGGTGAATAAGGTTGTAATTTTCTCGCGGGGCGATAAACGTACCAGGCGGCAAGTACTTTCTATTGGTAATATGGTTGTTGTTGTTGTTGCCGCTGCTGCAGTAGTTGTCTATGTTGTTGTTAGAGTTTTTCTTATTATTGTTATTGGTGGTGGTGGAGATGGTAAAAGTGGTATTTCGTACCCGGTTGGTGGTTTGATTGTTGTAGCTTTTATTGTTGGTCGTGGTGGTTGGGTCGGAGGTAGTAGTGTTATAGCTATTCCTTGGGGCAGGGGTGAGGCCAGGGCTGCGTTGGAAGTGGATGGGGGGGAGACTACTACCAGGTTCTGTGCACCGGTGGAGGTGGAGGTGATGGGGGCGATGGAGGAGGCGGGGGTAATGGGGGCGACTGTAGCGGCAGCGGTGTCTGAATCAAATTATACTTTTTGGAGATGTCGCGGTTTGTTGGAATCCCACCACACTCTCCACTGTTGGTCCTTAGAGCACACTTCGGCCCAGTCAGAGCCAATCTTGCTGGGCAGGGCACTGGAGCTCTGAGTGACGGGGGTCGTGTCCACTTGCTGCAGGGTATTAAAAGTCCCATCGATAGCAGACGATGCAGGGGTAAAATGGCAGCGTAAGCTGGCGAGAGAGTCGATTCGCCTCTGTTGATCTTTACATTCTGCCTTGAAGGAGGACTGTTCAGCTCGCAGTCGGACAATGATGTCGACGAGTTCTGGAGGAGAGGAGAGCAGCTCCTTCCTTATGATCTCCTACGGTGTAGGCAGGGCAGGCAGGGCAGGCATGGCAGGCGGGGAGCGGACAGCGTCAAGAGGGAGGGTGGAACAGGGAGAGGAGAGGTGGAGTTCTGGGTGGGAAATGCAGGTTAGTTGGGGGGCAGCGGGGTCAGGGCGGGGTTCGTGCAGTACCGGCCGAGTGATCATTTTGCGAGTCTCAGCTGCGAAGTCAGGATGCACAGGAAAGACTCTCCTGTGTGGCAGTCAATGCACACGCTATTAGGACACCCCTCTTGGATGCAGCGGATAGTGACCTTATCCCTTGTGGTGTAAGAGCAAACACAGCAATAGGTTGCACCTGGGACACCAGAATGGCCGGCCCACAGAATCTTTTTGTGAGTGGAGGTGAAGGAGTTGGAGGCTGGGGTGGTGGAGGTGGCTGAGGTAGTGGTGGAGGTTGTGGTGGTGGTGGTGGAGGGAGTGATGGAGGTAGACGTAGGGATGGTAGGGGAGGCAGGAGGGGAGGTGGGAGTTGTGGTGAAGATGGGGGCCAAGTGAGGGCCCGGGGTAGGGGGGGGGGCGATGGAGACAGAGGGGGCAGTGGAGGCGAGGTTGGTGGCAGTGGCTTCCGTATTCACTCACTCATTTGTCCAAGTCTGGACTAAGTACGCTAGACGGATCCCAATGGCCAGGAGACACAAGGATCAGAGTCAAATCTCTGGGACAGTTTTCGAGGTCACTCTTATGAACCGGGTCGCAAGTCTAGTCGACTGGAGTGTGGGGAGGGACACTGTTTATTTTAGGCACTGTTTTCAATTCGCTGTCACTAAGGTTACCGTTTTTTTTTTTTTTTTTTTTTTTTTTTACGTCAGCACGAATTTCACTAAACAACTAGCTGTCACAAGGGCTGTAAGATGTCTTTTCGACTACACACTCGTGATACAGGGCTTAATTAAACACAAGAGGCCAGAGCAAAATCCTTGGTCACCGAGTCAACGTAATTTGGAGGCCCAGAGCCCTCCCCTATCCAGAAGGGCAAGAGTCAGCAGCTAGCTTACGATCATAGCCTGCCTTCACCTTGGCGTTAAGGTCAGCTGGCGTGACAGCATGACACCGGCATTCACTGCACTTCCACGATTAGGTATTTGTTTATACTGTCTCAAGCAATGCACTTGATCACTTCATACCTATGTCAGGATACGCGCGGGCACTTCCCGAGTCTGCAAATATAAGTTTCAAGGTCCATCTCCTTGTATGGCTACGTATAGCCTATCGGAAACCCGGAGCGAAACCGCGTCAACACGACAGACACACTCTCTCTCTCTCTCTCTCTCTCTCTCTCTCTCTCTCTCTCTCTCTCTCTCTCTCTCTCTCTCTCATTTGGTCTGCTTGCCTAGATTTTGGTCAATCTCTATCTCATTGTCTCTATTTTTGTCTACTTTTTTTTCTTTTTTTTTCTCTCTCGTCTATCTACCTTCCTGTCAACCTATCTACTCATCCACCTATCATTTATCTATCTATCTATCTATCTATCTATCTATCTATCTATCTATCTATCAATCTTTAAGGCACCATCAGCTCACCCCGTGCTCTCTTTAATCAAGGCGCAAATCCTACTAAGGAGAATCAAACCCTCTCTAAGCACGACTCAATCCCTTAATAAGTCTCCTCACTGCTTCACTGATCCTGGTGTACTCCAAGGCTATCTCGTGTTTTCATTTCTCTCTCTCTCTCTCTCTCTCTCTCTCTCTCTCTCTCTCTCTCTCTCTCTCTCTCTCTCCATCTATCTATCTATCTATCTATCTATCTAAACATCGGTATGACATAAGGTATCATAAATGGAAAGGAGATTGCCTTTTAGCTAAAGAAGACCCCTTTCTTCAGGCTTCTATTCAAAAGCTACACCCGTGTCTTGGCAATGTCTCTATCAGGCAGCTTGTCTACACTGCCACTATCATGCATAGTATAGTCGCAGACACTGTCACTATCAGGCACTATTTCTCGTACGAGGATGAGGAAAAACTATAAACACTGCATTGTCACTGTCAGGGTTTACTATAATGGCATTAGATACTGTTAGGGTAATCAGGAGCGTAGCCAGGTATGGGCGGCAACCTTCACCTGCTGAGTGGACATGTGTCCCATTACCACTGCAGCTGTGAAGGCATTCCACAGTAACGCTTTGGCACACGTGAAGGCTCTCTGTATCCCTGCTGTGTGGGCCATCGGAATTTCAAGGAGGAGGTCCTATACTACCGTTCTCGTAGTGCGCTCACACCTCCTCCATGGGACCCGAAGCGCTGCAAGGTAAGAGGTGTGCTGCACCTGTGCCTTCTGCAGCACGGTGAGAGCGCTGACCCTCCTTCGGTGCTCTAGGGAGTCCAGCTGCAGTGTGCTGAGGGCATTTTTTGTGTGCCTCAAGCGGGTACCGATGCTGCTACTGGGGGCACCGCTCTCGGGGACGATGGTACAGTTGTCTCCCAGAATGGTATTGCCGCTTGTGGTCATTGGTGTCGGCTATGAAGCGTTCAGCCCTCTGCTGCACCTTATCGAGCAAGGAGAGGTGGCCTTGGGCACTGCTCATTCAGGTAAAAGGGCTGTACTCCATGATTGGCCTCACCTGCACCTTGTACAGCTTGAAGAGGACACCTGCATCAAGTAGGTTCGTAACCCGACGCAAGTGTGTAACCTTAAGAGGGGCTTTCCGCACCACACTCTCCAGGTGGCTGTCGAAGCAGAGTTTGGAGTCTACTTCCACCCCAAGGATGTTGACTGAGTCCTGGATGGCAACGATGTCCAGTTCGAACTTATTTGACCTTCTGGCAGCCTGGCATCCTCTCGCGAACGTGATATGAGAACAGTCTGCAAACTTCACCAGCCACCTTGCACCCAAGTCTGTGATGACGGTTGGTGTCTTCGATAACGTTCGCGGTTTCATCTCTGGTGTAGCTATGGGAGAGCGTGCAGTGGTCTCCATATGCAGATGCCAAAGGGAGGCTCTGGAGCAGGTCGTTTAAGTAAATATTATACAGGATAGGGCTTAAGATAGACTCCTGTGGAACAGATGCCTCAATCGGGTACATGGCAGATGTACACCCGCTCACCACGACCCTCAGGTTTCGGTCCTGAAGGTAGCTAGAGTACAGTTCCAACAGCTCACCTACCACGCCGAGCTGCTCTAGTTTGGTCAGGAGCCCTCTGTGCCACACACGGTCAAATGCACCAGCTATGTCCAAGGCAATTACGAGCGACTTTCGAAGTCCAGGGCCTCGTGCCATTTCTTAGCCAAGAGAAGCAGCAAATTTGAGGCTGAGCGCCAATTCCTGAAGCTGTATTGCCGGTGGGAGAAGAGGTGGTGACTGTTGTTACGACCCCAAGTTAAATCCTGACTAAGTTCCCAACCGAACTGGGGAACCTGTCAATAAGTGAGGTGAATTAATAATAGGGCCACGTTACGACAGGTTTAACGCTTTGGGTTAGTTCAGGGGTGTAAATAGAAAAGAAAAAAAAAAAAAGAAAATTATAAAATTAATAAAATCAAAATAAGTTCTATGGGATCGAGACTTAAGAAAAGAGTCTCATATATTTACAAGAATTATTCACAAATAATTAAGATTAGAAGTTAAGCTTAACCAGGATAGAAATAAGTCAGGTCCGTTATAGTTGGGAATTATAATCACTTCCAGTAAAATCAAAATAACACAAAGATGAAATATTTCACCTAAAAAAAAATCAGAATAAATCAAGAACCAAGAGTCACCAAAATAAATGAAAAAGATCCCCACACACTGGTGATCACATACACACCAGTTCAAAAACGAATAAATCCCGGATTACACAGAGAAAATAATCGCTAAAACACTATAATAAAATTCACAAAAAAATAGCGCCACACACTAGTTAACCCTTGTAGCTGAATCACAATAATAAGAAATGAACCCAAAACAATGCAATAATGATGCTAGGATAAAGGAAACTGGGCGGGCACCTACAAAATGGCGTACCTGAGGGGATTACACTCTCACCACTCTCACCACTCTCACCAAAATACCACACTAAATCAAGAACAAACCCTAACACCAAATAATCCGTAAAACAACTCAACACATTAGCAATAATTGCGCCTAAAAGACAGAATCCTAGCACCAAGAATAAGAACAATAGAAAAATACTCAGCCCGGAACAAAGAGAGCGTTCGGTCCCCTCGCCCCTCGCCGCTCAGGAATGTCCCTGTCCTGTCCGGTTTTAGTCCGTCGCGCTTCTCTCACTCTCTCTCCCTCGGCGGAGGAACACCATTGCGTCACACATCGCCTCTTCCATCTCAAGGCATTAATTAGAACTCCCTAACGCGAACGGAAATTACAATATAATTCTAACAATATATTTACACAGTTATAAGATAGATACATACAGTACAAATAAATTCATATATGGCACTACATACTCCGTTTCCCTCCGAGGAACGACGCGACGCGTACCCGAGGCGTTGTTTGTCACATAAATTCCGCTGATCTAACAAAACGTGACCCGGCTAGTCACCAACGAACCTTCTAGACGCTAAGCAGTTATACGAACATTACAATACATTTACGGATAACGAGATTACATACAATAGATACATACATACAGTAAATAACAGTATAAGGTATAGTTTATATATAAAGAATGGGCTGTCCTGGGAACATTACATATACATAGTTACATACAAACGTCATACGTCAATACCTGACGGTCGTAACACTGTCCAGGTGGCTTGTCAGCTGTTCAGCAGTAACCCGTTCCAAGGTTTTACTGAGAACTGACAGTAGAGATATTGGCTGGTAGGCAGATGTGTCCCCCTTATCCTTCCTTTTGTGGACAAGCGTGACCCTTGCCTCCTTCCAGGCAGTGGGCCAAGTGCTGGAGCTGAGACATTGCTGAAAGATGTTCATCAGAGGTTTTGACAGTTCCCCTGCACAGCGCTTCAGCAGGTAGGGCCTCACCCGATCTGGACTAGGTGCCTTTCTGGTGTTAACGAGTGATGGTGTTCTCGTGGACCACCAGGCTGTCCAGACGCGTATTGCAGAGTGGAATGAGGCGGAAGGGTTGTTTCTTAGGTTCCTTTGGTCATTTTGCCGCTGAAGTGTTCGGCCAGCAGGTCCGCCTTCGCCTGGTTTGTGACCGCCAAGTCTCCAGCTGCAGTTTTGAGGGGAGGTATACTTTCCTGTGTAGCAGTCTCTTGCCTCAGCTTCACGAGAGACCACCACTGCTTGGGGTCAACCTGGTTGCTGCAAAGTTCCTCCCTTAGGTTGTTCTCCCATCTCTTTCTTGCCCACTTAGCTGTCCTGGTCATGGACTTACAAGCGGCGTGATCCTTGTTACTGTTTGTGGGGCGGCGCCTCTAGCGGGATACAGGCTGAGTATCTCTCTGCTGCGGCCATTTGACAGAGGTAACCAAACCAATGCTGATCTCGAGGCTCCATTGGGTATGTTCTTTGAGGGACGTGTTGTGTCTGGACTGAAAGAAGGATGTAGGTGAGTGCAGCCATGGAATTATTGACGTCCTCAGAGAATGTGGTACCCTTGTCCATGGCAACCAGAGACTCCTTAATGGCTTGCCTGCTCGTTCCCAGAGCCAGATAGTACGTTTGCTTTCCTCCTCTTGTACAGAGTTTAGCTCTAAGGTGCAGAGGACAGCGTTGTGGTCAGAGCTCCCAACTCTGTTCAGCTAGGAGCACAGCACGGAGTCACCAGGAAGGTCAGTGAGGACGGGATCTAGTGAGAATCCATGTACATGTGTGGTGAAGTTTACATGGTTGGTGAGCCGATGGACCACAGTTAGTTCCGTAAAAGCTCTATGCACCAGATGGTGATTCAGGTCAGTATAGTATAATATGTTATGTAACTTAGTTCTCCTATGAAGAGTTAGGGTAAACTTTTTTACGCCAACTGTTATTTGTTTATATTATTCAGGTGTATAAAAGCCTAAAGGCTTGATTAACCTGGCCTTGATGTATACCAAACATGTAATACAGTTGTACGAAATGTAAAAGGAAAAAGGTGAATAAATCAATCAGCCAGTCAATCAATCATTCAGGTCACCCACGACTACAATGTTCTGGCAGTTTTGAGTGTCCATGATGGTGTCCAGCTGTTCGATGAGTAAGGTGAGGGGCGTACCGCCTTGCCACTGTGGGCGGTAGAGAGCACAGAGCAGGACAGCAGAGTTATCGACAAGAAGAGGACCTCCATCTCCTGTGGTGTTAGGACCGAAAGTTGGTGTATCCGCAGACCTTCCCGATAGCACACAGCCACACCACCTCCCTGACCATTTTTACGATCCTGTCTCTCCCAGTGGCTGTAGCCAGGTATCCTGTCGCAAGTTGTGTCACTCAGAAACATTTCAACACCAACCACATCAGCTCCGTTCCTGAGGACTGCATGGGTGAGCTCGCCCACATTTGTCCTGAAACCTCGGATGTTAGCAGACAGGATCTTGAGGCCACTGGAAGCCATACTCCTGCCCCCCCTCCCCCCCATCTCTCTCTCTCTCTCTCTCTCTCTCTCTCTCTCTCTCTCTCTGAGACTGCGCTCCGACGAGGTCGTGGTAACACGGACGCTCTCTGCTTCAGTCTTTGAACTTCCACCGTCCGGTGGTTCTTTGTAAGCCATTCAGGCCTAGGCTCAGCTAAATAATGTTAGGTGTCCCGTTGTGTTTGAATTCAGTTTTGTGATTTCACTACCCTCTCCTTAGTGACAACAACGCCTCAGTGATAGTGCTGTTGGGGTGTATCAATACCGTCCGGCCTCCCTAGAGTGGTTTGGCAGGTCAATTTGACACTTAGGTCACACCTCCCTGACTTCCTTCCGCTTGTGCCCCGCTCCCCTCCTGTAGGAGGGTGGTGTACCCCATGGTGGACAGCGCCTCTTCCCCATGGTCGGGGAGGGGAAACGACTGACAGACCTCCCCTGACGGACCTACGACCCATTAACCCTGACACTTCACGGTAAAGGACAGACCCACCTCTCCAATGTGAATTCATTCATTATTAGAAAGGTCATCGATGCTAATGTAGGCAATGTTGCTAATGTTAAGAAAATTGCTAGCGGAGAACTACTCGTTGAAGCATTAAATTCGGCCCAGATTAAGTCCTTGTTGAAGCTCCGGTACGTCCATTACATCGAGATTGAAGCCTCGATTCCTGTGTCAATGAATTCATGTAGGGGTGTTGTCACCCATGCTGACTTCATTGATATGGAGAAGGCTGAAATCGTTGATGAAATGGCTTACCGAAATGTAATTGGAGCAAAGAAAATAACTAAATTTATTGACGGCAATAGAAGAAACACTGCCTCAGTCATTCTAACTTTTAAATCCACTAAATTGCCTGACAAGGTTGAGGTAGGATATGAGAAAATTTATGTTCGACTCTGTATTCCAAACCCACTTCGCTGCTTCAAATGCCAATTGTATGGTCATCATGGTAATGCTTGTCGGTTTTCGCTTCCATACTGTGCTAAGTATGCTAGAGAGGGTCATGCTATGGAGCATTATACGTCACTCGACCTTCTCACGGGATTGCCCCGCCTGGAAGCTTGAAAAAGAGATCTGCACAGTTTAGGCAACTGAAGGGATATCCTACGGTGAGGCGAGGAAGCGAGTGAAGGTGGCGCAGGCCGCTCCGGCTTCAAACGTTTCATACGTTTCATTAGTAAAGTCCCGACCAGTGATGTGCAGTGTTGCCATACAGACTGGGTCTCCATCTACCACACCTGCTTCTACTCCATCTACTTCCAATGCTTCCTCTGCTGCCTCCAACATCATTACACTGTCATCTACCACCACTACATCAAAAATTAACTATGCAAATGCTACCTCTTCTACTAAAGCTAGGAATTAAAAGACTGACAAGACAAATCAAAGTAACTTCACAATTCTTAACCGGAAAAACACAAATAATGCCGTCACTGCTCCCGCGCAGTTCATGAGTGGCTCGAACTATCGCTCCCTCTCAACTAGCTCAGGGGAACATAATTTAAAAGATGATATGGACGTCTCCTCTAGTAAGAGCCGGGAGAGGTCCCCCGGTACGGCATCCGTGCGCAAAAAGAATAAGAAAAATGGCCAACTCCGCAACTCTTAAGCCATAATGTTTAAAGTACTACAGTGGAACTGTAGAAGTCTTCAGAATAAAGATCCATATTTGTCACTTTTAGTGAACATACACAGGCCGTCTGTTATTTGTCTACAGGAGACGAGACTGGATGATCAGCCTGATCCTTCAGTACTTAAACACTACCATCCATACAAAAGATATGATGGTCATGGCGTTGCCATTTACACACATAAGATACTACTGACGCAGACAGAAGTAGTGTTGAATACGCCTTTGGAAGCTGTAGCGTGCAGGGTGAAATTCAACGATGCGTACCTGGCTATCTGCTCACTTTACTTACCTTACAATACCTCCACATGTGATGGTGACATAATATCACTAATTAGCCAGCTTCCGGGGAACAGGCTAATCTTAGGAGATTTTAATGCCCATTATCAGCAATGGGGAAGTGAGAGGTCAAGTCCTCGAGGCGAGCAGATAGTTAACCTTTTGTTACAAACAAACCTCTGTCTTTTGAACGATGGTAGTGCAACTCGTGTAGATGATCGGACTGGCACCGCTACTACCATTGATCTGTCTATGGCCTCGGCAAATATACTCCCTGACTTCTCTTGGGAAATCATCGACGACTCTCACGGAAGTGACCACCTACCCATCTGTATCTCTCATGCACGTGACACCCCCTCTATTCCCCGCCCTCCCAAGTTTAACTTTAAAAGAGCAGACTGGGCGTCCTTCCGTGCGATCGCCGACGTGGATGTATCTGGCGAGGACCATGATACCAAGGTTAGTAATACGACACACTCCGTTTTACACGCCGCTGAGGTATGTATTCCAAAAACTGCTACAGTTCACACGAAGCGTGGAGTTACATGGACAACAGATTGCCGACAAGCACTTCGTGAGTGCATTAGACGATACAGGTATTTCAGCCAGCAGCCCAGTCATGACAACTTCATAGCCCATAAAAAGGTTAGGGCTCAGGCAAGGAAAGTAATCCTCAATGCTAAAAGGAACTCATTCCATCAATTTGTTACAACTGTAAACAGGACTACCCCCCTCACACGAGTATGGAAAACCATCACCATACTTGGCAACAAAAAACAATTCAACCCAATTAATTCACTTAAGATTAATAGCAATATCATAGATGACCCCAATCAATAGCCAACACAATTGCCCACCACTTCCATGAGGCCAGCAGCACGGCCTCCTATGACCCTGCATTCCTTCCACGGAAGGAAGCAGCAGAGCACACTTTCCCAAACTTTGCCATGGGAGGCGTAAACTCAGATTATAACACTGAGTTTACATTGGATGAACTCCTTCTTGCCCTGAAACCTGTAAAGGCTCCAGTCCCGGTCCAGACAATATTTCGTACAGCATGTTGCAACATCTCGGCCCTGTGTCATTAACAAAACTACTTCAATTATTCAATGAAATTTGTACCATACACACTTTTCCCCGCATGTGGCATTTTTCACATGTCCTACCTATTCCTAAAAAAAGCTGGTCGCCTTACGGATCCCAGTGCGTTTCGTCCAATTGCGCTCACGAGCTGTCTATGTAAGGTCATGGAGCACATTATTAAAAGGAGGCTACTTTTTGTTTTAGAAGCGAAAGGTTTGTTAAGTGTTGAGCAGTCGGGCTTCCGTAAACACAGAAGCACGATGGACCACTTAACAAACCTCGAGCATTGTATTTCAGAGGCTTTTGCCAATAAACATTTCATGGTAGGGATGGTTCTGGACATCCATAAAGCCTTCGACATGACATGGCAACATGAAATTCTCATGAAACTCTACGTTCATGGCTTCAGAGGTAACTTGCCAATTTTTGTTTAGAATTTCCTACAGGACAGGACATTCTTTGTCAAGCTTCCCTCTAATGTATTCTCAGGCATTTTTGTCCAAGAAAATGGGTGCCACAGGGCAGTGATCTTAGTCCCATATTATTTTTTATTATGATTATTGATATTCTGTCAAAAACTCCCGTCCCCAGGAATCTTAAATACTCACTCTATGCTGACGACTGTGCGATATGGCACTCCTCGCCATACGCAGAATTCTCAGCTGGAAGGATTCAACTTGCCCTTGACTCCGTCCAACATTGGGTCTCCTTGTGGGGATTTAAGTTTTCTGTTCCAAAGTGTATCGGTGTTGTTTTTACTAGACGCAAAATTCCGAACCTTCACATCACTCTTCATGGCCAGCCAATACCTTTTCAAAATTCTGTAAAGTGCCTGGGTCTGCATTTTGACATCAGACTCTGTTGGAAAATAGATATTGATAATCTGCTTATTTGGTATCGTAAAAAAATTAACGTCCTGAAATACCCTTCTGGTACATCATGGGGAGCAGACAGAACATCTTTATTAATGGTGTACAAGTAGTTAAACCGTTCTCACCTAGCTTATGGCTCGCCGGTGTATGGGTCGGCATCGGAAGCGACTCTGAGATGTTTAGATGTACTTCAGAATGAAGGTTTGCGAATGTGTGGGCCCTGCGCTGCACACGTGTAGCGCGCATGAAGGTCGAGGCAAACATACCACCACTGTCCACACGACGTGACGCACTGTTGCTGGCGAATGGCGTCTCTACGGCCCGGAAGACTCCCCTCGGTACAACTCCGTCCACCACCATAAGGCAGCACCACAACCTACACAGTATGAGTCGATCCCCCTAGCAGTGCGAATATACCACCTTTGCCAGCGGTGGGACGTCTCTATATAAAACGGAGACCAGCTCGTGCTGCCAGTCCTCGCCCCATGGGAGACGCCGTCCACCACCTTCATCACAAACTGGCTCCCGGGGCACAAAGTTACTATTACCGAGGCGGATGTGCTCCAACACTTCCGGACCCTCGTGGCAGGCCTCCCTCCTTCTCTCCACCTTTATACAGACGGCTCCAAGACGGGTGAATGTGTAGGAACGAGTGTATGGTCGAGTGAACGCGCCCTCAGATTCCGATTGCCCTCTCATACATGGGTATTTCCTTGATAACTTTTTGCTATTGATCAAGCCCTAGATTTCGCACTCACTTCGAATCATAATTATATAGTAATTTTTTTCGGACTCTATGTCAGTCCTTCAGGCAATAGAGTCTGGACGTTCTGATACAAATTAAATCCAGGGCAACATCATTAATAAGCTAAATTCGTATCGTAAGTCCTTCTTTCTGATTTGGGTGCCAGGATATTCCCATATACATGGGAATGAACAGGCTGACATGCTGGACAGGTGTGCTGTAGAGCTCGAGGGAGCGTGGAACCTCCGTCGGGATCTACAGTCATGTCTCTCTGCCGTAAAATCATCAGTACGACTCCTATGGCAAAGTCACTGGGACAGTCTCCACCTAAACACCATAAAGCCCGTCCTAGGTGAGTTAGCCACTTCCAATCGCCCTACAAGGCGTGAGGGTGTGGTCCTCGCACGCCTAAGGATGGGCTCCACCCTACTAACCTACATGCTTCCATATATATCCCACTCCTTTCCACCACAATGTCCCCACTGTAATGTAACCCTCTCTGTCGATCACATCTTGATCCACTGCGTGCGTTATCGGGAGGCGCGGCGGTCCCTCACAGCTTACTGTGTGGCCCGCCATCTACCGGTAACTCAGGCAACCCCCTTTTGGGTGATGACCCGGATGTGATCAACAGGCTGATGATTTTTGTGACAGACACCAATTTAATCAATGAGTTGTGACTTACTTATGTTTTAGTTATTCATTATGTATATATGCACCCTATTTGTTTTTCTTATTGTACATGTTTTGTAAATATCATTTTGGAATGAATGTTTGTGTGATGGATTTTCGCGTGACTGAGAATATGAGAATCCCCATTCCTTTGAAATATGTGTGTTCACGTATTGTACATTTCCCCATGTATGAATGTGTATGTACTTTTACTTCCCTTCTTACCCCCCTGACTAATGACTTTAGTTTTGAGATAGGGTCCAGGTACTTCCGAATGAATGGAGCGTGCGAGTGAGTATGAATGTATATATAAGTTTTGTACATGTTAAGAACAAAACAAGAAATAAAAAAAACCTAATAAAATAGATAAACAAAAAATAAAAATAAAAATAAATAATATACAGAAACAAATAAACAACTAAAAATCTATATGTGCACATATTGTTTTCTTTTTGGTTTATTTAACCATGGTTTAATACCCAAGTCAGGGTCATGGAAAAAATCTCTCTCTCTCTCTCTCTCTCTCTCTCTCTCTCTCTCTCTCTCTCTCTCTCTCTCTCTCTCTCTCTCTCTCTCTCTCTCTCTCTCTCTCTCTCTCTCTCTCTCTCTCTCTCTCTCTCTATATCTCTCTCTCTCTCTCTCTCTCTCTCTCTCTCTCTCTCTCTCTCTCTCTCTCTCTCTCTCTCTCTCTCTCTCTCTCTCTCTCTCTCTCTCTCTCTCTCTCTCTCTCTCTCTCTCTCTCTCTCTCTCTCTCTCTCTCTCTTTTAAACATGAGTTTTTATATTTAAAAAAAATGTATCTAAACCTGGACTGTCGTATGCTACCTATTTTAAGGATAATATATATATATATATATATATATATATATATATATATTATATATATAATATATATATATATATATATATATATATATATATATATATATATCAACTTCAGCGTTGTTCAATTTTTTAAGATTGTTTTCAATTTGTCTAATCAAGTCTTTTTCTACGGTGTTTAATGCTCCTAAGAGCTGTCCAAAATTTAAGTCGTACTGAAGAAACCTAACACCCAACATAGAAGGGGTGTGGAGGCAAGAAACATCTCCCAACTCAACGGCTTAAATTTTGGACAGCTCTTAGGAACACTAAACACCGTAGAAAAGACTAGATTAGACAAATTGAAAACAATCTTTTAAAAAATTAACAACGCTGAAATTGCTCTTGCTTTTAACCTCAGGTGTTTAAAGGAGAATATCTTTCCTGGCTACACAAGATTTATATATATATATATATATATATATATATATATATATATATATATATATATATATATATATATATATATATATATATATATATATAAAAAAAAAAAAAAAAACTAAGCTAAACTTATTCATTACACACTTATCACTGTCACTGCACTGCAATGAGTGTCATATCACGATAAGTGTCAGCGGTGTTGGCAGTGTCTGTCTCCATCTATGAGCCATTATTTTGAAACTGTGAGTGTTCATTTCCTGGACTTGAGGCACCACGGCCGTGAATAAGTTCCATAACCTGAAGACATGAACTGAGAAGGTGCGTTGGCACTGACATCTGTTGGAATGCGGTACTTCCAGAGCGTCAACACTATTGAGCACCGTTCTCGTGCTTCGTGTGGAAAATCTTGAAGGGTGGCGTATCTTTGCCAGATGTGGCACTTTCTACACTTGTGCTTTATGGAACACTACGATCAACGCCACGTCACTTCGGTGTTCCAGTGTGTCAAGATGACACTCGGGCTCTTGGTGAGGTGTGGATGCAGCATCTACCAGCTGAAGAGTGCGGCGTTAGATGCTACCTAGCCTCTTTCTGTATGTGGCAGCACAGGACATCCAGTAGAGGGCTGCATACTCCAGGTGGGGCCTAACCTGTGCCTTGTACAGCAGCAGTCTCCCCTTCCTGTCGAGGAAGCTGGCAATCCTTCATAGAGCAGAGAAGCTTTGAGAGACTTTCTTGGCAATGGTTTTGACATGGCTGTCAAACCTCAGAATCTTAATCTCTTCTTGAAATGGGAGAGCATCATCTCCAAAGAAAATCCTTCCTGCCATTATTGCGTTGGCGGTTGGGGACCGAAAGCAAACCATTGCCGGTGTCTTCTCCAGAGCAAATGTCACTTGCCAGCGAGTACCCCATTCCTCTATCACTCATAGCTGCTCTTTGATGGCCTCAGCAGCTCGCCCACTTTCCTGGCAGGGATAGAAATAAGAGTGGGTGCAATCATCGGCATAATGTGTGACTACTGGCAGTAGCTGGAGAAGATCGTACACGTAAATGTGCCATGGTAGTGGGACAAGTATTGACCCCTGTGGCACCGATGCCTCCACGGGCAGGGACTCTGATGTTTGCCGGTTAACAACTACACTGAAGCTACTTTCTTGCAGGTAGTTCCCCAGGAGTTGTAACAAGCCGCCTTGGATACCTTTAGCATGAAGCTTTTTTAACCCTGGACAGGTATCGCTATATTTCAATAGCGTATCAGGTACAGCATTCCCAATCGTACACCACAAATTTAAAAATCTGCCAAAAACTAAAGTCCACTTTCTTTTGTCTTTTTCTCCCTCAGAAATGAAATATAACTCTTTTTTAATGTTATGTGATGTTGTGAAATAACTACAATGACTATAAAGATTTATAACCAATTTTAGAAAAAATATGTTTTTTGAGACATAGTAAGAACACGTAAATAAAAGTCGTATATCCTTGCTTTCAATATCCCTGATTATAAAGCACATGGCAGAAAAGTGTTCAGCAGTCATCCTCACCAAAACTGACTTCCTTTCAGCCAGAACTGGGATACCTGTGCAAAAAAAAAAAAAAGAGGGGAATTTTTCCCCTCTGAAGATAACGAACGCTTCATAATAAATTTACTGTTAAGTCGAGAGGCGCATCCACCCTCCACTACATCTCGCATCACACTGTCAAGGCGTCGTGTTAGGTTCGGCGAAGCAGTTGCCGATTAGTAATAATAATAAAAAAATGCACTCTGCGCATGCGAGTGGTGTACATTTGGGCTCACGATACGCGTACCTTACCAAGGTCTAGTAGACCTCGATGCCTTACTTTATCAAAAGCTCCTGCTATGTCCAAGGCAACCACAACGGTGTCCTTGCCTTCATCGAGGGCGTCCTGCCAGTGTCTGGTAAGGAGCATCAACTGGCCGGAGGTTGACCTTCCAGATCTGACCCCAAATTGTTGGTCTGAGAGGAGGACATTGTCCTTCAGATGGCCACACACCACCTCTCCCACAACCCTTTCAAACACTTTACCCAACATTTATAACAGGGACATGGGTCTGTAGTTTTTTGGATCCGACTTGGAGCTTTTTTTGTGTACAGGTACAACTCGAGCCTCATTCCACAATGAAGGCCAAACGTTTTTCAGTACACAAGCTGAGAAGACTAGGGTTAGAAGGACAGCCAGTTCCCGGGAGCATTGCTTCAGCAGGTGCGGGCTGACGTCATCAGGACCAGTGGCTTTCTGAGTGTCCCGGCCGTAGTAGCTCCATCACCTGCTGATGCGTCACCTCCACTGCAGTGACAGTCTTGTCGCACTGATGGACAAGCTGGGTCACCCACCTTAATTTTTACAGCAAGCAAGGAAGACAGCACCTGGGCTCTCTTCTTAGTGCTGGTGGAAATAGTGTAGTCCTGTTTGCTGAGGGGAATGGATGCATTCTTGGTGTCTGATTCCTTGTTTGTCCTTAATAAGGGACCATCAAGTTTTGTTTCCCACGCCGGGGCCACACAGTTCCCGGCCAAAGTTTTTTCCCGTTTATTTATGGACCATTTGCTGGTTACAACCATCCTCCTGCATGCCGACCTGTACAGGTTCTTGTTGCGGCGAGTCGGATTCCTTTTCTAGGGGATCCAGGCAGCGTACTTTGCCTCGGCAGCAACACGGCAACGGTAGCCAAATCATGGCTGATCCTTTGGTCTGGTGGTGTAATTCCTGTGTGGTACAAGGCGTCTCTGGAGGGCGAGAAGATGAGAGGTGAGTGCAGGTGCTCGTTTCTCTGCCCCACCCTGTGGCAGAGTGACCCACGGGGTGTGACTCAGTTCGCGTCGCAGAGAGGCCCAGTCTGCTTTATTCCATAGCCAGATGGTGCGTGTTGTGGCCTCGTCACGGGCTATGTCCACATCCAGCTGCGTCAGTATAGCGTGGTGGTCAGAGCTGCCCACAAGTCCCAGCTGATGACACTGAAGACTGTCCTCCTGGTAATCTAAGATGACAGGGTCCAGCGTCCTTCTTTGTTCATTTGTGGGGAAGGTGACATGATCTGTCAGACCCTGCACCTACAGGAGTTTCTCGTAAGCATCCCTTTCCACGTGATGATTGAGGTCGCCCACAATCAACACGTGGCTACAGCTGTGTGCCAGCATCAAGTTGTCAAGGGCCTTAGTAGGTAGCAGGAGTGAGTCAGGTCCCTGTCGAGATGGGGTTGTACATGGCACACAGTAGAAGAGCTAAGGGGTTTGCCAGTATTACTCTGAAGTACATCAACTTCATTAAGAGAGGCAAGTCTATGTAGAGTTGCTGGGCCTGCATTCCTTTCTTGAAACAGACATCCACTCCACCTCCTGCTCGCTCCTGGCGGTCCCTTCTCGCCCAGTGGGTGTAGGTACGCATTCAGCCATACGTGGGCCTCACCTCACTGTTTAACCATGTTTCGGTCACCACAACTATGCCTGCATTGTATCCTTGCATACAGTTATGGTATAAGTGTGCAAGGTTCGTTTGAGGACCACGGACGTTGCTTAGGAAGACCTTTAGTTGGCGGTGGGGACAGGCTGGATGAACCATGGTGAGGATCAGTAGTGAGCGAGACCTGTGGGTCTAAGGTGTTGGAGGTAGTCCGCGGCTGGCTGCTGGTATTGGTGAGGGGGTGTGGCCCACCGCTACTGCTACTGCTGGCCTTAAGCCCAGACACCAAGCTGGGGAAGGAGTGGCCGAGGTTGTGGCAGGGAGTGAAAGGGAGTGAGGGGATGAGTGGGCTAAGGTGAGGCTACCAGTGGGTAATGTGCAGCTGGGTGCCTTTCCTCTGTGAAGATACCCTTTATAAGACGCCCCTGTCTTAAGTCATCAGTCCTGGCTTAGCAAGTGGCAGAAGTGTGTCCTGTGCCTGAGCAGTATTCACGCGCTTTTATCCTGGCTTGTTTCCGTGGCTGTTACCTCGGGTCTTAGCTGACTTCCCTCCTTGTGTCCTCACGTGTTTCCCTCCTACTTTTTTTTCTTTTATCTCCCCCTGAGGGGAACTGAAGAGAAGTTCGTGGGCGAACAGAGGCTCCTTGATTTACCCCGTTGACTGTAGTCGTCGAGGAGGAACTACTGACACTCTGTGTGACAACAGTTTGCACAGGGGAGTCCTTGTCACTCTGTGTGGCAGTAGGAGTAACAGAGGAACCAAGGGAGGCGACTCTGCTAATCTGTGTGGTAGTGGAAGCAGTGAAGGTAGTGGAGGGAGGGAAAGGGGAAGAGGGGGCTATAATCGTGTCAGAGGAGGAGGATTCCCGGGCAGGTGACTTGAGGGTGGGTGGGGAAACAGTCACTGTATAGTGGAGCTGTTGTGGATTTCCAGAATTCCACCACGCCCTCCACCTCTCAGATCGCTGACAGACTCCCAGTGTTCGTCAATAGATTCTGCGAGGACGTTGACTGCCTGCGATCTTGTGGCCATTTGCGCCTGACGCTGCTTAGAGGCTATCAGCCGGTCTACTACTCTGAGTGCCGTAGCAAACACGTCCCTGTGTTGTATAATAAAGTCCTGGTCGACATAATTGTACAGTTTTGCTTGGAGGCTTCCTTAGTGAGTTTCTCGACAAGCGAAATAAGCTCCTCTCTCTCCAAGCTTTCCCACTGTCTCCTGTTATCGTTCGGTAGAGGCAGTAGGGGTGTGTGAGGTTCCACGCTGATGTAGCTTACAGGACCAAGGATATTTACCTGGAGGCGTACTTGTTCCGTGTAGCTACACTTGAAGACAGGCGTAGCTCCAAGGCAACTGTTTTGATAAAGATTACGGCAGGTTTCTTCGTCACAGCTCACGTACTGAGTTTTTATTGTTGCCTTGAAACAAAGGCAACACCAATTTTGCGGCTGGTATCCAGACAGGTCACGCCTGGCAATGAGGTGGTGGGCGGGGGCTGACATTTGAGGGAGAGGATGTGTGGTTTATTCCCAAGTGATTCTAGGATGTCAGTATATGGGGACGGACAGTGTGTGCCGATTCTACTTAGCACGCACAATACTGCTTCACTCGTGAACACACAGATCACTGAGCACTTCCCCACCACCATATGAACAACCAATACAAATTCCCTCACCCACAAGTCAACCCAAACCTATTCGGAGAGAGGAAAAATATTGTTAAAAAACGAACCCTGTAGAGGAAGTTGGCAACAATGTGCTGCCACAGGCCTAGCGAGGCGTCAGGTCAGACCAAGGGTCACAACCACTACACGGGTATGAATACTTTTCAAGTAATTTTTAGCACTAAGGTAAAGCTTAACACACAACACACTTAACTGTATACACAGGGACACTTAACACTTCTTCCACTGAACTATTTTGAGTACTACACTTTGTTAAGCTACTATAATAGCACTATGAACACGGAGCGCTCTCTCTCTCTCTCTCTCTCTCTCTCTCTCTCTCTCTCTCTCTCTCTCTCTCTCTCTCTCTCTCTCTCTCTCTCTCTCTCTCTCTCTCATTTCGAGGATTCAGGAAGTTTTTAGCAAAAGTTACCGAAGAAAACTCAAGTAATAATGGCCAATCTTAACCCTCAAAAAACTGTTTTTCTCTCTTTTTTGTTCTTCCTCGTCTCTCCCTTTACGTTTTCGATCCTTACCCTCAGCTGACCCGTTATTTGAGGAAGAAGAGGCTGAAATGTAGTTGAGAATGCTTTTCATAAAGAAAGTTCAGTATTCATTTATTTACCTTAAAATCACAGAACATAAATGTATCACGTACTCTATTTTTCTTCTCACATTTTTACGTAAAAGCTCCCCGAGGGCAAATTATAACAAAAGAAAAAAGGCCCACTCAGATGACAGTCCTCTTGTGGGTCCGAAAAAGTTAGCCAAAAGAAATTAATAAATGCCTTGAAACTTATATTTTGGAAACATAATTTATTTTATTATATATATATATATATATATATATATATATATATATATATATATATATATATATATATATATATATATATATATATATATATATATATAATATATT
>CM035209.1:4287300-4297951 GCA_020233015.1 Callinectes sapidus | reverse complement strand
TGAAATCCATAATTATGCAAGAGCTTCCCTCTCAATTTTGCTATAATTCAGTTCAGCTTTATGTAACTTTCTACAAAAAAAAAATGTCTTAACTTATTCTCATCATCTTTTTACTTTATTATTTTTTCCCGCAGTTAACTTTATATAGGGGCTCCTATATCAACATAATTTCTCACACTCATTCTTTATTAATTTGCCCATCCTATATATGATTGTAAGTGGTTAACTCTCTTTACTTAACTCAATTTCTTGGTAGCCTTGCTTTAATCTGACATGAAAAAAAAATTATTCCTTTTTCCAAGTTATGAATATGATATTAATCACTCTGTACATGCTGATTTAATTTCCAAAAATCAATGCATACCCTTATTCTGCCATCCTTATTTTATTTTTTTCTGGGCTTATGCATGGACTGTAACGGTATGGTGTCACTAATTTCTTTAAAATTTTGGCTTTCATCAATCTACTCATGATAAATAGAATTAATAATTTCACAATATGCTTCAATTTCTCTTCCTCATATTCTCTGCTATATTATTAACCTCACATTTATCATTACCCATTGGTAAGGTTTCCTTTTATACAACATTGCATATATCCTTATGTTTTTTTTCTCTGGCTCTAGCTGAATATTTTCCTGGAATATTTCTATAAATTATAAAAAATCTGGATCTCTTCTTAACTTCATTCTTTTCTCACCTCACAAAATCTGAACACAAAACTGAGCTCTTCCTATTATTCCTGGCACTGACTCAAATCTGTCATGTATCACTCTCAACTAGCCTAGTTTCCAAGTCACATATCTCACCTTCTGACTTCTATCACTGATGTCTGAGCTACTGAGCCTTTATATCTGGTATCATATTTCGAATCATTTACCACCAACTCTGTTTCCGTCTATCTCATCAATACTCATAATGTATGTTTCCTATGTCTCCTTCCACTCACAATCTTCTCTCTCCTTCAGTATCAATTGTAGAGGTTTGGTATTCAATTCATATTAATTTTCTCGCAATTTACACCTCATATTATCTTTGCTCTCAAACTTCATCTTCACTGACCACAAACCATGTGTACTTCCTTTCTTCAATGTTCAACTTCAGCTTACATTATCCTGAGGTCCACATTACTCGTCCACTCGCATTTCGAGCCATTTTATGTGTTGCACAATGTTTTTTTTCTATTCCCAAGCCAGTCCATAATAACACTTGATATAAACGATACTCCTGCTCCTGCTGCTCCGGTGCGAACACAAACTCAAACTCTTTCTTCTTCACTTTCAATGTTTATTTCTATTATCTTGATCTTGATCTTACATCAACGTTGGGATTTCGGTTACATATTTAAGAACCTTTTTATACACTTAATTTGACTTCTTTATATCTAAATTAACCAGAATATATGAAAATTTCTTCGGTAAGTCATTCACGAGAATGGAGACAAAATATTATTACACATTTCTTTACCTGCTAGTTTCAAGGTCTTTAATTTTGCTGCAATTCCTTCTATTCTAGTAACAATTCTGTAATGATTTCTCTTGACTGACGAGTCACAGATACTAATTCGCTGACTAGGCTTGGGAAGCGAGTGATTCTCAGTATAAATCTCAAACAAACGCCTTTTTCCTTCATTTCAATTGTTTTCATATTTTGTGGCACTATTGTCCTATTGTTTCTATCTTTAATCTTAACACCGTGATTAAATCATTAAGTAACAAATTTAGGTTTTAAATATATACATCCTCACTGTTGATATATCATCACTGCTATTGAAACGAAATTCATATCTATTTGCAATACCTTTAGCAAAACTCTTAAGCAATCTGTGGCCACTGTAACTTTTCCTTCGCTGTTGCAGATTGTTAAAATTCCATCTATCCATAAATCTGGTCTCGATTATGACATTAAAATTCATAGCTAATATCTCAATTCTCAATATTCTCGAAATATTTGAAACTTAAATAGGAAGTATCTAATTTACTATCTTTCAAATAAAATTTATACAATTTCCTGCTCTCTCTATATATTTTTGGTGCAACTACAACACTTCCTAAGCTATATTTTTATTTTCCAACGATGGACTTTCTCCACTTGACAAAAAAAATTAACTCTTGTCCATATTTAAAATTTTTTACTAAATCATTTAAGACCTTTTGGCTCTTTCTTCTCCCCCACTAAGTAAATCAACCCCATTGATTTTGAATTATCAGTTATATCCACAGCTATATATCCAGTGCTAATACATGGTGGAGATGTTAGATCGTATGGGGAAAAAATGGATGACTGTACAAACACGGATTTACTCGATCATTGCGTGATGGGCTGTTATGACAAGTTTATGCACTATATGCTTCTTTTAGAAACGTTGCAATTCAACAATACTGCAATCAATGAATCATCTCAATGTTCAATCCATAATATTAACAAATGTCCAACGTTACATCCACTGCACCTTGATCTCAAATTTCTTATCTTACACAAATTTTCAGTATATTGCAACTATGCAATTGCATCAATCAATCCCACCGCTGCCACCAAATGTCGTGCCCTGCAATCTCTTGCATGCACGTTGCAATTGCATAGTTGTGTAAGACTATCACTCAATATCAATAACCACGAGGTATGATAATATACACTGCTAACATTTTCTCATTTAATTGACTTAACAGCTAAGTACACAAATTATTAGCCTAAGCCTTACTCCAGCAACCAGCTGATGACTTCCAATACACATAACGCATACTATCCCCAAAGTTCTCTTCTCACAATTCAACTCAATATACTTCACACACAATATTATCAAAGTTTCTCACCAAATCTCTCATCAAAATTCCACTCCATATAATTCAATATCAATGTCAAATATATTTCACATCAATGTACGTAACACCCAATGTTATCAACGCTTCTCATCAATCTCACATCAACATTTAACTCCAGATAATTCACTATCAATGTGGAAATACATCTCACGCCAATATACGTAACACACGATATTATTAATGTTTCTCATCAATCTTTCTTCAAATTTCAACTTAAAATAGTTCAATGTTAATGTCACAGCAAACTCATACCAACATATATAAAATCAAACACAACACCTAACCTAACCTAACTCTGAACATCCTAATAATACAACATCCTAACCACTATTTTCCTCCTTACATTTCATAAACACAACAAATGAATTAGACTGCATTACCAACATTCAAAACTCCACTTACTGATACAAGTTTATGTTTCTCCATGTCGCCCCTGACCCTCCTCTGGTCAGGGAAGCTGCGACCTCCTCAGCTTCTCTCTCTCTCTCTCTTGAACTCTCAACAATCTGTTTCTAAAGAACGCTCTTTTCTCCGTTACATCTCATTTTATATTTCAGTTGTCACATATTTCCTCAGAAAAACTATCCTTATAACTAAGGTCGAACATTCTATACATTTCACATACTCCAACATGCAGTAATTACATCTCTTACAAAAGACACGCCCACAGGCGTGGCCAAACGTGACATACCCAGATTGGGTATCATGGCACAGGTCAATATTTAAAAGTAGACACACCCACTGCGGAATGGGAAGGCGGAGTTAAGACAATGCATCTCTCAAAGTTAGGCTTATAAATGTCCCCTCTCCTGAGGTTTACCGCTCCTTCCGGGTTCCCAGGACCAAACATCTCAGTTCCCCTGACTCTCTGTGTTTACCTCTGGGTCATGCCTGCAGTGGCCTCCCCTAAACAAGGTCATGTTTGAAACGACCTTCCCATTAGTCCTTGTCAACTTTTCACCTCCTACCTACTCTGGTACTGTTATTATATTATTTCTTCTCTTATTTTTTTTTCTCTCGTTTCTTCTTATTTTCTTGTTTCTTCTCTCTTCTTTTATCCGTGCCAGGGTACCACAATTATATGTGGAATCAAATTTACCTCTATAGAATATAAACCTTAGGATTTTATATTGTGCTATTTTTAATTTATTAATGAAGAAATGCCAGGTACATCCCCACACAGTATATAAAATGAGGGTAAAATAGTAGTAGATACTTATCATTGATTCGGTATTTAGACGGTTACGTACCTTGTATAATATTCCACACATCTTTGATGATTTAGAGTATACATAATTTATCTGATAGTTCCAATTTAGATTTTTATCTCTATTAACACCCAGGAGTTTGCTGTGAGTTACATTGTTTAGTGTTTCACCTTCTAATAACAATGGTGACAGATGGTAGTCTATGGAGCGATTCTGAAAGACGATATAATCAGTTTTTTTTTTTTTTTTTTATGTAGAAGGGAGGCGGCCAAGGACAACAAAAATAAGACAAAATAGCCCACTCTAGTGCCGGTCCCTGGAAAGTCCATAATCAGTAGCCAAAAGAAGAATGGGATAAGTGTCTTGATACCTCTCTCTTGAAACAGTTCAAGTCAGAGGCAGGTGGAAATACAGAGGCAGGGAGAGAGTTCCAGAGTTTACCAGAGAAAGGGATGAAAGACTGAGAATACTGGTTAACTCTTGCATTAGAGAGGTGGACAGAATAGGGGTGAGAGGAAGAAGCAAGTCTTGTGCAGCGAGGCCGCGGGAGCAGGGAAGGCACGCAGTTAGCGAGATCTGAAGAGCAGTTAGCATGAAAATAGCGGTAAAAGAGAGCAAGAGAGGCAACAGTGCGGCGATGAGAAAGAGGCTGAAGACAGTCAGTCAGAGGAGAGGAGTTGATAAGACGAAAAGCTTTTGATTCCACCTTGTTCAAAAGAGCTGTATGAGGGGAGCCTCCCCAAACATGTGAAGCATACTCCATACATGGGCGGATGAGTCCCCTGTATAGAGTCAGCAGTTGGGGAGGTGAGTAAAACTGGCGGAGACGGCTCAGAACACCTAACTTCATAGAAGCTGTTTTAGCTAGAGAGGAGATGTGAAGTTTCCAGTTTAGATTACTAGTAAAGGATAGACCAAGAATGTTTAGTGTAGTAGAAGGGGACAGTTGAGTGTCATTGAAGAAGAGGAGATAGTTATTTGGAAGGTTGTGTCGAGTTGATAGGTGGAGGAATTGAGTGTTTGAGGCATTGAACAACACATGGTTGGCTTTGCCCCAATCAGAAATTTGAGAAAGATCAGAAGTTAGGCGTTCTGAGGCTTCCCTGCGTGAACTGTGTACTTCCTGAAGGGTTGGACGTCTATGGAAAGACGTGGAAAAGTGCAAGGTGGGATCATCATCAGCATAGGAGTGGATAGGGCAAGAAGTTTGGTTTAGAAGATCATTGATGAATAATAGGAAGAGAGTGGGTGATAGGACAGACACTTGAAGAACACCACTGTTGATAGAGTTAGGGGAAGAACAGTGACCGTCTACCACAGCAGCAATAGAACGATCAGAAAGGAAACTTGAGATGAAGTTGCAGAGAGAAGGATAGAAGCCGTAGGAGGATAGTTTGGAAATTAAAGCTTTGTGCCATACTCTATCAAAAGCTTTTGATATGTCTAGGGCTACAGCAAAAGTTTCACCAAAATCTCTAAAAGAGGATGACCAAGACTCAGTAAGGAAAGCCAGAAGATCAACAGTAGAGCGGCCTTGGAGGAAGCCATACTGGCGGTCAGATAGAAGATTGTGAAGTGATAGGTGTTTAAGAATCTTCTTGTTGAGAATAGATTCAAAAACTTTAGATAAGCAGGAGATTAAAGCAATAGGGCGGTAGTTTGAAGGAGTAGAACGGTCACCCTTTTTAGGAACAGGCTGAATGTAGGCAAACTTCCAGCAAGAAGGAAAGGTAGATGTAGATAGACCGAGTTGAAAGAGTTTGAATAGGCAAGGTGCAAGCACGGAGGCACAGTTTCGGAGAACAATAGGAGGGACCCCATCAGGGACATAAGCCTTCCGAGGGTTTAGGCCAGCAAGGGCATGGAAAACATCATTACGAAGGATTTTAATAGGTAGCATGAAGTAATCAGAGGGGGGAGGAGAAGGAGCAAACAAGCCCGGAATCGTCCAAAGTAGAGTTATTAGCAAAGGTTTGAGCGAAGAGTTCAGCTTTAGAGATAGATGAGATGGCATTGGTGCCATCCGGTTGAACTAAAGGAGGGAAAGATGAAGAAGTAAAGTTGTTAGAGATGTTTTTGGCTAGATGCCAGAAGTCTCGAGGTGAGTTATATCTGGAAAGATTTTGACACTTTCTGTGAATGAAGGAGTTTTTGGCAAGTTGAAGAACAGACTTGGCATGATTTCGGGCAGAAATATAAAGCGCGTGAGACTCAGGTGATGGAAGGCTCAAGTACCTTTTGTGGGCCACCTCTCTATCATGGATAGCACGAGAGCAAGCTGTGTTAAACCAGGGTTTGGAAGGTTTAGGTCGAGAAAGAGAGTGAGGAATGTATGCCTCCATGCCAGACACTATCATCTCTGTTATGCGCTCAGCGCACAGAGACGGGTCTCTGTCACGAAAGCAGTAATCATTCCAAGGAAAATCAGCATAATACCTCCTCAGGTCTCCCCAACTAGCAGAGGCAAAATGCCAAAGGCACCTCCGCTTTGGAGATCCTGAGAGGATTGGAGAGATAGGACAAGATACAGATATGAGATTGTGATCGGAGGAACCCAACGGAGAAGAAAGTGTGACAGCATAAGCAGAAGGATTAGAGGTTAGGAAAAGGTCAAGAATGTTGGGCGTATCTCCAAGACGATCAGGAATACGAGTAGGGTGTTGCACGAGTTGTTCTAGGTCATGTAGGATTGCAATGTTATAGGCAAGTTCACCAGGATGGTCAGTGAAAGGAGAGGAAAGCCAAAGCTGGTGGTGAACATTTGAAGTCTCCAAGAATGGAGATCTCCGCAAAAGGAAAGAGAGTCAGAATGTGCTCCACTTTAGAAGTTAGGTAGTCAAAGAATTTTCTATAGTCAGAGGAGTTAGGTGAGCACAGCACAGAAAAATTTAGTTAGGGAGTGACTTTGAAGTCGAAGCCAGATGGTAGAAAACTCAGAAGATTCAAGAGCGTGGGCACGAGAGCAAGTTATGTCGTTGCGTACATAGACGCAACATCCAGCTTTGGAACGAAAATGAGAATAGAGAAAGTAGGAGGGAACAGAAAAGGGGTTACTGTCAGTTGCCTCAGACACCTGTGTTTCAGTGAGAAAAAGAAGATGAGGTTTAGTGGAGGAGAGGTGGTGTTCTACAGATTGAAAATTAGATCGAAGACCACGAATGTTGCAAAAGTTGATGGAGAAAAATGTGAGGGGGGTGTCAAGACACTTAGGGTCGATACCAGGAGAGCGGTCCGACCTGGGGACATTTATGGTCCCCTCCCCAGAGGGGGACTCCGAGGCTGGTGTAGGAGTCGCCATATTTAGTAGTAATTTTGAGTGAAGGAAGTGTGTGTAATTTGGTGCATGTAGTTTTGTGTGGAGGAAGAGGTTGTCTTTAGAATGCAGGCTGTGACTACCCCCTTGTGTTGAGACACAAAGGGAAATGTTCAGTGAGGTCACAACTGGTTTTGATGATAAGTTCACAGCACCCCCTGTTCCAGTGCTTTAGACCTCACTGGGAGTAATTATCGTTTCGGCAGGTGTCTACTGCCTCCTCCTACTAACTGCCTCCTCCTACTAGTTAAACTAACTAGTTAAACTGAGATCTCAAACAACGGTAGAGGAAATTCTAGCGAGATCTGGGAAGCTAGCTGAAAATACAAAATACAAGAATATTTGGATAAAGAGAGACATGAATATGGAAGAAAGGGAAAAAGAAAGGGATCTGAGAGATGAGGCTGAAGAAAAAATGAGAGGAGGACAAAGACCGAGAAGAAGAAATTTAATTGGAGGGTATTAGACATGAAGCTGAGAAAATGGTGTATTCGAGAGACGATAGAAACAGCAGCGGACAGTAGAAGCACAGGAGGAGGGAGAGTCTCTGCTTTGAGAGTTATGTATACAAATATAGATGGGATACTATCAAGTGTGCTAGAGGTGAGAGATTATCTAAAGGAAAGTAAAGCAGATGTTTTGTGTCTGACTGAGACAAAATTGAAAGAGGAAATTCATCTGAGCTTTAAGGAAAAGGGTTATAACAATTGGAGGAGAGATAGAAAAGGAATAGGAGGAAGAGGAATAATGATTATGGTTAGAGAAGATATATATGTGGAAGAAGTGCAATATGGAGTTGGTATGGCAGAGATCATAAGTATAATCAGGAATTGGGGGAAGAAGTGGAAGATCATATTAACATATGTCCCACCAAAGACTAACGCGTGGAAACTAGAGGAACACAAAGAAATACAAAAAGAGGTGTTGGAGTGCCTGGACAGTATGATAAGAAAGGACAATAAAGTACTACTAATGGGAGATTTGAATTGCAAGAATGTTAGATGGGAGGAGATGGAAATATATGGAAATGCAGAGCCATGGAGCGAATTCATGCTGCAATTAGCTATGGTTAATACATTGGAACAATGGGTGGAGGAACCTACAAGATACCGAGGACAGGAGGAACCATCTTTACTAGACCTGGTGTTCTCAAAAAAGCCGGAGTCCTGTCCGAACATAAAGTACTTGAGCCCAATGGGTAAGAGTGACCATGTGGTGCTAGAAATCAATTAAAAAGATTGGGACATTTCAAAGTATGAGGAAGATCATAAAAATGGAAGGTTTAGTTATGCAAAGGCAAATTTTACAGAATTAAGGAAATTTTTATGGAGCATAAATTGGAAGGCACTCATGGAAGGTAAAACAGTACAAGAGAAATATGAAGCATTCTTGATAAAATACAATGAAGGTATACAGAAGTATGTACCATTATATAAAGAAAGATAAGGGATAAGGCTTGGTAGAAACTAAAGAAACAAAGAATGAAATTCACAGAAAGCAGTATAAGGAAGCAAGAAATGAATACATAAGAATAAGAAGAGAAGAGGAAAGGATGTTTGAAAAGGATGTAGTGGAGAAATGTGAAAAAGAACCCAAGCTATTTTATAGATATATCAATGGCAAAATGACAAGCAAGTAGACCATTGACAAGTTAACAAAGGGAGGAAGGGTATATCAAACAACGGAAGAGATGAGTGAACTCATGAATGAGAGTTTCAGGTCTGTGTTCAGTGTAGAAATGGACTTTACAGAGCCATACAGTGAAGTACAGCAGAGGAGGATGCAGGAAGTTTTGGTGGAAAGGCAAGAAATTGATAAATTGTTAGAGAAGCTGGATGCCAGAAAAGCGATGGGACCCTATGGAGTGTCAGGTTGGACATTAAAGGAATGTAGAGAACAATTGGTGGAACCAATTTGGGATGTGATAAATAGCTCACTGAAAGAAGAAAAAGTACCAAGAGAGTGGAAAAGAGCTAACATAATACCAATATACAAGGCAGGAAAGAAGCCTGAGCCCCTTAACTATAGACCAGAATCTCTAACTAGTGTTGTGAACAAGATGTGTGAAATAATGATAAAGGAACAGTGTGTGAAATATTTGGAAGGAAATAAAATTGTAACAAACAGCCAATATGGGTTCAGGAAAGGAAGGTCATGTGTTACAAATTTACTCAGTTTTTACACGAGTAATAGGTGTAGTTGATAATAGATAGATAGAGATAGATAGAGATGGGTGGGTGGAAGCTGTGTATGTAGTTGGACATCAAAAAGGTATTTGATAAAGTCCTGCACAAATGGCTACTGTGGGAATTGGAACATATAGGACTGAAAGGGAAACTACTAAAATGGATGGGAGACTATCTAAAGGATAGAGAAATGAGGACAGTAATCAGTGACAACTATTCAAGCTGGAGTGGTGTCACAAGAGGAGTATCACAAGGGTTGGTGTTAGCACCCATTGTGCCCAGAACGGCATATAAGTGGGATATGTGGCTCGACACAGAATGTTAATGAATATTTTGGTGGCATTCCATTATATGGATAAAGATATGATGAAAAAACTATAGCCACTATGATATGTCCCAGGTTGGAGTATGCAGCAGTAGTGTGATCTCCACATAAAAAGGATGTAACGAAGCTGGAAAGGATTCAGAGTGCAGCCACAAAGATGGTACCGGAGCTGAAAGATTTAACATATGAGGAGAGGTTGAAGGAAGTGGAACTGCTTACCTTACAAGACAGATGAGAAAGAGGAGATCTAATAACGATGTATAAAATAGTGAACCGCATTGACAGGATTGACAAACAGGATCTGGTGGTACTAAAGGAAGATGATGGTGGAAGGATGAGAGGGCATTCAAAGAGGATAAAAAAAAGACAATGTTTGAGAGACATTAAAAAGTACAGCTTTCCGCATAGAACTGTGGACGTTTGGAATGGATTAAGTGAAGAGATTGTTACAGCAGCAAGTGTGCAGAAATTCAAGGAAATGTTGGATAAATATAGATATGGAGACAGGACAATATGAGCCCTACTCAAGCCCTGTATAATACAACTAGGTAAATACATGTGACATTGACAACACTGCCACATGGTCATCACCATGGCAACGAGTCGTCTGTGTGTATACCCCATGCCACCTCCCCCTACCTCCCTCCCCACACCCTGCTCTGTATAATGGCTCCAGATACTGCCAGAAATCCATTCTTTTAGTGAAAAATGCTTGAAAATATGGTAGCTACAGTACATTTTGAGTTACAAAATTGTGAATTAAAATATTTGTGACACATCTCTGTAGTATAGATATCA